>JAYKAV010000516.1:11607-44735 GCA_035582835.1 Phoebastria nigripes | reverse complement strand
TTTTTTTTTTTTGTAAATAAAATCTAAACTCAATGTGTTATTTTTGCAAGTCTTTAATTGTTTGTGCTGCACCTCATTAGTGACCAGAATAGCATCTTGGAAAATCTTCTGAGCAACACAGAAATGGAGCATGTGTTCACATTTATAGTGTGATGTGATAGAGGGTTAATTGTAAGGATTAACTGTTCTGCAGGAGTAGATAGATGTTTTCTCCTTTGATGTTGTGCTGTTCTGTGCTGTCCTTGGACAATTACTGCATAAGATGAAGTTTTTGGTTTGAAAGCTTGAACTTGAGTAGCCTTTAGAAATGTTTGGTGTCATTTGATGTCAAGTCTTGTTACCTTATTAAGTATATATATATATAAAGTGTCTATGTATATATATGTATATATAAACATACTCTGCATTCTAGAGTTTTACAAGGGAATAACATAATGCTGTAATCAGTGGAGCACATTCTTGAGAGGTTTTAGATGCCCTAACTTCCTCCAAGTAAAACATAAGAAATTTGATGTTTTTCACATGTTGATAACATGCGGGAAATAAAGCGCATCTTCTCACTTCAGAGCTTCATGGTGCAATTATCAAGAAGAAGTAGTGGATGGATGATAATGACTTCTAGTTATTGGCTCCTCATTGACTTCTGTAAAATGAATTGGTGGTTTTGAGTCTCATTCCTCCTGAGTCGATAACGAGTATCACACAGTGCTGCTCTACGTTGTGAGTATTAGTCACAGCAAAGGAGACAGAAAAACCTGAATTGTCCTCCAAAGTGAGTTACTTTCTGTCATCCAGGTGAGGTCTGTTGATGGCAAGGTTGACCCATATTGCACATAGTAATTAATAGAAGACTGACATGAGCAGGGAGTTCTGGATTTTAGGTCCCCTTTTTAAAGGAGAAAGAAATCTTCATTTTTATTTGCATCTTCTTTAGTTAATTTCTGCACTAGATGAGCTTGATAAAGGCGTTATCTGTTTCCACTTTGTACTACTTTTATTGTAATGTTACAATGCTTTCTGTAAGTAGAAAGTGAAGGTTGCCCTAACTCTGAGCAAGTATTTAGTTACAGAATGAGGTGCCTGAGTGAAGGGCTTCTGTCAACTGTGCTACAAGTCAGTGTTTGTTTGGTGTGGGTTCGTGTTTTTTTTGTTGTTGTTGTTGGTTGGCTTTTTTTTTTTGGTTGTTTTTGAGGAGAAAGCTGTTTTTCATAAAAAGCAAGTGCTTTTGTGGTCTAGTTTACATCTAGTTTTTAGAGAAGGTAGGTTTTTCCTCTAGTTTAACAATACTCTGGTGGTTCAGCCTTCTGTTTCAGGCAGTGCTTCAAAGGCTAGGTGGATGCAGGGTGCCTGCATGGTGCATGTTCAATTTTCCTGCAATTCACTAATGAAATTTAAGGTGTCTTCTGTTTGTTTGTTTTTTAAATTATTCGTGTAAGGCTTACATTTGGGGCATAATATATTTTTGTAAGCAAGACTCCTATCTTTAGTGTGTAGGAAAAACAGCCCTTCTCCTTTGTATATAAATATGTGGGTTAAATTGGGTTCATAAGCCCCTGTTGTATTTTAAGAGGGTAGATGTCTGCTTCTGTATTTAGTCATTATCGTTCATACCTGGAGGGAGTTACTTAAATGCATGCGGTCATTTCTTGCACGTATTTCATGTTTATTAACAATCTGCTGCAGGGTCTTGTTTATAAAAAGTTAAAATGCAGTTGGTAATTGCTGACGGTGTACTAGTGTCTGGCACGTTGAATGTGCCATGTTTGTCACATTTCTGGATTGGAAATGTGATTTTAGGCTGTGGGTTGTAGCTCTTTGTATTAACATTTGTATTTTGCCGTGTTTTTAATAAGTAACAAAATATGCATATGTATAATAGGGAGGGCAGAATCCAGGACATTTAAACTCCAAAACAGTCTGCAACAACTGGAAATAGAAGAGGTGTAAAAACTGGTTGTAATAAGCTTACTGTGCTTAAAAGGCATTCACCAGAGAGGGGACACATGGCACTAATGCTTAGTCCAGCTGAGTGTGTTAAATGGTAGACAGTGCATTGCAATGCTGAATGTATTCAGTGTATTCTGCCTTAGTCAGACTCCCAGTCTGGCTCCTGAAGGACGGCAGTATTTATTTCTTTTTCTCAACTATAGCATAGGGTTAGAATAGTTGTTTGGAATATCATTTCATCTGAAATGCCCTGGATGTTTTCCAGACACAAAGGGAGAAGGCTTCCTGCGCTGAAAGTCCTGGGTCATGTCTTCATTGCTGAAGCAGGTGTAATTACTACACTGATACTGCAATCTTGACATAAAAATCCTGATAGAGTCAGTGCAACTCCATGCAGCTGATGAAATCTCAGGTGAGGAGTGAAATAATGACACTGGCTTTTTACTTGATGTGAAAGTTTCCTTTTCTCTGCTGGCATTTTTACATTGAAATAGCTATCTCAATGTAATAATTACATCTTTCTCTTTAGCAATGAAGACACAGCCAAATAGTGCAAATGAAGGGTGGAGGAAAGGGATACAGTGCACAAAACAGGATAATCAGATCAGTGACAGCCACACATTGCTTGAGTTAATTTTGTTTTAGTATAAACAAATGTACTTTGCTCTGCCCTCCATGATATTACTTCCCTGTGTAATGCTAATAGGCTTGTACCCTTCCTTCTGCAGAAATAAGGGGTAGGTTTTGGACAAAATTAAATWAAAAAAAAAAAAGCAAAAAACGTGGATGCGTTTTGTCACCTGTGTTCTATAAGCAGTTTTAGAATTTGTATATTTTAATTTATATGTGAGGGAAAATGTCTGCATTCCTGTTTTTCTGTCTACCCTTCCAGCAGTGTGCTGCTTATATTTGTAGCCCTCTGATTTTGGAGATGAGCTATGTGTCTTTTGACTCCCAAAAATGGCAGCTAGGATTTTCTTTGAACTGGCACTGTGGCGTTTGTGTGTTCTTTTTTTTTTTTTTTTTTTTTTTTTTTTTTTTTTTTTTTTCTTTTTCTTCTGTATTTGAACCATTTGCACTGTAGCATAGCCCTGGATTTATTTCTTTTGGCACTTAGATTTGCTGAAATTGGAGCATAGAGAAGATGGAAAAACATTTAGTGACACTTTTCTAGATGTGTTGTGTATCACAAGTCCAGTTTCTTATTTGCAGTCCACCTTGTCTAGGCTGCCAAAGGGATGGGAGAATTGGGGTGGCTGAGATCGTTCCTAAACCATTTGCCATAGTAAAATGTATGCCTTTTTTTACTCTATTAAAATTTGTTTGTAAGGTAGCTTGACGGTATAAAAAGGTTGTAAGTTTACTCTGTCTGGAAAGAAACACTGATTATGGTTCTACTTAGCATAGTAGGGTTCTCATCTTGGCTCTGCCATGGACCGCATGTCTTGCCCATAGGCAAGACCCTTAATCCTGGTCTTCTGTGGGCTTCCTTACATTCTTTGCGTTGTGTATCTAGACGCAAGTTCTTCAGGTGTGACAATCCTTCACAACGTGTCCACATTGTGTCTTTCAGGGTGCGAATCTCAATTCTGGCTTCTAGGTGTTACCATAATATGAATGACGACAGTTTGTGTTGTGTAAAGCTTGTGCTGGGTTTTTTTTTCCCTTTGTAGGGAACAGATCGACTTCCTTCTGATTTTGGACCCCTTTTATGGTGAACTGAAAGCCTTTTAGACATTCATTTCCTTTCTTGTTTGGGAAAGGCAGATATGTGTTGGATTAAAACAATAATTAGGCTTGGCTGTTTATGCAGGTAGGGAAACCATGGGTAGAAGAAAACTGAAGAATTAAGTCTCAGAGTGAACTGGGAAGAAAAGAATAATACGTTTTTTAGCTTCAACCTGCTGCTGAAGTTGAGGTGCACCATACTTTTCTAGTACCTCTCCTACTTCGTGTTTCTGCAATATGAGAGTATTTGACAACGTTGTGGCAGCTTCTCTTGCATATGCATTGCAGAGAGTTAATTTCTTATGCCAGTAGGATGTTATTGAGACTCGCAAGAAAATTTCAAGAGATAAATAAGCCTAACTTGAAAAATAAAATATGACTAATAACTTGTTGTAGTTCTACATGAGAATATTTTGAAATCTTAAGTTTGTGAGTTTGTGGATGGCTAGGTCTACGCTTAAAGCATATGAGTAAAGCAAACCTGTGCGTGCCACCATATTATTTTTTTAAGCACAAAACCACCTATAAAGTTTCTTCCCGTGAGCATCGCGTGTATAAGACACAGCAGCACAGAGACAGCGCTCTGCAAGTCTGCAACCAGACAATATTCTGGCTGCAGCTGAGCTGGGCAAAGAAGTTGCCTTAGTACTTTTTTTTTATCTGCTTGCCTTTTTAAACCGAGATCCTTTTGACAGGATCTGGCTCAAGGAAAGCAACTATGTGTGCAGTCACGCTGGCAGATTTCAGGGCACCAAAACATCTGTGAGGTAATAGGAGACTGGGGTATGGGGAGCAACATGCAACTGGGGATGGGCAGGAACTGGAGGGGGAATTCAACAGACTCAGCTTCAGGCAGAACAAAACACATCTGACCCAGCCGGATACAAAGGGCATATTTAAATCCAGATCCCTCCTAACGCAATGTATCTGGAGCTCGATTTGCACAGAGTTTATGGTTTGGCCTGGAATACTGTGATTGTCAGGGGAGTATGTACTACATCCTGCACTGCCCTGGGAGTTTGGCGAACCCCTCCAGCTGCTCTGCCTTTTGCAGTTTTACAACCTTCCCTCAGTGCAGAGCATCACCACTTCTTTAATACTGTTTTTAGTCTCCTTTTTGGGACCTTCATCCTTGATTACATATCACACAATTCTGCAAACACCAGAATTCCACAGACACCGAGGAGAGTGACCAATTAATAACCATGAGATTGTACAGAGCAGTAATTAGCTGCAAAACCAACAGAACCAAAAATGTTAAACAGCTTCTATATAACTCATCTTTTAAGGCCCCAAATTTCCATTCTCTCTCAGATTTTCTTCAGTTTTAAATAATTATCTAGACTTAAAACCTTTTCCAAGAAAGCAAATGAGGCATTCTGGGGCTAAATTCCAAAACATGTTTCCCTTCTTGCACACACAAACTACCAGCCTATAAAAATAGGTACAAGGAGACTGATACAATCTGCTTTCTTTTGAATATTACCAACACAGGTCCAAATGTGGAGAGCCTCTTTTATTCTGGAGGTTTGGAAGTGACAACTGTTTTTTCTGGAAATGTCCTTAAATTCCACATTTTGGAGGGACAAATAGCACAGACAATTATTTTATGTTTCGTCAGCTAGGCTAGCATTTGTACTTTATTGCTCTCTGTTAGGGACCCTTTGCACACTTAGATAAAGGAAGGAACAATTTTTGCCAGTTTATGATCTTCACTAATTTGCGATACAGCAGAATTATGAGCGAGCTACATGCACCTCCAATTTAAAGGGAAAATAATTGTCCAACAGTGACATACTACCAAATCTTAGTTTGGTACTAAGAGTCCTTGGGACTCTGTTGAAGTAAATATAGTCACCGGTGGAGACCTTACCAAAAATTTTTGGGCCCAAGGATAAAAATGTATCACAGTTGCAGATGATGGCTGCCAGGTAAATGATAATAGAGTGTGGTCTACCCTTTAAAGCAAGAATATCATCAGTTAATGAGCAATATTCACTTACCTACCTTACTCAGATCAATTTGAGCTAACCACGTGCTTTGCAAGTATGTTAACTGCAACGCCATTGAAGATAATGCTGCCGTTAATTTGCATTAACAGCAGAATGCAGGTGTGCCCCAAAGAGCATTGGATCCTATTCCATTATGTCCATAAAAATCATACACTGATCACCAAAGACACATGAAATCAGTTTATCAAAACAGCTGTATTCAATGGCATTGTGGCACCTCTTTTAATTAATGCTTCCCTTCAGACCTTGGAAGAGTTGAATCTTCGACTCAATTTGTGATATGCTATGATCATTTTAACCCAAAAATAAAGCAAGTCAGATTATTTTATTTCCTGACCCTTGGCTGACTTCTGACAAAAAATGGAAGAAAAGTTAGTGAAATCCTAAACATGCTCTCTCTTCCAGCAAATCCATTATTTTTGAACAGATGTTTGAGAAAAAGCTAAACTATCAGAAGTGCCATGTCTTTGCCTCCACAATATTGAAAAACAGTTAGATTTATAGAATAATAATAATAAAGAAGAGAGCAGAAAATCTTCCTTTATGTAGTTCCGGCAGGACAAAAGCTCCAGATAACTTGCAGGACAAACACTGACCTTAGAGAGACAAAAGGAGCCATAAGGAATGAATTTAGTTTAATCAATGTTCTTGGCTAAAGCAGAATCATCTCCAGCAAGGAGTGATTTACAAAGCTTGGAACAGATTACTGTATTTATTTGCTACATTAGAGGAGGCAAATTAAGTATTTATCAGCGATATAAATACAAGCACAATATTACAGATTTCATTATCTTAAATGATCCTTTTCACCTCATCATCTTTTTGCTCTCCTTCCTAACAAGCTCTCACAAAACCAAAATCTTGAATATTTGACTGGAAGACGGTCATGAGACTTGCACAAAAATCAGAAGTCCTGTCCACAACTTGGCACTAAAAACTTCTCTCAACTTCACACCCTCTAAAGCCCAGTATCATGTGGCAGGTTCCCTTTTACAAGATGGTTTTATTTGGGAAGATTCTTAACTGCTAGAAGAAAACCATGTCAGCTTGTGGAACCTACGTTTGAGTCTTCCACATCTGACTTCACTACACTTTTGTTCCAACGAATAACATTTGCCAGCAGCTGAATCCAGCACATGCTATTTCTGAGTCATTTTCTGCATTTTACAAATATATTACATTTTCAAGGGTACATATCGTGCATTTGGTGGAGATAGAAGTAAAATGTCTTTTTCCAGCTTTCTTAAGATTTGTGTCTTTTGGAGTTAACATAACATCTGGAACTGGAACTAGAAATTGGAAACAATTCAGATCAGAAACAAGCATACCTTTGTCAAGCCTATATTTGTTCAAGTCCTGGAGAAAATTTGCAAGCCAAATTTTCCAAATGATGTAGAACCACTATTTTATCCATTAGAAGTTTGGAACCATCATTGCTGCATAATCTACTATTATTGGCCAGACAGCTGTCTGCCAAACCAAGGAGGAATAAAATAAACTGCAAAAAAATCCCAGAAAAGAACCTTGCTCCCATTGGCATTCAGAATCTAAAAAGGGGACACTGCAGGGTTTTTTCCATTCATGGATTGACCTGAACTGTTATTCACAACAAAAGTCATGTTTAGATGTTCAAGGAAGTCACCCCTTTGTCTGCGTTCTTCTAAACCAGTTTATGCAGAAGTAGGACAAATCTTCAGTTTCCTCTGCAGTTTTGAAACTCTACTGAGCATAACGTGGGGGTGGGGGGAAATCCATGCCTACTGCATTTAAAATAACAATAGCAAAATTATTGCCATGTACTCTGCATCACAGAATGTGAAACATCCAAGTATGTTTTTTTTCCTGCCACATCCCCCATCCCTATTTTTAAGCACTGCCTTTGCACTTACCCATTTTGGCAAAGCCCAACGGCAATACCACGTAAGAGACTTCAATGCCACTTCTGCTTATTCTAAAATCAGAAAATACCAGAAAACTCAATGGACAGGCTGTTTCCAATTTTTGTGGGTACAAGCAGAGTGCCGTATTAATTCTCACAAAGAAAACCGTCATKAGTCAGCTGACAGATAGCTCCAGTGTGGTTTGAATATGGTAAACACTGTTATGGAATTGAAACTAGTGTCCTATGGTATTAGACAGGATTAAGGAATCCTTAATCAAAATATGAAACCTTCTCACTGACAAGACAATGAAAGTATTCGGTATTACAGAATCAGTGCAAAGAGGAGTGATATTTGAACAGGGAGGTCTGGTAGAATGGAAGTCAGATCCTCATCTGCCACGTTCCTTCCCAGTACCACCACCCCATGAACATCCATTCCTAACTCAGCTCTCTAGGTCCAACACAGGAACACAATCCAATAAGGAATCCACCACCCTGCAAAGAGAGGGTAACAGGGTAGACTCTGCTAGCATCATGCACATGAACACCACTACTCGTATCAAGTTGAAGCCATTCATTTCTTAAGTTCCACATCGAATAGGTCAATGCAAACATGCTGTCTGAGCAGGCAATAAACAAATTTGTGTTTCAGTTAACCGGCCAAGATAACAGGCTGAGGAGAGAGGTAAAGTATTTGTTCTTTAGTATCTGAACAGCTATGGGTAACACAAGTCTGAGTTTTCATTTAGCAAACACTTCGACTAGTGCTGCAGTAGTGATGCCAATGTATTCTTACAAAAGGGCCACGGACCAGCCCTTGATGTGAATGTGCCTGCCATCAGCAACTGTATTTTTATGATGATATCTTTTCGGTGACTTGCTGAGTGACTCGCCTCAGAACATGGTCCTCGGAGACTTCTGAACTGAGCTTCTAGCTGAGGTAGGGTCACTGTGGGCTTTTGCGTGAGAGACACTGTAAAGCAATATTCCTCTTCCCTCAGTGCAAGTAATTTGTCATTAAAGGTTGCCCATACAGTTAGTTTTTTGGAGCCAGGGTTACAAATTGTAAGTGCTTACAGCATCTTTCACTCTTACAGTTGGCAACATAAAGACCATAGCTTTGTATAGCTGGAGGAGGTGAGCATCCAGTGTGGTAGTGTGTGATGGATCTGGAGAAGTTTCCTCGTTACGTCTTGAGACAGCTGCTGGTGTGTGAGGCCTGTGACAGCCTTCCTTGTATCACACTGTTCTTAATTTAACATAGAGGAGGTTTGGAGGCTGGCTGTGGTGCGGATCAGTAGGTAGCCCATGCGTATGTGATGGGTCTCCATCTGCTATCCAGTTCCTCCGTTTGGACACAGTGTCAGACTCAAACATCCCAGCGCAGACCTGTGAGGTACTGCTGCCTAGTTGTTCTTAAAGAGTGGGAAAGTTTTCACCTTCCTTGTGGGGTTTACTGTCTACATTTAGACTGTGATTTTCAGTGGACCTTGGGAGCTTTGGCCATCATCACTGAAGTTTGATGGAAGTTGTCAGTTTAACCTCCCTTGGAGTTCAATGCAGGTTCTAATCTCCAACCAGCACAGAACTCAAAAGTTGACTTTTAAAATTGGAGGATGCTCAGCTTAACAGCCATTTTCGAAGTGCTAGTTTTCAAAGCTTGTTGTTGGTGTCTGTCTGGAGCCAAAATGCCCTAATCCCCAATAGATGGCATATTTGCATTTAAGCTGTCGTGTGCATTGTGGTTCTCGAGTAGCAAATTGCAGCAGAATCTTCAGAAGAATAAGCAAATTGTTGTGAACAGTATACTTCTGCTTTTGGGAAAATCCCATGTATATTTTAACCTCTGTAAAATGCTCGGGTGAGAACCTGAGATCAGGAAGAGGTGGGGGTTCAGATTGCAGAGATATTATCTGTTTAGCGTTAGCTAGGCAGGATTGCATGAGGCTGCAGTCGTCACAACTGTTTGGCTGAACACTGGTTGTGCATTGCACAGGGAGAGATTGCCAAGAGCCAGTTTTGCAATGTTTAGAAATTTCTTCTAACAAAACAGACCAGATGAAAATTGCTTTATGCTATAGTGGATCTGTGTTTCCCTCTAAATAAAATGGTTAAAGTTCTTGCGACTCTTATCTAACGAGTACCTCAGCAACTTGATTTAAGTGTCCCCAAATCACAGCTGATATTCTGGTTTTTGTTTAGTTTTTCAGCGGATCTCTAAATATGTTCTGTATGCTGCTTGGTGGTCCGTGTAGTGTTGGCTGCTCACGTGGACTTGGCTGTCCTCGTTTCCAGCTGCTAAACTGTGTTAAAAGAAGATGAAATATGCTGTTCCATGTAACCGATTTCAGTACTTGCTACAGGGGTATTAAGGACAGTCTGAGCGCGCCATTGCCTTGTGCACCAGGAGGGGAGTTCATGTGGTGTGCTTAATGGGTGGTCTTTGGGAAAAGACAGAAAAGTTTGAGGAACCCCCCTTTAAAACAATGTGTCCATAGAAAAGTGATCTTGAACACATATAGCTTGCTTCCAGCCTCTGCAGAGATGGAAGTGCACTAAATTATGCACACTGAATCCAATCATTTGGCTTTTCTGGTATGTGAAGATTTTTACCTGAAGTAGGTAATATAACTAGAAACAGGATAAAACAATAATGAGTAAGTTCAGAGTGTGCTGTTGGAGAGTTTTAAAACATTTTATTRCCATCCCAGACAATCTGAACAAATCCTAAGTTTCATAATTTGTATAAAGCACCTTTGCTGGACTTCTTCAGAGCATGCTCTTCAGAGAAATCCTTTTGCATCTCTTGACCAAGGGAAATGAACTAATTCAGGCCAATGGAGATGAAATGGTATATAATCAGTGCTATATTTTGTTGTTACTGCTAACATTATTATTTAAAAACTGTAGGCTGCCAAACAAAACCAACAGTCTGAAGTAAATCTCTTGTCTTCCTAAAACCCTGTCGTTATTGGGGGGGAAGCCTACACAATCCAGAAAATATAACAAGATCTTAAAAAAATCTTACTGCTTGTTTATTTAAAAAAATAAAATAAAAGGTAACTAGCAGTTTATCTAACAATATTTTAATATTAGTATTTGATAAAGCTACTAAATTCTTCTGCTTCAGGAGGGCAACAGAAACAGTGATGTGAGTATTATGTTACTGGGAGAGTTTTTAAAACTGTTTTGTGTAAAATCAAGCATAAACACAAGCAACCCCACACCCTTGTAATCAACATTTTCAGTGAAATGATATGAGGAGTTCAGTCCACTGAGCTCTTTTTTTTTTTTTTTTTTTTTTTTTAGTTCAATTTCAAGACACACAGGTGAAACTCCTTCACTGAGGCAGGAATTAATTGTACAAAAGCCATAGCTGGGGAATGGCTATCCAACTACTATTAAAAATCACCTGTTGCAAGCAATTCTGCAGCTTCTGTAGTGTGCTCCAGTATCTTCAGAGCATGTTTCTCTCTGCATCATCTCTGCATTCCCTTCCCCATCAATGAAAAACCCAAAGCCTCACCTGATCTGATTTGTTTAGTGTGTCCTTTCTCCAGTAGCTAAGAATAAATGATCTTCAGCCTCTCATAAAAGTGTTTACTGGTTGGACTGTTGTTTTACTCTTCTTTATCTCACTGCCTTCCCAGCTCCTCTCCTAGATGAGAACCAACTTCATATGTTGTCTAAACCCACTTAAAACTTTTTTTTACACTTTTCTATGGACCCTTTCCAGCTTGCTGCTGCTAAACCAGATGCCCTTTAAACTTACATAATTTATTTACATAAACCTCCCCCCCCCCCCCCCCCCCGTATTTGTGGTTAAAGCCATGTCACTTCTTGTAGGTACATTGATGGATGAACAGCCTCCCTTTTACTGTAGCCTGATGGCAAATAGATCACTGAGATCGTGGCTGTCTTCTAGTATTCAGCAGTGATACTCAAGATAATACTTAGCACATATAAATAAAACTGGCACCAAATATATTTCATAATATGGGATACTAGTGTGGGTTGGATTACTTTGCAGTGGTTTATGCCTGGTGTGACCATGTAAACAATTTAAAATATAGGCTGGTAAAGAGTAAAATTTACAAAAATTGCCTGACATCTGCTGCACACACAGTGTGTATAAATGTGGGATAGTCTTAGTGGTTTAAAATAACACTCCTGTCTCCCCCTGAATTTCAGACCTTGATTCTACCTAAAATCAGATAAAATGGAAATGAATCCTACTTACTTGATAAGCAGAACACTTTCTTTCACGGTTTGGAGAGGGAAATCACTATCAAATGGATTGAGCTGGAGGGTTAGAGGAATGGGATGGAATTTGGGGAAGGAGTATATTTTCCTCCTTAAAGTAGTACTATAAACCAGCCATCACTGAATAGCCGTTCCTTCACAGCTCACTGACCCACACTCACTCCCTGATTCATAGAGAGGAGAAGTCTTAGCGGTGTCAGGAATGAAAAGCTGAGTGCGTCATGGAGCCTTCTGCTGGAAGATCTTCAAGTGCCTTGCTCAAGCATGAGTAGGCTTCACGGCAGCCCTCTGAGATAATTAACAGCAGAAGGAAGGGTATGTTTGTAGCAAGTGGAATGATTTTTACAAATCATTGGGCTGAAGCACATGCTCAAGTTCACTAAGGGTGTATATGTGGGAGGGAAACTGAGGAGCCCCGCCTTTTTTAGTCCTGCGCTCTACAAACTGCTACCATCTACCTCTGTGTTGCAGCAAGAATATTCTATAATTTAGTAATTACCCTGGGAATTCACCTTGTCTACAATAATGTGTTTTGAGGATGAAAGCAATAGCTCTCTATTCTTTGGAGGACTGTACCTGGCAAGTTTAAACTCAGGTTGAGTATGTGCAGTTAGTACAGGAAGATCAACATTTAATCTATCTTTTGAAGTTGGTGATTTCAGATTCTCTGCAGCAGCAGCAGCTGCCAGTAAAAAGGACTGGGGTCCAGAATGCAGAGCTTAGAGTATTTAAGAAAGAAACTTTTTTTTTCCCCTGTTAATATATTTAACAGTTGTGTTAAAAGAGTAAAATAAACTTACGTGTATCTGTGGGATTTGTACATGCCATATTCCCTTCTCGCTTAGCAAGGTGTCAGACTGGGTTTTTACTTGTACTTGATTTTATGAGACAGGTTTGGCTAAACTCTTTATTACCTTCCTTTCTCTTCCATGCCTGAATCTCTCACCTTTTTAGCTTCTTTCCTGCATCTTTATGGCTTCAGTAGTGTCTGTATGTCCTGGCACGTGAGCTTCCTGCTGCCACCAGCTGCTGTCTCTCTCCCCTTGAGCTAAGCCATGAAAAATGGGGATAACGCCCAAAAGGGTGACAGCATGTGGAGTAACTTCCTTCCCTAAATGTTTGGAAGGAGCCTTATGCTGCACATCAAAGGTCTAAGCCTCCTTATGCTCCAGAAGAGTTAGAGCTGGACAAGAGGGATCACTTTGTGCTATAGAAATGGTTTCTCTGATTACTTTATGGCTGCTAGGATGCTACCTACATGGTCTTGTTTCTGCATAGCAGCTATTTTTAAGTATAGAAAGCTGATGCATGCTTACTCCATATCCTGTCTTAGAGTTTCCATAAGACTGTACACCCTCGGGTGCAAAAGTTTTGACACGTTTGTTTTTTTACCATCTTGTGTGCCTGCGGCAGCCCGGGGAGGTGGGGGGGGGGGGGGGCGTTGTTTTCGTTCCTTGGTAATGAATGGTTTTGTGGTTTGGGACATGGACTGCTTGCTGCAAGAATTATATGCTATTCTCTCTGTCCAGCAGTACAGATGGCTTAACCACAGAGGCCCCCTATGCATTTGTCCTGTTAAGAATTGAAATAATATTTAAAATATAAGTTGTTGCACATACCGTAATTTTGGATGGCTATTTTAGCTTGTATGCTTATTAAAATGAGATCTTCATTTTATGTTGTGTACCAGGCTCCCAAGATCCTTGGTCACTTTTCTTAAAAGTGCAGTTAAACCTTTCCATGACCTTTAGCCTAGTTAACTGGTTTAAGATTTGTTAAGTAAGGCTTTTCTCCTGTACTATACATAGGATTTGTGTGTGTTCTGCACTTCTGGTGCTTTCAAGAGTAGGAATCATGCACGTGCCCCAGTATTCTCATGTCTTTCTATTTTGGCTTTAAGGGGAAGGAGACAAAATGTAGGCATGTCAACAAGTATGAAGCAGTAGTATAAATATGACTTTTTAAAACTCTCTTGCTCAGCTTGTCTTAGAACTCTTGCAGCTTTGCAGCTAACCAGCAACTGATGACAAATGCTCTGTTGATTATAATTCATGATCATCTTAGTCTTAATATGTAAATGAGTTGAGCCTTGTCAAACTGTTTTTCAGAACTATTACTGAAACTAATAGCAAAGATCATATAGTGCAATTTTTAGTTGTTTGTCCCATGTCACTTTGCTGGGGCTAATCAGTGCCCCTGAAGCACTTCATAAAATTTAAGTGCTGCAGATGGGATTGGTACAATTAAAACAAAAAATGCAAGTTAAAGGCTGTATTCAGAAGCAACACACTGGCCTGTTCTGTTAGAAGGTAGTTACAGCTGGGCAGATGGCAGCAGACTTGCCATACTTCATAAAGCTTATGTTTTTAACAGAGATGGATGGAAGGCAGAGAAAAAGAAAGATTATTGCTGCCTTTTCATCTATGGTGAAGTGCAGAGGAGCCTAAGTGTCAGTGCATTTAAAAAAAATGCTTTTTTGTATCACTTATGAATGTGATAGAGATGGTGGTAAGGGAACTACGGTAGACGTGCTAAAACTGATACTGTTTATAGTGGTCAACCAAATGAATTATACATAAAGTGTACAAATCCTCCACTCTTCTATTATGTCTGCACAAGGCAGCTTTCCCAATGCAGGTAAAACAATTAAAATTCAATAATTAAACACAGACAAGGAACAGAAGATTTGCCCAAGAGCATTCGGGAGATCAAGAGCAAAGCTGGAAATTGAACCCATGCTTGATTCCTAACCAGTTTGATCAGGAGTGTTTCCTTTTCTCCAGTTAATAGACTGATGAGAAGCTCTATTTTCACACTGTTGTGCAATAAGCCTCTGTGTAGATAGCTCCATTATCAAGTCAAGGGTGTGTTTTCCAGTTAGCAGAAAACCACTGGAAAATTGGTGGGTTTTTGAATAGAAATAATATGTCTTTCTAGGATGAAGTATTGTTGATCAAGTACTGCATGATCCAAATGAGATTGTAGAATTGCTGCAAGAAGTCTGTAGCTTTCTACAGTTTAGGCTGTTATCTGTTTAGACTTCATTTGATAATTTGTGGGATTTCAGGTTCTTTTTTTGCTTTGTCAGAGGATTGTGAACTCCAGCTATGTACAGAGGTTTTAAATATTGCCTATTATGGAAAAATATGAACTGTTCTAATTTTACTGAAAAAGAATACGGCTTTTTTTTTTTTTTTTTTTTTTTTTTTTTTTTTTTTTTTTTTTTTTTTTTTTTTTTTTTTTTTTTGTAACTACATTAAAATATTGTCCTTTCAATTGGGTGGTAATAGACTGTATATAAACAGTTTGTCCTCCACATTCATCATTCATCCTGTTACTGTTTATTCTTTTCTCTTTTCAAAATAGAAGCTGGTGTTTCCCTTTTCGAGCAATTTGCAGTTGTTGGGAGCATTGCTGATCAAAATAGAGCATAACACTAAGTGTTCCTTTGAGAGTCTTCTAACTTTCTAACCATGGAATAACTTCTCAAGCATGGGATGTTGTCTCTGGTTGTGTAACAGATAAGCTCATTTGAAGGTCAACGGTAATCAAAGTTGTTGCTAGTTTTTTTGGGGTCTCCCCCATCCCTCCATCCCTCTCCTAAGAAACTGCTGTTAACTTGCCTTCCAGCTTGACTTGTCAAGAGTTGTGCAGTAAAGAATTAAATGCACCAAGGATAAGAGTGTTCTCTGGACCTTCAAGCCCAGTTCAGGATTGAGAAGACAGCATGATTTGAAAGGAGATTGGTCTGCACGTTCTTGGAAATGAACCTTTGATTCTACATACATGTGGGATTCAAAATAAACAAACTTGCACCGTGTATTGGTGCGATGATGTTGATGGCATAGCAAATCAAGTTTTTGGTCAATGCCATTTGTTTTGTTGCTTTCTGAGCTTTCTTTGTTTCTCATTCTAACGCCTTAAAAAACCTGTTGGTTATAATCACATAGAGTATGAATGTGTCTTTTGAATTGCTAAACTGTTGAGTTTAGCATTTAGTTTCATAGAATTACTATGCATCTATCCTTCTAGAAAGGCATCTGCTTTCTTGGTTGCCTCTTTCAAATTTACTGCTTATTAACTGGGAAAGTTGGAAATTTGAAAAGTTCTGTCAACTTTTTTTGGGACATCTTGGAAGTTGTATTTAGTCGAAGCTGCAGAGTTACCAGAGCTAGCTTTGCCTGCTAGTGAGCCATCACATTCTGACCTGATGTGATAAATCAAGGCCATGGAAACAGAGCATTTAATTGCTCTTCTGACTTCTGCATTATTTTTAAAGTTGGGAGAGCCTGTGTTTCTTCAGCAGCATTCCAGGCAAGAATCAGTGTTGAGAACCAGTTACTTGTTTTGATCACTGGTTTTTGTTTTTTTTTTTCATACCAGTAATGCTCTAAAAGGGCTCTGGAACCATTTTTTGTAAAATTTGGACTGAATAAAATAGGCTGGTGGGGAGGAGCAGAGAAGTGAATATGGTTCTCAAAATCAGAGTTCTGCCTTACCTCTTTTATTTTTTCCAAAGGAAATTGAATACTCATTTGTTCTTAAAAAGGATAAACTCTGGCCATTTTCGATAATCAATCGGTTTACATCAGTGTATAAATGCAGTAAAATTTTAACGCAATTGCAAGCAGGGCAGTGTGATTTCCCCGCTGGATGTTCATAGCCAACACAATGCAGCTGCACTTCAATCAGGACGACTCTGAAGCACAGAAGTGACAGAGAACACAGTGGTTAATGTGTTATCTGTATGCTGTTGCCCTACTGTGTGCATCAGTGGGGAAGAAATCTCTTGAAATGGATGGGGAGCTGGGATAATATTGATACTGATTGGATTAGACATTGTTCATGTCTGATCTTCAGTTAAGAAGCTGTTGAGTTCCTCTGCTGTTGATTGGACTTGATATTTCAGGTTCCTTTTTCCTTTGTAATAGCATTAATAATGGCTTCAGCATGGAAATGTCTAGATGAAAATCCGTCTATTCATATTCCTCAAAACACATTTTTGGGACAATATATTTTTGAAATTTGTACATAGACTTTTTACGGCTTTGATCTTTGGCTGTATATGGGGCTGGTTTTGTCAGGCAATGTGCATAACTTGAGAAGTTCTCTGCCCCAAAGAACTTGTGACTTAAACAGAGCCTGCTAACATCAAACTTTCCAAGAGTTCAAATGGTTTGGTACAGTGCCACTTAAAATAGACATGGTTATGGGGAACCAATGAGTTGCAGAGAAGAAAACAAGCACTTTGCATTCTAGACATTTTTTGTTCTGTTTTCAATAACTAACCTGTCGGGCTTTGATGATACTATTTCTAGTGTTTTTAAAGATGACGGAGAGGACTTGGCAAGTTAGGAAATGAGATAGGAGTGATACTGAGACTTTGTTTCTTAACAAATAATTCTCCTCGGGCTGTATAAACTTTCTTGAGTTAAATATTGTAGAAAACAAAGATACTACATTTTCAGTGAAACATTCATGATAAAAATTGTCTGTGTCTTTGCTGTCCAAGATCCTCGCTAAAACCACCAGCTGATTTAAATTTTCCTTATTACTTTCATCCAAAAAGCAAAATAAAGCCATCTCTTTCCTGACTTGGGGAAAAAAAAGGCCATGCAGAATAATAATAAAAAGGCTGAATTTTTATGCATGTTTTTAAGTTCATCTGAAGCTGAGTTGTAGATTCTAACGGAGGTCCTTGGCCTGCACATAAATACATAAGCTATTGTCAGAGATGTACTTCTCTTTGGCCCATGCAGTGCCACACACTCCAGTGAGCATGTAGCTGGAGCCAGAGTTCAAGAAAAAGGCAATAGCATGTGGCAGGGCTGCCAGCATAGCAGACCTGCAACTCAGACCTCGTATAAACTGTCTTCTTTTAAAAGTGCAGGAGGAATTGAATCTGAAAGACAATATCAAGAGCTAACTCTCATATACAGTAACATGAATTTGAAACTAAAGGTATTTATATCACAGGCTTGAAGCCATAGAAGATGAAATGACATATCTGTTGTTGCTGCTCTGTTCTGTGTGTTGTTCCTTGAGTTGAGTGGCAAGTGTTTGGACCTCTGCTGGGTGCACGTTGGAAGCAGCAGCATCAAGTGAACTGATTGTGTATGAAGCTAGGAGTCAGCAGTTGACTGGTGTAGAACTCCAGCAGCTGCTGCTTGAGTTAGAAGAATTGGGGGGAGGAGTGGAAAGGGTACTGGGGTTCAAGGTGAAAAACAGTAGGGGCACATGAAAATAGCTCTTTGTTTGATGACATAAGATCCCTACCAGACTTTGGCAATCAGAGGAGAAGCTGAAGGAGCTCCATTACTTCCAGCATCTAGTAGCTTTTTCTGAAATACTGGCATTCTCCTTAGCTGCCAGTGGTGTTCACAGCTGTGGCCAGTGTGGTGGCATCATTGTACTTGGCTGCTGCCTTCCCAGCCGTATCTGCAGATAACTATTTTTCTTGTTTACCGGTGGATGAAGAAGGAAGCCTGTACTTTTAGGAGAGAAATGAAGCGGTTAACCTGGCCATCAGTCTGGCTGGTATGGTTGGGAAGGAATGTTCTGCAGTATGTCTACTTAATGTCCTCTTCTGGAAGAAGCAGTTGGGCCGAATCATGCCTTTGTCTCTGTTTGAATCATGCCTCCTCCCCCCATACTGGGTCCTTCAGAGGATCTTTACAATCTCCCTCTGCTAGAGTTTTGTGACATTCTGCATGGGGAGCGGAGGGAGGAGTTGTAGGACTCAGACCTTCATACCTTTCTCTCCCTCTCAGAGTGTGGAGGGACAGCCTCAATTGCAAGCACAGATTTATCTCTCTCTTGGAGTATAATAGCAGATGAGATCTGGTATGACAGAAAAGTCATCTCGTCTACGCTAAGATCTCTGCCAGTGTTACTACTGCTTCTGTATGTCTTACTGTCAGATCCAACTCAATGAGGTTAATTTCCTTGCCTCTCATGAGTCTCTCTCCCCACCTCCTTCCTTCCTGTCTGTGAATGCCAGTGTTATCTGCTGAGGTCATGTCATTGTCCAACTGAACCTCACACACAAGAGATCTAAGAACTTGTGCAGGTACTGCTGGAATATCTCTATGGCTGTCATTTTGACATGTTTTTAAGTTTCCCATCCCTTTTGCATCAATCATAAGTTAGCTCCCCTTTCAAAGCCTGTTCCCTGTCATTCAGTACTAGGACTCCAGTTTCCACCACCCACTTAGAGCTTCAAACAGCAAGAACCTTTGCCCTTTGGCTCTGGCTGTCTCTTCCAGCTAACAGCAGTCCCCACAAACTTCCACAACCCACATCATTGTCTTTCTTCAAACTCTTCCTTGAATTTCTCTCTCATTGTGTTGCAGGGAAGAGGACAGTAGTTCTGAACCTCTGTCACATTCTTTGCCATCTAGGAGGGCACTTGGTAGGAGCATTTCAGGGTGTTGTGTCTAGTGCTGTTAGCTTCCAGCCTGCTGCTAAAAGGCATCAGAACTTGCCTTCTGTGTGTTGTTATTACTTCAACTCGGTGAACCAAGCTTTTAAACCATAAAGATTTAATTTGTTCTAAACCCGGGTTATGGATTGAGAGAAGGTATTGTTGAAGGTATTGTTGAAGGGCCTCAGTTTGAACTCTTAACTATGTTGAAGGTGCTATCCATATCCCATAGATACAGAATTGCGCCTGCTCTTCCCTCTGTCTTTTACTCCTTTGTCTGACATGTGGAAGGAAGAGGTTTTTGGGTACTGTGCATTTTTCTCTCGTGAAACTTCCACGTTCCTTCTGCTGTACTGCCTGCCCCGCTGATCTGGGAAAAGAAATCCTCCTCTGCCATATTCATACTCAGTGCTTTAACACCTGTAGACGCCAATAATACTAACATGTTTTCATTTTTTTCTTCTGTAGCATCTCCCTTTCTGCTTTTTGCCAACCGGCGGGATGTTCGACTCGTGGATGCTGGAGGCACGAAGCTGGAGTCCACTGTGGTGGTCAGTGGTTTAGAGGATGCTGCTGCGGTTGACTTCCAGTATTCGCAAGGCGTCGTTTTCTGGACAGATGTGAGTGAAGAAGCCATCAAGCAAACTTACATTAACCAAACTGGGAATGTGGTGCAGAATGTCATCATTTCTGGTCTGGTTTCCCCGGATGGCCTGGCATGTGATTGGATTGGGAAAAAACTTTACTGGACGGATTCAGAAACCAATAGGATAGAAGTGGCTAATCTCAATGGAACATCTAGAAAAGTCCTCTTCTGGCAAGACCTTGATCAGCCCAGGGCAATAGCTTTGGATCCTGCTCATGGGTAAATATTAATTTGACTTAAATGCTTAAATGGGTACAGTGGTGATTTATGTTGAGTTTTTAGTTCTGAAAAAGAAACATAGCCTTTTTTTTCAGTTTACATTTTCCCAAGGTATTTTTCTCAAGATCTGTAGCTGAACATATGTTTGAGCTTAAATATTTTGTGGCAAGAAATGACAGCCCAGACATAGAGCCAAAAAGAAAAATACAGCTGTTCTTAGGTGCCAAGCCAAATATTCAACTGGTGTGATTGCCTAACTTATTCCATTGCAATTCTGAAAAGTAATTAATTTTTCAAGCCTTTTTTATTTTTATTTTCTCAGTTATCTTGTCTGGTAAGTTAACTTTCATTTGATATGTGATGTCTGTTTAATTATCTAGTCAGCAAGGTGTGTAAATCTGCATGACTTGAAACAGGAATTCTCACTTGCTATGCTCTGGTAAACAAAAGCAGGATATTTTTAAGTGGTGATGTTGAATAATCATATTTGTGCTGGCAAGTAAAAGAATCCAGGTGAAACCGGGGGCTCTCAGTGCTGTAAGGTGACCAGGTTAGGAAGTAATAAGGGAGCAGGCTGGATGTGTCACTTCCAGTGCTCTTGAAAATACTTGTATCTCTGTATGGTTCCTCCCTCCCTCTTCAATACTCCCCACCATTTCACATGTGCTATTTGCTATCCCAGTGCACAAATAGTACTGATGTTGTGCAGTTCGGGCCCTGTATTCATTGCAGTGATGACTGAAGATCTGCTGTGCTAGATGGACCCCCAGGATAAGGGGAAGAGAGAAGTGAGGTGCACTTCTCTTATGTGCACAAATCCACACAAGTGAGGTGGTTTGCCACTAATCTGCTGCCGTTTTCACAACTCTTTCTCAGGGATCACTTTATCTTCCTCTTCTGTACGGTATGTGTAGGTAGGTTTCTCATCTGTAAGAAAATCTGGCATCCCCTGACATTTTCACTGAGTCTGGCCTCTTTGCAAAGGGATGCTGAGTTAATACAAGGGCTTAGGATAAACCACAAATATAAAGTAGTTTGTGGTTTATCCTGCACTGGGAGACGGACAGTCTCTTGAGAAACCACCTTCTTCAGGTGTGTGAGAAGTGAAAATTGAAACTAAGCAACAGAGGGCAACTTAAGATTGCCATGTCAGCAACTGCCACACTACAGACTGGAACTTTTGTCAGGTTGTTTTTGCAGTGGTTCCTGCATAAGGCTTCCCAGATGAATGTGAGGAGTTATGGGTACATTTATGATTAATACGCAGAGGACGTACAAGTACTAAATGAAACTGTGTGTACCCAAAGAAACAAAATCCTTAGTTTTATTGACACATCAAATGCTGGAGCTGCCTGTTTCCTTCAGATAACTGGTGGAAAGGTACAGCCATAATCAGTAAAAGGGAAAGTGGAGTGACTTTGTTGGACCAAAGGACTTTTCCAGAGGGGACCTTGTCCTCTTAATCCTGACTTCACTACAGATGCCTTTAGGTGAAAGGAATTATTCCCATAGCAAACTGCTGTATGGAAGTATTTTAAATAAATTACCAGGAATCCTGTGTGTATCCTGACAGCAAGTAATCTATGCAGAATTAATTAACGCTGAAGACTAACTTTAGATCTAGAGTTAAGTAGTATAATTTAAAGAGGGATTATGATGTTAAATTGAGTATTTTATAATGATGTAGATCAGAGAGAGTGGAATGGTGCTTTCCATGAAATACCAATGCCAGGTTGACATCTCGTAACTGGATGCAGTTCCTTGCCTTTTGACTATTTTCTTTAAGGTATCTTAAATATTGGTCAGGGCAATACATTTCATGCCATGTTATGTGCTTTTTGACTCTCCTGTTTTGAAAAACTGAAGGGATTAACTGGGGATTTCTGGTAGTATATTGCTCCTATACTACAGGAAATGCGATATTATTATTTTTAATGAAAACTGGATTAGAACAATTGGGAGAGAAAGTATTGTTGGTACAGGTCAAAATAATCAGTGGTGATGGTGAAGTTGCAGTGCTTCTGCAAATCTAATCCTTGTTTGTGTTTGGAAGAAGAAGGGATGCAGGCATGGTTTATTTTGTGTGACTTTGGAAGGCAGTTCTTTGTGCTGAACAGATGTACAGCATTTCTTAAACATACACAAAATCCAGTAAGTATAACAACAGAAGACACCGTTTTGGTGTATGTTAGGTTTCTTACCTTGTTTTTGCCTTTCTGTAGGTCTGTGGTAGCCTATTCTTTCCTTCCTGGAGGACTTCTCTACTTCTAAGTACCTTGCATTTACTTCTCCAGGGAAGGTGTGCAAGTATGAACAGTTACTGTGGAACGGGCTAATATAAGGAACAAGATTCATTTGCCAAAAATGTAGATGTCTGCATGTGAGCTGATCACCTTGAGGCTTTCTGGTATTGATCAACAAAATTGCTTGGAATGAGGAGAGAATGACAGTTCTTCCGACTTCTGCTCAGATCAATTCCTTGAGTTGCCATTGCTGCTGTCCTGAACATTAGTTCAGTCTACAGGTTGGTTTTTTTTTTTTCCCATTGGGAGCAGCAGCTTTATATGAAACACCTCTATTTTAACTTGTGGCAGACATTTCTAATTGTTAGCCTGTTTGATTTGTGTATTAATCCAATGCAACAAGCAACATAAATAAGTGGTCTGTGAAAATGCATTATGAAGATACATGTATCCTTTATAATTAACCAATTAATCCCCACTGTGGTCTATTAAAATCAGCCTCCATAGAGCTGCTCTTCTGGGTAAAAGTGACAAAATCCAGTATTGCACAAGGGTCCTATTGAATTAAAGGCAGGTTTGCCCAAATAACTATCTAATATAGTAAACTTAATAAACCAAAAAATCATACATTGTGTATATTTGTGGAATAAAACATTCAAATTTAATTTGCTTTTACAACCACTTCATTTCACATGGTAGTTCTGAAATACTTCATAGGTGCATCTGTGAAGTAGTGATCATTACATTTGATTTAGGCACAGCAGGCTCTGGGTTTCAGCTCCCCTAGAACCAGTTGTTCCTTGTTTACTGGTATTTTCTGGGGAAGGAGAGTGGATAACAGTAGGAAAAAAGAACCATTTGGTACCTTTTCTTTTGTCTTTTTGTTATTAAGTGTTTGTGATCAGGTGGCTAATGCAGTTATTACAACTGACAGAAGAGTAAGAATTTGTGCTAAAATAGAAGAGAACAGATTAGAGCACTTGAGTAAGTTTGTGGGGTTTTTTCTGGATCATGAAATCTGATGAAATTTAGACTAGGATTCTTAAAACTAGTTGATGCAGTCTTAAAGTTGCTAGACATTTGCTTTCAGTCTGCAAGAATTTCCATAGATGTTGGTCTTTTAGCAGTTTCTTCTAGAGAAGTGGGGGGAAGCTTAGAAAATGAGGAAGAAAACTTCATTAGGTATAGGCCAGTCAACTTCAGTTTCCAGAAGAAAAATGGGACAAATAAGCAGTTTGTAAATGCTTAGCCAATACTAGTAGTACCCAAACATGGGTTTGTCAAGAATGCTCTGTGTCAAACAAATCTGATTTCCTTCTGTTGACAAAATAACATGTCCTTGTGCAGACTGGTGACACCTTCTCTTCTCTTTTAGCTTTAGTAAGGCTGTTCTGCAGAGATGGATGGAGGACTCCATTTCATGTTGTGGTGTTTGCAGTGGGATGTTATGCCCAGTGTGGCGTTTGCCTAATAAATAGGTTTCATTCCATTTTGAGTGCAATTCTTCAAGACATAGACTAGTTTGAGAGAATAGAGGAGAACTTATTGAATATACAGTGATCATCTCTCAGGAACGTTATAGGTGTAATGACCAAGCCTTAGGGCATGGGAGATGGAGTAGTTGACTTCTAGAGGTTCCTTTTGAAGCCTATTTTTCTGTGATTTCCAACTGACATTCAAGAGTATGATTTTTTGGATGTTTTGGTGGGCTTGCTAAATAGTAAGTTGGATGTTTTTGGCATAATGACATTTTTAAAGAGACCTTCGTCGTTTCCACACTCAACCTACCTTCCTTCTTTAAAGGCAATGCTTATCTGAAGGTTGTATCTCGAAAGAGAGATGCCTTTGTCATCTCCCCCAACAATCATTCAGAGCATTTCTAAAATTTCTTTCTTTTAAGGCAAACTGTGAGAGACTATTACAGATCATCTGTGGGTCTCTACTCTTCCCAGAGCTAGTGAAAATGATTAATTGTACAGGATTTTCTGATGCTCTGAGACAGTATCATAATTAACAGGCAGCTGCTTAATATGTAACATGGCATTCTTTCCCATACACCTTAAAGCTTTCTTGCTGGATCCACTGTATATTCTAGGAATCGAAGGAGGCAGAATATGTGCTAAACCAGTTATTCTGCTTCCCTGAAATGAAGGATAAACTAAGCAGCCAGAGGAGAGTACAAAACAGTTTTCTTCAAAGTCACTGACATTTTGTTCTGAACATCCAGATCCCAGACCTGGTGTAGGTTATGTGAAGCTGAGTTTATTTAATGGAAGACATTAGGCTAAAATTCTTGGCTCTGTTTTGGAGAACGTTAGCATTTATATACATTCTTGCTAGGTGGACCACCGATGGGGGATTCAGTAGTGTTGGTGTTTTATTAAGTTTGAGTTCGCAGCTTTTGTGTTAGTATTTCTGTGTTTTCAGGACAGCAACTTCTAACAAAACTTAAGTTAGTGTATGTAAAGATTTTACTCAAGCCCAACTAAAGAGATAGCTCAAATTCTGTGCAACGCAGTGAAAAGAACCTAAATATCATGAACATTGTGTGAAGAAGCAGGAACGCGTTTCAGAAGCAAGTCCTTATCATGTGTCGAGGAAAGCAAACTTCAGTTTCCTGAAAAGAAATTTTCAAAAGAATGTGTGAGTGCATAGCCAAAACAAATAAGTTAATTCTCAGTCCTGTAGGGAAGGTCTTAGATCTGAACAGCCTAGAATGTGTGTTGACAAGGGTCATTAAATCTAGGACCTCTAAATCTAAATCTCAAGGCTTGCTACCTTCAACCTGTAACACAGGGCTCTGATTCTGAGAAGCTGTAGCATATCCATAATCCTCATATCTGATTTTCAAGTGCTAATGAAGTAGTTAGTTCACATTATTAAAGCCTACAATGTATTAGAAACATCTACTTTGGTTAATATAAATCTTGAATTTGTTCCTAGTTGTGTGATGGCTGCTGCGATATCTTCTGGAGCAAGCTTACTGTTGAAGTTTAGGCTGTATTTTCTATGGTTTGGCTTATTCAGCAGACAGTACTGCTTGAGAAGTTTCTGCCCCCTCTGTTTGCTGAAGCACAAAGAGCTGAATCAGACATCTGTGAAATGGTTATTTTAAAGAAAAATAAAAATTGATTGCCTCCAAAAAAAACATGTTGTCTTGTGGGGTTTTTTGTGTGTGTATAACACCAGTCTTCACTTGGTGTAGTCGCTAGGGTTGTTCAATTGGCCATATCTGAGCTGGCATGCTAACTCTGGTGGGGTTTGTAGAAATGATGTTCGTGGAGGAGGAGAGCAAGGATCTTTGAATCAGTTTGACTGGCTGAAAGAAAGCTGCAAACCTCTTTCTACATTTCCTCCCTCATTTAGTTCTTAAAATATCTTTCATGACGTGGTGTGGGTCTGTTGGGCAGTGGCAGTGCCAGCAGACTAGTGCAGAAACCAACTTCATTTATGGAGCAGTCTTCCCCTTTTGGAATAGCAGAGGCTTTGGGGGAAGGAAATAAGATGCAAATTAGAAAACAGCAATAAAAAAAATTATTGACTACAAAGGATAAAGCTATTAATCATCAGTGTTGGCATTCTGCAGAATGGCCATTAGTTTAGAGGTTAAAACAAGTCTAATCAGGTTCTGAACAGCATTAGGGAAGTGTGTGCCATAGCCCAGCCTAACCATCGCTTCAGATTGCTTATGGCAAATTAGCCAAAATCTGCAAGCAATGACTGTCACTGGCAAATTAGCCAAAATCTACAAGCAATGACTGTCATTGACCTAAGGTATATTTGGCACTGAAGGAAAGAAAAAATTGGATGACTAAATATGACAAGTGGATATTAAAAAATGGATTTTGAAGGGACAGCTATCAAGACTAGAAAGCTCTCAGTTCAGAGTCTAAAATTAAAAGCCTCAGACGTGCCTAGTTGTTAATCCAGCGTTTCCTCAGTGTCACAGCAAAACCATGAACCAGACCTATAGCTGTTCTCACATAACTCACAACTGTGTTTATAGCAGCACTTAAATAAAACTCCAGTGGTGTTTACTGCTGATTCACCAGGACCTTGGTCCCACACAACAGCATGTCGTGTACTTAAGGTTAAGCATGTTGGCTTTCTGTGTTGAAATCATTGGGATCTGTATGCAGAAGCCTAATCTATATGAGCTGCAGTAGATTGAGGCTTTGAGTATTTTGATTTGAATGACTGTGAATGGTGAAATGTTTTTAACAGTGTTTCACCTGATCTTACCTCCTTTAGAATAGTTGAGAGGAGGGGGAATACTGAATAAAAACTCGTGACTGTTGCAAATACTGCAGAAGAAAAACATCAGACATGGTATGGGTAAAGATTATGCTTTTTAGCAACTCTTACTTTCACTCATGGCTACTCAGTTAAAATGCAGAAGGTGCCCTGGTTTTGAGTGAAACATGATTATTGCTGCCTTGAAAGTTAGAGATTAGTTTATATCCTTTGTGTCTCTATTTAGTAATTAATTTCAAGTATAAAATTATTCTGAAGCTTTTGGTTAATTATTTGAAACACTGTAATGAGGATGAATATATGAGTAGCACAGTTGTTTTCTTAGAATGTAAGAAAAGTACTCAACCATAAAATTGATTACGAGTCATCTCCAGTATCTTGGTATAGCTGTAATTTCTGAGAGTTGGAAAGCTTCTGATATGTTGTGTGGCCAAATAGCTGCAAATAGTCTCATGCATGAGAAACTTGAAGTTCTTGTGGGAAGAGTTATTTACTCTAATTTTCAGATGGATGCCCTTGATAGTGACAACCTTTCCATAAATGTTTCATTGGTCTCTTTTGCTTATTTCTCCCTTTTCCTGCTCATAGATATGACTGAAGGGCATAAATTGTTCAAAGACCATTTGATTCATTTGAGAGCAGAGCTGCCTGTTCAGAGATGGCAGAAAAAAGTGATTTACTTTCCCCCCCACCCCCAGCTGGAATTGCGTGGGGAAGAGGTGGAAATGTGTAGACTTCCTTAATAACCCCATTGAACTCGCTCCCCTGTTAGCACTCTCTTTTTGCTACAAGTTCTGTGATTCCTCATACCCTGAGTCCTGGAGACTGAGGCTTCTTTTCCCTGTACACATTTAGTCTTCTTAAGTAGTTTGGGAATCATGGTATTCTTATCTTTTTAATTTCTACACTGTTTCTTAAGGGAACAGAAGGAACAACAGGATGGCTTTGGTTGTCTCAGTGCCAGTGTGTGTTGCATTGGTTTCTCAGGTGAATTCAGGACTTGGTCTTGTAGCTTTGGCTCTGGGACCAAAGAGATGGTGGAAGCTGGGATTCTCTTTGATTAGAGGACTTGATGGGCGCAGTTCATAGTTGCACAGAGGCAGCGTGGAAATCATGGCATATACGACGTGTTGGTCTGGCTGGACTGGCACCGTTCTGTTTGTTATGAATGGGTGGCTTTGGTTTAACTCAAAACACGTTTCTAATTTTTTCATGTAAAATTAAGCAATAGTATAAGCTGAAGTAAGAATTTTTCCACATAACCTGTTGAATGTGTACTTAAACAGGGTTTTGTTTGTTAAATTGTGTTTAAAATTATAAGTGTGCAAATGAACATGCTTAGATTGCATGCCTTGACAAATTATTGGCTGTCATTTGAGTGTACTGTTTTCCCAAACATTGAGTTAAACTGCATCAGAACACTGAAATAGATAAAATGCATTGGCTTGAGCCAAATGTGTAAGGGCAGTTGTGAGATCTGTGGGTAAGAGAGTGACAAACACCTTACTTGCACAATTGAATTACTGTTGTTCAATATGTTTGCTCGACCCCTGTCCTCCATTAAGTCAGTACAATGCGTAGACATAATTTCTTGGATTGTCCTGACATGCTTTAATCCAATGTTTCTTATGAAGAGAGGAAGAAATCTAGGCTTAACTTTAGGTAGAGGTAGTTAAGTCAGAGGTTAAGTCATGACTGGGTCTACTGTAAACAGCAGAGGGTGGGAGATATCTTACAAGCTGATGGAGAGAGAGTTCAACAGTTCATTCTGCACTATTTGATAGGAGGATCCCCTGACTTTTGAGTTGCTGCAGTGTGTCTTAAAATGGGTTGAATGTATTTTTCCTTTTCCTAAAATAAATAATATTTTTTGAAAGAAGAGGACCTAGGGTCAAGGAACTGAATATAAGCCAGCAATGTGCCCTTGCTGCAAAGAAAGCCAACAGCATCCTGGGCTTCATTAGAAGGAGTGTTGCCAGCAGATCGAGGGAGGTGAGCCTTCCCCTCTACTTGGTTCTGGTGAGGCCACCCCTGGAGTACTGTGTCCAGTTCCGGGTTCCTCAGCACAAGAGAGATGTGGACATGCTGGTGTGAGCCTAACAAAGGGCCACGAAGATGATTAAAGGATTGGAGCATCCACCATAGAAGGCGGGGCTGATTGAGTTGCAATTGTTTACCCTGGAAAAGAGAAGGCTCAGGGGATCTTATCAATGTGTATAAATACGTGATGTGAAGGAGTAAAGACAATGGAGACAGACTCTTCTCAGTGGTATCCAGCAAAAGGACTGAGGCAATAGGCACAAACTGAAATGGAGGAAATTCCACTTAAATGAAAGAAAATACTTCTCTACTGAGAGAGTGATGAATCACTGGAACAGGTTGTCCAGGGAGGTTGTGGAGTCTCCAACTTTAGAGATACTCAGAACCTGACTGGACGAGGTCCTGGGTAACCTGCTCTGGTTGACCCTGCTTTGAGTGGTGGGGTTGCAGTAGACAATCTCCAGAGGTCCCTTCCAACCTCAGGAATTCAATGATTCTGTGAAAAAGCAGCCTTTTTGGTGCAGGGCTCGTGACCTCATGAGGTCCTTTCCCTACCTTGTTTTCTGCGACTTCCCTGACCACCCTAGAGTGGTGGTATAATGCTGAGTTTCTTGTGAAGTGCTTTCAATATGAAATAATTTCTTTATATATAATATTTCTTCATCTCTTCTCAGAAATGTCTGGGAACAAAAAGTTATATTGTGTTGTCTCTTGTACCTTATCTAGTGTCCACGAGGAGCAGTTATGCGGGCTCATTTTATCTTCTTATAGTTGTTTTTCTGTTTTCTGTAGAGTTTTGGCATATGAATGTGCTGGACATTCTTTTAGAGGGGAAAGTGCATAACACACAAAGCATGCGCAATTCCCTTTTTTCCCCAGGAAATCCTACCAGTGCAGTTTCTTTTTCTCAACATATCAGAGGTTATTTGCAGTAACATTCCATTCCAAGTTGAAAATTCTCTTCCTAACCCCCCTGAGTACAGTTGCAAGTATCTCCTTACTGCTGCCCTCCTTCTCTAGCTTAATGTGTTTGGAAATTTTCTTGAGTCCCTCTCTCTGAGGATTCTTCAGCTTCATGGTGTCATGTAACCTGACTTTTTAACAGGCTGTTGAAGCTGTATTGAATGCGTGCTTGTTTACCTTTGAGAAAGCACTAGGGTGTCTTACTCCTTTCCATATGGGTGACCAGGGAAAGATGTGCTCTTTCCTCGCAAGCACTTCATTGCAATAATATTTGAGCATCCATCAGTTGACAGGCAATTATGTTTTTCCTCTTTGTTCTCAGTTGCCAAATAGTATACTATATATACATGTAATGTATATGTTTTAAAAGAATAAACCTGTCAGAATAAAAGACATTGTAGGAAAACTGTAGTGGAGCAGGGTGGTTCTCGGGGGTTTTGTTTGCTTTGCTTTAAATACATGTCTTTGAATACAGTGTGATTAGTTGTGATGGTTACCTGCTGTGGCATATTTTTGGGTTTGATGTTGTTTTTGTCAAGAACATCCAGGTCTCAAAGTTCAGTGCTTGAAAAAAAAAAAAGAGGTAATTTGAGTAAGTAATTTGCAGCTTAATGCTATGCAAGATAGCCATTCTTTTCCCTTCTGTAAACAATTGGTGCTATTTAATTCCACAGTTGAGTTTTTGTAACTTTAAAGGTGGGATGGGGGAAGTAAGTTTTAAATGTGCAGGAATCTAAACTTCATAGCAGTTTCCTGTAAACTCCTGTTTTGTGCCCTGGGCTTGTATAAGTTCAAGAACATTGCTGAAATTGGAGAAGTTTGTGCTGATTTACATAATCTGTACAACTGGCCCCTTTTGTGTAAGCAGGTTATGTAAGGTTTGGCAACTATACTGCATTTCGGGAGGTGGGAAAAGTGTTTGGGCAGTGTTGGCCGCTTTTTATCATGTCCATGATACCTTCCAGCTCAGATGGCTCATCAGCTGCTCTTTGAGGGCATGGCCATGATTTCTAATCTTTGCAAAAATGATGACAAGAGAGATGAAGCGCCAGGAAATAAGAAATGACCTGCAGCTTTAAAACTGAGGGGAAATATGGACTTCATCCTGTTTTTGCTCGTGCACCTGGAATTTTAAAATGAGTTAAGTGGGCCAAAAAAAAAAAGACCTCTGGGGTGCAGTTTACTAACTTTAAAATCTGTTTATTTTTGCAAGGTGGCTTTCAGTCCCATTCTTCTGATAGTACTGAAGCACCATTTAAGCCCTGATTCAATGTGGTAATTAAGTATGTGCCAAAACCCAGTGACTTGCTGACTGCAGTTGAACTCCATTTGTTTAATTGCCTTCTGACTAGAAAGCTTGGTAGCAAAGCTTGTAGCTACTGTGCTTAGTAATAGAGCAGTAACTGAATTTTATGAACTCTGTTGAGTCCGGTACTTCTGACTACTGGATGATGGACTGTTAGTGGTTGTGTGTTCAGAAAGAAGTACACATTTACATCTTCTCCCTGATGAAGCTTTGGCTTTTGCTCTGCTTTGTTCCTGCTGGTTTCTTTGGCGTAGCAAAGTGCAATTCAGTTTAGGGACAGAATTGGTGCAATTGTTGTGAAATTATTATTAGATGTTAATCTCTTCTCCCCCCTGCCCACCCTTCCTTTTTGCCTTTAAAGTTTGGAGTTAAAGGTTAAAACTCAGTAAGGGAGAAGACACTTAAGCATCTCTGAAGAACTGAATAAAGTAATGCAAGAGTTTGTCCCAGGGCTGCTTTTTGTTCAGTGCTTCTCTAGCGCTGTTTGGTTGGGCTTTTTAAGAGTATTGATTTATGATAGCTGCTTAGCAGTGAATTTTGCTCACAATGGCTTTTTCCTTTTTTTTTATTAGCTCTTTAGGAAGTGATGTTTTCATTTTCTTTTATAGCCTCAGTGCTGTTACACTTTTATTGACCTGTTGCAATCCAGCTGGGATACAAAACTCTTGGGATGCCAATTCTCCGTCCTAAAAACGTGATCGATCTAATGTGTACTAAGATACCAAATACTGGTTTTGATATTTTTAGCTCCTTACAGTTACTATGGTATGCCCTGGCCCAGGGATACTTAAAACTGTGTAATTTACATTTAAAACCACCACCACCAGAATCAACTAAAAAAAAACTACCCAAATACGTGCGTTAGACTCTTCATTATTATTCAGTGTATCTCTTTCAATGGGCTTCCAAAACAGGGAGTGTTTAATAGCACAGGTAGTCCTGGACTGAGATTCTTTGTATATTTTACTGAATTTTCCTGAAACCTTATCTGGGCTAAATACCCAATTTTTTTATAGTGAAATGAAAATGATAGGGATTCTTAATGTACTGGACACCAGCAAAAAAGGTTATATTTGAAAAACAAAAAAATCAATCCCAAACCGTCAGCTGTCCCAGAAACACTGATGATGTCTAGACTGTTTCAAAGTGCTTGGTTTTTGTTGAGGTCAGCAAGAAATGTGGACTATTGAGCATGTATGAAAAAAAAAAAAAAAAGCCTTTTTTTTTCCTTCTGCAGAAATAATGTGTCAGTTACCACTCCAGGCTCCTGAACTAGGTAATCTTTACAGGTTTAAACTCTATTAATTAAGGTTAATTTAAATCAGGTTGATTTAAATCAGTTCCTCACATATAAACTGTTACAGTGCACAGACTGATTTTTTTTCTCTGAGAAGCCACTTCGAGGTTTTTGACATGTTCTCATCCCACCCATAAAGCCCCAACCAAAAATATCTGTGTAAGAATTGATCCTGTGTCCTGGGGGCATTTGGAAGATGCAAAGTGTAAGACATAATTGCTACTACTGGACATTACTAAAATACTTAATTTCTCCACTGTTTTTCCTGTATGGCTCTTTCTCTGATGAACCCAGCTAATGCAAGCAGATTTCAGTAGTTTTGACAGAAGACTCATTTTCTTAAACAGATCCATGGGTTATTTCAAGGGTAGGTATAAAGCCTTTGGCTTTCTCTTGGTAACTATTCACATCAAGGCATACACATCAGGTTCCTGGAATGCATCGATAATAACTTCCTTCTCCAAGTGGTAGAGGAGCCAACAAGGAGAGGTGCTATGCTGGACCTTGTTCTCACCAACAAGGAGGGGCTGGTGGGGAATGTGAAGCTCAAGGGCAGCCTGGGCTGCAGTGACCATGAAATGGTGGAGTTCAAGATCCTTAGGGCACCAAGGAGAGCGCGCAGCAAGCTCACTACCCTGGACTTCAGGAGAACAGACTTTGGCCTCTTTCAGGGATCTGCTTGGTAGAGTGCCATGGGACAAAGCCCTGGAGGGAAGAGGGGCCCAAGAAAGCTGGTTAATATTCAAGGATCACCTCTTCCAAGCTCAGGAGCGATGCATCCCAACAAAGAGGAAGTCAGGCAAAAACACCAGGAAGCCTGCATGGATGAACAAGGAGCTCCTGGACACACTCAAACACAAAAAGGAAGCCTACAGAGGGTGGAAGCAAGGACAGGTAGCCTGGGA
>JAYKAV010000515.1:31103-82028 GCA_035582835.1 Phoebastria nigripes | reverse complement strand
GGGGGCCCTGTGTCCCAGGCTCTCGTTCGGTTCAGCGGGTGGTGAGCAATTGCATTGTGCATCGCCTGCTTTGTATATTGTTGTTGTTGTTGTTGTTATCACTGTTATTATTACTGTTCTACTTTGTTTTATTTCAATTATTAAACTGTTTTTATCTCAACCCACGAGTTTTCCTGCTCGTGCCCTCCTGATTCTCTCCCCCATCCCACCGGAGCGGGGGGGGTGAGCGAGCGGCTGCGTGGTGTTTAGGTGCTGCCAGGGTTAAACCTCGATAAATGCCCTCTCAGTCCTCTGCGTGGCTTAGGGTTCTGATTTCTTAATATACGATGAAGAGTGTTGCTTCCAGAAAGTCAGCAAGGGCATCTTCTTGTGGTGACACCTTAGTTGAAGATCATTCTTATGACACAGGTACACTTGATCAGAAACCTAGAGAAATTCCTGACTCTCTGGAATAGTTCCTGCTGAAGAGAATTACGCCACAGCCCAAGAGCAATTGATAGAGCAGCAGAAGGTGAAGCAGATGCAGTGGAAGAAAAATGAACAGGTGTCTGGCACTAAGAGAAGCAGGAGTCAGTTTTCCTCTCTGTCTGGTGTCTAGAAGAGATAATGGCAATACACAGCCTTGCCAAGAATGTGTTGTTTACACAGTGTATGTACACCCACCTGCTCCATCTGAAAATGAGCTTGTGAACTCACCTGACTGAAAAGAACAGAAAAAAGATTGATGTGTTTTTGTATTGTGCCTGTTGAACTGACAAAAAGCATTATAGAAAATTAATAAAATCCACATGAGGGAATATCAATGTCCTTACAGTTTAAATGAGATTTTTGAATTGCTAGCTATGTCTTTTGCATTCCTTAGTTTGGATGTGGATGTGAATATACATATCTGATACAACTATTACACAGATTACCTATTATTACCTTTATTTTCATGCTTTCCCTCTTCTGTGAAGAAGGTGTTAAAATTACCAATGAGAGAACTAAGAAACATGCATTTGATGTGCATATTTCGTGTCATGAGACATGAAGTACAGAAACCCATTTATGCTAGTGAGATATATCCAGACAACTACTTAAACATCTAATTAAAATCAGCTGCTAAAGGTAGAGAAGTTATAGTATACTATTAGACTAGGTGGAAAGTTAGTCAACACTTTCGCTGTAGGGTAACTGAGCGAGAGATGGTTTCTTTATTTCAAGAAAATTTGGATGGTTAAAAAATTGTACCTGCCCAGAAATGTGACCATAAAGTTACCTCTCTCTGATAGCTAATATTGATCCCTTTCTTTTCTTAGCAAGTTTACATTTTTAAACAAGAAGCTGTTTTGAAAGGAAAAATGAAGCTGTAAAAAACTTTTAAAAGAAATTTTGCAAACGTATAAATACTGAAGACTGAGCAGACAAATTTGAAAAAACAGTCATTTCCCTGATTAGTTTTGATTTAAAAGAAAATATCAAAACTTTAAAAAATGGTTGTCAAAAAATTACTGGCAAGATCATTTTTTAGGATGAGATGTTGCATCTTTGGTAAATTTCCTTCCTGATTTAGATGTACAGTAGATATTCCTAGCTAATAGCTATATAGCTCTGTATAAGTCTATATACTGAATATCTGGCAGGGCAATTGAAATTTCAGGATAAGGTAAATGCTCTGAAACTAGACTGATCTCCAGAGCTGTGGCTGCTGACCTCATTATTTCACAGCGACACTATCCACCTCTTTTGGCTCTACCCTAAGCTCCCTCAAAGCACTCGTTAGCAGTTCATTCTCCATCATTAAAATGGCAGAAGGTATATAAATGAAGTTGGTGGAAAAAGGTGGAGATCTGAATTTAAAACATGTTATATTCTGGCAGGGTGACACTCAACTTTCTGAATTCTGACTAATAGGCAATACCAACTTAAGTATTGTAATACAGGAATTGGGGAAGAAGGGAGTAAGAGGGGACCTCCACAACTCACATGCAGAGCAGATGAACAGCGTTCCTTCCCAATTCATAAGTCTGGGGTGAAGTTTCAACAGCTGGAGGTGTGCACATACTTTGGATCCTGTGTTGATGGCCTGTCCTGCCACAGCTCCAGCCTTTTATAGATATCATCTTCTTCATGTAACCAGCAGTCATCAGAATCTCCCTGCTCTGTTGATTAGCATGTGAACTGCATCTCCCCTTGCTGTGTTACCCAAATTTTCCTGTCATTAAGCTTAGTCTAAATTTAAATTCACTAGCAGCGGCTATGGATTTATAATAGCTTAAATGAGGCTATAATTTGGTCTATTAACTTTGTACAGCTGACCTCCAAGATATTTTTCTTTTCTGAGTCAAAAATTCATGCTACTTTTCTGAAGAAATTTCAGCATCTGCCAACCATTTTTAAAATACATACTGAAATATATTTAACACATCACATGTTAGTGAATATTTTGATAAACTGTTTGTTCTTTTTCAGAAGTAACAAGTCAGACTTGTGCCTCCAGAAAGGAAGTACTGAGAAATGATAATGTCTAATCTTTCATGTTTCTCCTCATCAGAAAAAGATACAAACCAACACAATATTCTGAGTTACTGGTGTGGAGCTGAAATTGTTCAATGAACTACCTTTAAGAGGGAACACACATGGTGGAACAAATTTATTGTAAAAAAAATCAATACAGAAAGGCAGTACACAAATTGACCAAAGGCAAGGTTTTACTTTGAAATACATATGGTACAGTAGTATATTTTCCTTTAGCATTTTAACAGCCTAGTGTACATACATTGAATGAGTGCACAACACTAGCAGATTGAACACATTACCTTTTTGGTGGCTTAAACTATTGTTTCACTAATTTTTCTAGGGCTTTTTGGAGGGAGGGAATATAAAAACCACATCCTGTTGATAAAGCTCAGTGGATCATTTTGTTCCTTTCCCTTTTTTTCTCCTGGAATAGTCCGGAGATTCAATCTATTTTTATCCTTTAAAAAATAAAAAGCAGCCACAGCAGAGGATGCATTTTCACATTTCACATCATCACCAAGAAATACAGAGCCCTGACAACCAAGATAAATGAACAACAAACCAAAAAGCAGTGGAGAAGGGTCAAATCCATTTGACTTATGGGCCATTGTAGAGAACGGTGGGTCACACAATCTTTTCTTTTGTTTCTGAAGCTACCAAGTGGAAACTATATAGGATAAATGTTTCCCTGATTTCAAAATAAAGAAAGAGGAAGATAACTTAGAAACTAAGGACTGGCTGCGCCAGGGACTCGCATCTATTACTGACACTTATTAGTTACCTAACAAGCTTGATTCATTTGCTTAATCTCATAGGTTCATAAGGAGTGGCAGATAGTCAGTACTTTTTATTTTTTGGTGTCAAATCATTTCTTCATTTACAATGAAGTCCTGATTTCCTTAGTTGAGGAGGAAACCCACCAAATTTTATTTAACCTAGAGACCCGCTGCCAGAAGTAAAACTGGGTATAGGGGTCCTGGGATTCAGTCTTCCATGTTCTTAGCTGTGTTGAAGGTGAGAATATTCATGTTCAAGACTGTTGTTCTTTTCCTCTCCTATGTCACTTATCTCTCTTCTCTCGTGTTTCGCAGACTATAACAACAGTGCAAAGAGTTTCGTTTTGACATTGTTACCACATTTAGGAAAAATACTCTCTCCTCTTCTCTTTCCCCTTCCCAAATGAGGATGTATATTTTCCTGATTATGCAGAAAGTTGACAGTTGTCATATAATGGGAAACAGGAAGCTGTAATCTAAATGATAATACCAATTTGCTGCATCAGCTAGTCAGGAATATGATCATGAAGTCTTGGTCTCAGAATAGGAAAGATAAGAGAAGGAAAGAGCTGCTGTTAGACAAGTGGGATAAATTAGTATGGAAGATTAGTCAGTGATTAATATGTTTCAAGAGTTGTTTTTATACTGTTACAATTATAGATATATACTTATCTTCCCTTCCTGGCTTGTCTCTATTTATGGACAGTAATAACATGAAAGGGAATGGAGAGAGAAACTGGGATTTGTCAGAATGCTTATTGTGCAATCAAGCTTAATACATGGAGAAGTTTCAAGCATCAGAAAAAAAGGAGGAAAGGAGGAAATGAGCAATGTACAAAAGTCAGATTCTTTATCAGAAGTTAATGCCTCCACCACGTTCCTTAAGGGCTATTATAACTCCAGCTATTCTTCTGTCTGAAGCAAGAAATACAATTACAGCAGTAATAGAGTTTTCTCCTGACTAGCCATCGTGCTAGGTTCTGGCATTACTAATGTCTGTTATCTTCATTGTTTACATCCTCAGTGTTAACATATATTAGCGGGACAGCCTCTGTTTAGGTTGATGGAACTAAACTGTCATTGTTTTAATATGACATGAAGGGGTCCCACTTTTTCTCCCAAAATCTTCTTCATGCTCCTATGCAGTGATCCAGTTCATGGAAATCATCTGGCTGCAAACTGATGGTTAGTTTTCATCTTGATTTGTCTTCAGCTTCCTTGATTTGGCTCAGTAGACAGCTACACAAGCATTGTTATGACACACATGAGCACGTGGGACTGAGCCATTGAGAGAAGGTGGGAACCAGTTCATTAAGTGGCAGTACAGGCTTACATTAGACTAAAGTGGCAATGTAACCATGACTAAAACATGAATGAGTACACCACTGCAAGAACTCAATGCTGATCCAAAACTCATTAGTGATCTAGGAAAGATATACTGGCAAAATTATAACGGGTTGTATTGATGATAGATAGCTGCCATATAATAAACATTAATAATTGCAATTGGACATGTAAATAATTTAACTCTCTCATTGAAATTCCCCAAGACCAAAGACAAAGGAACAAAGAAGGACTGTTCAGTGAAGTTACGACATCATTGCAAAATGACTGTCAATTTGAGGGAAGTAAGATATTAAGCTGGATTTGGRAAAAAAAAAAAAAAAAAAAAAATATTATGGACAACACTGTAGCAATTTTTCCTGTGAGTGTGTTGAAGTGCATACTGCCTCCAGTACAGATTATTTCATTTCAGAAAGATCGCAACAGAAATAAATAATTTTCACATATTGAACAATACCTGTAATCAACTAATTAGATGGAAACTACCCCTCTCTTTACCTCTCTCTGTACTTTCCCTTTAGCAGAGTGAATGCATTGGTAATTCAGTTTTGGACATTGTTATAAAGGCGATCCTATCTCCGTTTCATTGAAATTCATCCTTCAGATAAATGAACAGACAAAGCTGTGAATATTTTCCTAGCATTGCAGAATAGCTAAACATAGTATTACTCTTACCTGAACCATAGACTTATAAAATAATTTTGGTTGGAAGGGATATGTGAGAGTCATTTAGTCCACTCACCTGCTCAAAGCAGGACCAATTAGATGACTTTTCTCAGTGCTGTGTTCAGTCATGTTTGGAATGTATGTCCAAGGATGGAGATTATACAACCTCTCCAGGCAACCTATTCCAATAATTCCAAAGTTTTTCCTAACAGTTGCCTGGAATGTCCTCTAGTAGAAATTGTGTCCGTAGTCTCCTGTCATATCACCATGAACCTTCAAGAAGAGTCTGTCTGAATCTTTTCAATATTCTCACATCAAACATCTGTAGACACTAACCAGATCTCCTTTCATCCTCTCTTCTTGAGGCTGAATAAAACCAATTATGTCGGCTTCTCCTTATATGCCATGTGCTTCAATGCCTTAGTCATCTTGGTGGCCCTTTGCTGGACTCACTCCACAGTATGTCAATGTTCTACTGAGGAGGCCCAAACTGGACTAAGTAGGCCAGATAAAGAGTAATGATCTCCAGAGTACTATATATATTCAGTGTTGTTCTCCAAATGAGTTATTTCCATGTAAGAGATTTTAGCATCACTGTGGGAATTCTCTGAAATACATTCAAACAGAGTGTTAAATTTTGGCAAACAAACAAAAACCAAAAACTAAACCAGGACACATTATTGTGCCATGGCATTACTAATTACAGTGCACCCATATACTGAATCTTCCACTCAGGTCTCATCACTCCCATTTCAAGAGGGTCATGATGAAACTTGAAAAGCGTAGAAGAGGACAGCAAGGATTATCAGGTGTATATAAAAAATGTGCTTCAGTTCTAGAAATCCATGGCATCTGGGACTTCTATAAATAGAATTTTTAATTCTTGTTATTGTATAAATTCCACATGTTTTGTGTGCAAGAATGTATATTTGCATCCAGCTCATTTCCTGGGCATGCAAGTTGTCCTGCAGTCACATATGGGTTTTTTGCTTTAGGTACTGCTTTTGCAGCATCTCATCAGAAACCTGTACTCTAACATTAGGTTTCCTGATGTTTCCTCTTCCGAGACTGCTAGGCTACTTTGACCTGGGTGCACAGTAATTACATCAATTCATTGATGTGGCCAGGCTTTTGAGAATTGTTTCCATCTCTGTATTTTTTGTTTTCGTGTTGCATGATAATGAATAGCAGTACAAAGGAGTGAGACAGGACATAGTTATTCACACTTGCTGTCACCAGGTGCTGTAACTCACTCATAAATCACTGCTTTGAGTTCTGCAGGCATGCACCTTCTTTCTGGTAGTTTAGTTTAATTTCCCTTCTGCTTTTTATAAATAGTCTGTGAATGGAGCCTAATATTTGTCTGGATGCTTGAGTTAAATTTATATAGAGAAATACTAAAATGAGTATCTCCTCTTCCATCCAGTTTGATTTTTCTACAGCTGGTGAAAAGCTGGTTGGGTCTGGAATAAATCATTTTCATGTGTTCACAAGCTTCACAAGATTTTGACATCTGTGGTGAAAGAAGTATCAAAATTAAGCAAACCAAAACAAACTTAAACCCCAGCTGCAAATTTTCAGATAGTTCTTTTTCTGTAGAGTGTCAGATTTGCTACCTCAAAGTCCAATTAGAGTTCATTTTCTATCCAGTCCTGCAGCTGGGAGAAGTTGAGTGAATTTGCCAAACAGCTAATGAAGATTTTCACTGAAATAAATGTTGTTTAAACAGACACAGTTCAATGACTTTATATGCTATTGCAAAGATAGGTTTGGATTCCAGCTTTTTAGAGGTTTAGTAGTCACTTATTCTAGGGTGAATAGACACCTYTTCTAGGTGTCTGAAAAGGTTGGTTGGCTCAGGAAGGAGTGACATTTTTGAGTGGCTGCACAGTTTTTCTGATGGGATTTAAACTCCTACAGAAAGTCACTATGAGACCATATGACGGTAAGAAACTATGGGATTAGTGGTATGTGAAATGGGTGCTGGAAAAAGGATGAGAGCACAGAAGGAACAATATCACCTGAAGAGACATTTTCCTTTAATTTGAGGCAGACTGAAAGGTACCAACCACCCGTTGTTTTCATTACTACATTACTCATTTACTGTAAGTTTTCATTGAGTCACTGTAAGGTAAATTACATAAAACATCCGTATGTGTATGTAATAAGGAGAGAAGTGGGAGTAGCTGTGAGGCACAGAGCGTCTATCTTGTCTGAGCTTCATGTATTTCTTACATAAGAGCGGAGGAAGATTTTCCTTTGCCTTCATATTTGAAGTTTTTATTCATAGGTATAAATATACAACCAAGTAAATGTGTAGCTAATAATTGTAGATGTTTTCCTGATACATTTGCACTTCTATGGATATAGAAACTACTAACTTGTCATATAAAAAGCAAGATATGTTTAGTGAGAACACATCTATATTCCAGCTATTTTCCCACCATTTTAATATAGGATCACTTTATCTGATGAATTTTTATGGCTGAAATCAGTGGTGGTGAGACCAGACATCAATTAAAATTAAGTTGGTCATTCCTGAGATGGCACGAAATCTAAAATACTCCAAGTAAATTTATCAGTTTAGAAAGTCTAGTCAGGAATGAGTTTGTAGTGACAGAGTTGGGGAAACAGAGAACCACTCCTTCAAAAGGAGGTAATACCCTTGAGAAAATAACAGGATGCGTACTCTAGTAAGGAAGCTCCTATTTACATATGTTGTAGGAACCGTAAGATTTTTGACATTCTTCATCCTTCCTCTCTTCAGTTCTTTTGTTTATGTTTATGCTGAATTTTACTTTTGAAGGTAATGCCTCATATTCTGTGTATTGCAACATATCATGAGGCCAGGAATAAAGAAAGGAAAGGGAGAAGCATTATCTGAACTCATTGATGGTAATATGTATCTTCTGTTGATATTTTTGTACATTTTAAGTTCCTGTGTCCCTATTCAAAAACTTGTATTTGTCTGATCTTAGAGTCCAAACTGGTCTAAGCCTGCATTAGATAGGAAACCCATTTAGAAATCCCATTTTCAGTAAGCACAAGCCATGGACTGGATGTCTGATGAATTTTAATCACAGAAATAAGACCTGAGAGACTCAGTGTGGCTTCTGAGCTGGTGAATAGGAAAAAAATGTGCTTAGCTGAAATCAGTGTTGTTGATTCTACAAGTTCACTTGMGCAAAATTCACCTTCTCTTTTTCAAAGTAAAAACATACTGCATTATTGATTTAGTGACTGACTTTTTTTAAGAGTCCACTTTGTGAAATTCCAAGTCTTCCTACAATCATCCTGTGGTATCCTCCCATGTAAGTACTCTTCATGTAGTTCTGTTCCCATTCTAAGGTTTTGTGTGAATGTCACTAACTTCATTAATTGCTCATGGTAGTAGCACAATCTTCACTAACACGTTGAACATTCGTAAAACAGCAGCTACTCTAAAAGGAAAAAAGAATATTATGGCAATGAGTAATGTACATGAAGCAGTATACCCATTTAAAAAAATATCTAAATGATCATAAACCTAGAGCAAAAACTACTGGAAGAAAAAAATAAAGGTTGCAAAAAATATTATAAAACCGTAAGTTACTTCCCAGAAATGCATTAATCTCACCTTGTTACTCCAGAATCTTTCCCTGTCTGCTGCAGGCAGCGGTACAAAGTGGTTGATAGCTACAGTTTGAGATATAGACTGACACTTTCTTCTGCAGCAGTCATGAGTGAGTTATTCCAATCTGTGCTAGCACAGCTGGAAAATTTACCTTCACATGGCTGGAATTCCATTTCAGTCTGTCATGATACACTACACTGCGTCTGTTTCTTCATGAGCTACAGCACTGGTGCAATGTGTTCTCTAAGGTTTCTGCCATCACAAATACAGTCACTAAAGCCATCTATTAAAAGTAAGTTGAGATTGAAATGCTTTGATACCAAAAAATAAATTATTTTGTAAAGAGCCAGCTCTCTCAGGGTTAGAAAAGCTTACATAATAGCTATGATTTTATTTCATTTTTCTTTTAAGTTTTTACAACCACCTTTTTGCAGGTAATTTATATTGTTCCTTGGCCAGATGTATTTTAAGATTCTCTTTCTTAGTACTTACCAATGGGTGGACTGCCCTAGCTTTTATTTACGTCAGTTCAAGGGAACTAAAAGGGACTAAAACTTATTCATAACTGTTTTTCCAGAGATGGTTCACCCTGATAATTTGTTCACGTGAAGGGTATAAACAGGCATTAGTTAATAGGCATTATTCCTTCAAGAAGTCAGCAACAAAGCAACAGTGAGGCCTGGAGATTGGGCCAAGCTCAAGGTCAGTATGCAAGTTAAGCTTCCAATCATTACCTCAGCTTCTGAATATAAAACATAATTTCATTTAGACACTGCCATTTCTGAAGTCCGTACAGAATTGCTACCAAGAATGTGAATTCAAGTGGTAGTTTTCCTCTATTTCCTTAGTGCAAAAGTTTAAAATGATTGAGTTATAACTAAAGCTGTCCTCAGTATTGGGATTGATACTCAAGCATCACAAAACAATTCTTTCATTTTACCCCTTTGTCTTTTAAATGCTAAGCAACAGAGGTGATTGCTTTGACTGATCCTGTAATCTCCATCTCACTTCCTCTCCCAATTCACTTTTTATTTTCTTTTCTAGGGTTACCTGTGACTGGTGCTGTGAAACATATGTTCTATAGTAAATCATACGTGTTCACAACAGATCTAAGTGAAAGGCACAGCTTGCATCTTGTGTGCCTTGAGCTCAGGTCTTCTGTGGTCAAAATCAGTGTGTTGCTCACAGTGCTGTCTTTGTAATATAGGTAGAAGCAGGAAGCATAGAAAGGAGCACAAGTAAGAACAGGGCCATTTGTTTACAGTTAGTAAAACTAGCATGACACAAGCAATAATGTGACTAAAGTAAGACCTGTAATATTAGCTCTTTTACCTCACCTTTTTAATGGTGATTCTTGTTGCTGTATGTGGCAGATTACAGACATGACTAACATTTCTTATGTATTTATTGACTTTTTCTTCTTTAAATGGGCTAGCCATACATTGCGTCTGTTCAATATGAACTGGGCTGTGGGTGTTAAAATGTTATTTACAATGTCCTTCCATGTGCATCAAGGAATGAGCCACACCATGGTGAGCACAAAGAAATAAGCTTTCACTTGTGTAGGCAGGTTATGGTAACTACTGTAGAATTGCTTGAGTTTATAAATAGGAAAATGTGTTATCCTGCTGTGGAAAATGCAAACACATTCAATAGCAGAACTATCCTTTACATTTTTCAGAGGTTAGAAAGCCAAGGATGGTGACCAGCTTTACAGTAGGAAGTCTATTTTTCACAGTTTCCCTCAAAGGTATTTAAAAAGAAGATTTTTAAAGTACTGAGTCCACACAACATTTAGAGCGTTCAAAACAATTTAGCAGTGACTCACTGGGTTTTGCTGTAATAAAACAATATCCTTTCAAAAATACAGTTTTATAATTAAAGTGATAGGTCCAGTGCTGTGGAATACTTACTTCAAAGGCTTCAGTATTAATCAACAGAGTGATATTTTTAGTGGATATTTTGGGGACGTGTTACAGGAGACATTTCAAAATCATGAGACACTGAAGGTGGGACTTACTTTACTTAAGTATAGGCACCTAAAAGATAGACTTGTAATCTGTGTAATCATCCCCATTAGCGCTATGGGAAGAGAGAGCATCTCCAGAGAACAATCCACAATCCACCCTGCTTCCATTTTTAGTGATTTTTTTTCCCATTCAAAATCTATGGAGGCAGCTCTCCTTCTTAGTTGTTTCTACATTGTCTATACAGACATCCTAGGCCTCAAGCTTAGTCTAGACAATTAAATTGTAGATAGCTGCAGCTTGAAGATGTTTCAAATCATTCTTTGAAAGTCAGTATAATTAAACTGCCCTTCTAGGAATCGGTCCACAAAGCCTCTCTTACGGAAAGTTTATCTTCTGAGGGCCTATATCATAGTGCATTCCCAGGCAATAGGCTGCTGTTTGTTTAGCATCATATCTAGTTTTTGTCCAGAGCTAATATTGATGGACAAATGTCTATCTCCTTTAGATATGTGTGATTGTCAGTTTATAAGTCTGTACATCTTTCAGTGTATAAAGAGTACTGAGGTTTAAAACCACTCTGCTGTTTTTCAAGAAATATTTCACACACAGTGGCAAATAATTTGTCTACAGTTAAGTACCACGTCAATTGCTAGAGATTGTATAGTGAGGAAATGAGTTCACCTCAGGGACATCTGAACCCAGGTGGGGCCAGTTTATGCCTTTTGGAAGAAGTATTTTAAAAATTATCTATTAATTATCAAAATTCTGRATTACGGGAAACCTTATGCACAGTTTTGATTATGAGTAGAACACCTGAAAAAATATATAGAAATAAGGGCATGGTGGAAGAAAAAAAACTTAAGGAATTTAAGATGTGCTGAAGAAAAGCACTGTAGAAGAGATAGGTATTATATTATTATTGTAACAAATTGTTYGGTCTGGGTTTACTATATGAAAAATTCACTATGAAGAAAGAAAACTATAAAGAAAATACACATCTAGTTCTCTTCATAGGTACGTGTGCAGATGGCTGTCTTTGATTTCAAAGGAAGTCATGCAGAAATACATATGGGCAAAAATTTTCCCTAAATTATTAATTTCTATAAAAGCTCTTACTTTACTGCGCACAAACAATGTGTTATCTACTATGGCAAGTGCCATCCAGTACTGACATGTTCATCCCCTTCTCTCAGTGAAAGCTGTAAAGACTATGGCCAGGAAGTGTCTCTGAGAACAAGGCCATGCCATCCAAACTTTTAAGGGAAAGCTCACAAAGCAGACAAAAGAAAGAGGCATCCTCTTTCAGATGGCTCTCAGCACCAAAAAATTGTGAGCTGCCTACAGGAGTTGATCTTTCTCCATTGAATGTGTAGGCAGCTTGTGTCTTCTAACTGAAGTCTCTCTTTACACCTGCTAAACTTTCAGAGGAAGATTTCAAAGTGTATGGACACCATTTATAAGTGCAATGCATCCTTGAATATGGTGGTATACGCAATTGGTCACTGAACTCGGGCCTCTGGATCACTCAGCAACAGAGGTGGGGGTGATGAAATTTCTTCTGTATGAGTTCTCTAAATCTTCTTCTTGACTTGTTTTCATTATTGCTGAATGAGGAATGCCTGTCCTGAGTCACACTGTTCTGTTCAGAATATGCTTGTAAAACAGTCAGTTCAGTAATAAGGAGGCTGCTTCCAACTTGCAAAATCAGAGAAGGCACTGCAAATGTTTCCATGCTCTTCAATCCCCTTCTGTCTCCATGTTTCTGTACCATGGTGAAGACAAGTCTTCAACTTTGCCTAGATATGTGAGCTTATTAATTGGGATTTCCCTTGTTTTTTGAAAATGTACATTGTTATCTGTATTACGGGGTCTAGGTAGCATACAACGTGTACTCTGAATCTCAGCAATGGTTTTCTGAAGATTTAAGTTTTGAGAAGCGGAGAATGAAAGAGGCAGACACTGTATATTACATGTGTATGTGCAATGAAAAAGGTTAAAATGATCAGTTTTGGAGCTTCATCCCACCAGATCGTATTTTATACAACTGCTGTTTGATTCAAAGCACAGCTTTAAATTACATTGCCTCAAAGCTTAAAGAGATAATATTGTTAAAAAAGGATAAATTACTAATTGCTTGCTAAGGTACATTTAGGTGGCGTAGTGCAGACAGTTAAATTTCACCGCCCACAGTCTTCATGTAACATATAAGAGGGTCTGGTCTACATTACRTATGTAATTGTATAGGTATTTAAGCACTAAATTGTGGTGTAATCTTGTTAAGCTGAATAAAGTRGAATCATATCAGTGCTTATTAGAAGATCCACAAGAGTTGTTGGTGGCTGTGTGGGGTTATTAGGAGCTGACGTGGTTGTGCTGAGTCAGTATGCAGATCTTACAAACTACAGTTTGGATGGACATTCCAGTGTTCAGAAGACATCAAAAGTAGATTTCTTGTCATGCTGGGGATATTAAGGCCCTTTCTCTAAGGACAGGACGTTACCATTTAAAAAAAATTCCAACACACAGAATTGCAGTCTGTTTACTTTTACATTATCTTGTTTCTTTGGATACACCGTCTCACTTGTCCTAACCAGTAGGTTACTAAAGATAGGCTGTGAACTGCAGAAAGTAAAGGTACAGTGGTGTGGTGAACTCACCTCAAATGCTCCTTCCTTCCATGCTAGAAGAAATTTGAAGCCTCCTTGTTGGTAAAATGCTTTGCTGATCTCCACCAAAAAGTTACAATAGAATTTGAATGTATTATTCTCTCAAAATATTTGCATGCCATCTCAGTTTGGGAACACATACACTTTTCCAGATGTCATCATTTTATCTTTAGATTGACCCCTATCAGTCAGTTGAGTTGAAATTGTAGGTCTTGTTCTGCAAGCCAAAAAATACAGCTTATCAGATCATTCCTTTCAGAGATCAAAAAAACCTTCAGAAAAGTTTTTCTTTTTTAGGTTTATACAAACATTTTCTTTCATTAAAGAACAAGGAAACTAAATAATATTTATCATCTTTGGCTTTAAATATCAAAAATTCTGTAAGAATTCAGAGTAATCTCTTCAGTTTACAACATTTCTAGGCAGAATTACTTTTCCATACCACATGTTTGATACTGATACTGAATGATGCAGTGATTTATTTCCAAAGACTCTGTGAATATCAAAACTTAACAGTTCATAGTAATTATAGATCAATGTGATTTACGATAAAGACTTGGCATTAGGATCTGGGATAGCACATAGTAACACACAATTGTAACGTAGACTTATTCAATTTAGTGTCTTTGTCATTTTGTATTTCACACTCTGGAGAGATTTCAAAATGAAATAAAAGATGACACTAAACATGAGGTGCTTCAGCATACAATGTCATTTTGAAACTATCTAAGCAGATGAACCAAAACCAAAAAAAATTGTCTTTACAGCATGAAGTCATTATAATTTCCTTTTTTGAGTTCTACAATGAAAAGTCACGTAAGTAGCAGTAAATCCTACATGTTTGACTACACTAGCTAATTAGCAAATAATTATGCCATGGCATTTTGTCAAACTTGCTGGTGCTCTGTTAATGTGCATTTCAGATTTAGTACATAGAACACTAAATTATTTCTTGTCATTTGTTGCTTTTGACAGGTGATTTGGGTATTTTCTGTAATAAATAAATAAAACCCACTTGATATATGAGATAGAAAGTTTCTGTGTTTAATTAGTTTTGAAAAGTGTAGACAAATGAATTACCACAAAACTCTTATATCCTTTTCCTTTTTCAAAAAAAAGGACAAGCAGTTCAAGCTGAGAGAATTTCCTGATACTTATCAGCCACCCACAGTTTCCACTGGCTGTATGAGAAACTGCAAGCTACTTTTAAGTGTAAAAGAAATGAATGAAACCTTCTCTCTGGCTATTGATTCAGATTAAGCTTGCTCCGGCATCTGTAACCCTCCCTCCAGGGTTGATATTACAGCGATTTATTTAATTTGGAATTGTCAGAAACTATTTGTCTGACACTTCTTTACACAAACACAAATTCAGGGACAAATGGACAGTAGAAATAAATAAAAGAAACTGTGGTTTGGTACATCAGAGTAATTAGTCCATCTATTGCATTTGACATTCCCTTATCAGAGCCTTTTCTGACACTCTGTCTGCCCTACAGACACTCCATCTTCATATAATCAGTTACACAGGGCAGACTGTAAAGTTATAAACTTATCTTTGTTCATGTTGTATTAGGCAAATTCTAAATTTAGAATGAAAGCAGGGGGAGCCTAGAGTAATCCTACTAAAACTGAGCTCAAAAAGAGATTGCGCTCACATCTCTAAGTGCTATGGACTCGGACAACAGTTTAGGAAATGTGTTATTTACGTCAGCAAACTTAATTTTACCATTCTGACTTGCAAGTCAGAATATACTTTCATGGACAGAGTGTGGTCTTATTTACTACCTCTGCAGTTGCAAACTATGCATACCATACTATGCTCCRTTTTAGGTACACCAGGGCATTCTTACCTTCTTGTGCTCCTTCAGAGGAGAAAGTCTTTGAGTGAGAATACATACCTTTCATTTGCAGGAGGACCAGTGTCTGCTCTTTGAAAACTGAATCAGGAAAGTTCAGTAGCATTGAAAAGATTACTGGAAGAACTCAGGACTGTATACCATGCCTATCATTTACCCTATGTACTGTTAATGTCCCTGTAAATATTTGTGGCATTCGTCTCCCACAGTGGTTTTTATCATTATTATTTTTATACTGACACTCTTTCTCTTTCTCTTTCTTCCTCTTCCTCTTCCTCTTTTCTTCTTAATCACCAGTTTTGATATATGTTTTTTTGAGATCTATGAAAAATGTTCTAAGACTTACCAAGGCTAATATTCTTAAACAACACCAATGAAAATTAAAAGTAAAAAAACCCCAAACTTGGAAGTAAATGTAAGAAAGCACAGCATTTATAAGTGAGTATTTTTTAGATGGGGTCATTATTTTAATTTTTTTAAATTTTGTTTTTCTACCTATTATTACATTAATGGAATGTAAGACAGACAGATAACATTAATGAAAATGAAGGAATCTTATAATGAGTGGGATTGACAACATCTAATCACCTTTACTTCAAATTGCAGATAGTCAATGCCATTCTGTAGCAGACGCGCTAGAATTTCAGAGGCAAGACACATGGTGACTTTTTTCTTAGTTAACTTTGAACAGCTGTACTCCATTAATTTTCTGTTTTAAACATTCTGCCAAAATAGTTCACATATTTAAGCAGAAGACAATTTATTTTAAAATTGTAAAGCACTGGAGGAACTGTTTTAATAACTTTTTGTCTTTATTTAAATACTACCACAACATGTTACAGGAAGTTTTAAATAAAATATTATTATGCATTATGCAGCAGTTACATTTTACAAGGCAATTTCTAATTTAACATTTTAAAAAATCACTATAGGCTGTTATTTGAAATTACATTCCAAGAAATTCAAGTTTTTATGAGCAGCTTTCCAATAAAATTTTATCAAAGGTGTAACCATAACGTTTGAATAAGTTCTTATTATGTGTAGCTTGCAGTTTAACACTTCAAAATTATGTAATACTTAATCTAAACTAAGTAGAGAGTGCTGTATATATACATATAATTATAGAATCATAGAATCGTTTAGGTTGGAAAAGACCTTTAAGATCATCAAGTCCAATCGTTAACCTAGCACTGCCAAGTCCACCACTAAACCATGTCCCTAAGCACCACGTCTACACGTCTTTTAGATACCTCCAGGGATGGTGACTCAACCACTTCCCTGGGCAGCCTGTTCCAATGTTTGACAACCCTTTCGGTGAAAAAATTTTTCCTAATATCCAATCTAAACCTCCCCTGGTGCAACTTGAGGCCATTTCCTCTTGTCCTATCACTTGTTACTTGGGAGAAAAGACCAACACCCACCTTGCTACAACCTACATACTTCAGATGTCTTATTATCTATCTTGTTTAGAGTACAGATGTGTTTGTTTCTAACCTGATTTTCTAACAGACTTTCCCATGTATATCAACTTTTTTGCCAAATTCACACCAAAAAATTACAATTAATCACGCTATTTAGGAATGCCAGAATTTAGGAAATATATTGTTTAATCTGCTCTTTTTTCTTCTATTATGCTGTAGTGTGGATTTCCAGGAAGCGAATTAATTTATATAAAAAAACCAGCGTAAGCATGCACTGCAGCGAAATATTTCTGTCTTCAAATCATGCTTCAGACATTTTTCATTTGCAAATGCTGATTTGCATCAACTGTGAGACTACACATGCAAAGGAATTCAAAAGCTACAGCCTTGTTTTTGCATGTAACTCCAAGCATCTGACATAAATCTGAAAACGTGTAAGTTATTCAGCTCTGGCTGCAGAGTTTCGGAGAACAGGTAAATACACATATTTGTCATTCAACAATCCTAGGAACCATTTTGCTGCACCAAGAAAAAAATCCATCTCACCTAATTTTCTAGCTGTTGAATTTAAAATATCTAGTTGGATTAACTCTATATGCAGCTGGAGAATGAATGAAGAAACATCATAAAACAAGGATGTGCATCTGTGTGTGTTTGTGAGTGAGAAAAGGGGAATACTCTTTTTCTGTTGGAGGTGAATATCTGTAGTGAAGACTGGCAAATCAGTTGTATCAAACTGGGAAAATTCAAGAGAACTAGTTTGTAGTCAAGACAGTCAGCTGGAAGATAATCAGATGAAAAGCTGGCCTCAACATGGCAATTACTGTTTTGGGTATTTTTAGCTGAAAGAGTTAAGCTAGCAAAATACATGATAAAGGCACAGTTATTAAAAAAACCCCCTTTGGTCATATGGCTTAATATCAAGAAGAATCTAGGGGAGTTATACAGGTTGACATCTCTTTGCTGATACTGTAATTCTAGAAGCATTGTTTGTTGGTCTAACTCTGTTGGCAAGAGTAGACCAAGGCAGTAGTTATTGGTGATGTATTAAGAAAGGGGCCAGACAAATTCCAGCAGAAAAATCTATTGATGGCTATTAATCACTGGATGACAGGGAGAATATCCTCAGGAACTAGCATTGTATTTAAACTCTTTCTATACCTAAGCACCCATTACAGCTATTATCAGAGATAGGTTAGAACGTTAGATGAACGCCTTGGAAGAATACTTCCAGCTACAGATTCAGACTCCTAACTTTGCATATCTCCAAAGTAGCTGTCTGCATTTCAGATATGTGTTTAAGCTCCCATTACAGTGAGTGGAGATCTAGTCAAACAGTCTAGAATATAATTTTGCTGACCTGCTTCCGCTTTCAGTTGTAACAGCAGTTTGTTTTTTGCCAATACTTACTGACAGATCATTTCCTGACCTCCCCGAAGCTATTATCTGTTTCTCTGTATTCTCAGTTTTTATTTGAAAGAAAGTAAATCTCTAAACATTGTGCTTGTGAAGTTTAGACGTGAATTGAATACAAACAACCCAAAATATGTGAAGGAAGAATGAAACAAGTCTGAGAGACATGATACATCCTTCCCCCCTAAGTAAACAGTGGACAGTTTCTTGCAGAAGAAAATTCAGAGAAAAATTCAAATTTAACAGAAGTCATCACTCGCAACTCTATTCCAGGAAGCTTTCTTAACTTCTGCACTTAATTAGGTGTTTTACGTAGATGATGTGAAAAAACTTTCCTTCTCTACAGTTCAGGTCTTCAGGATTACAACMTTCTTGTTAATTTTCTGAAAGGAAACAATGTGCAATGGTGCCAAAAATAAGTGCAGTTTTAATAGTATAGTCAGTTCATTTTCGTCCAAGCCTGCAAGAGCCAAAGGTAAGGGTCTTTGCAGGCCCCTAGGCATAACTAGGGAGAATCAAGCTTGTGGAGCCAAATAAAGCCAAGAGGCAATACAGTCATATTTTGAATGGACTTAGAGATAGTGATGGAGCCTGGATATACTCCATCCAATTTCTCATCTTGCTTTCTTCTTTTAACTGCTGTCCTTTTTGCTTTGCTATGCACTTATGTTGTTTTTCCATGAGGTGCTTGCTGTTCAATGACTAATGAAATGGCTGGTGTGATTATAGTATATATGATAATAGCAAAATAATAGAATAATAATATATACATGATAATAACATTAATAATACCTGAAAGAAAGGTGAAATATATAGGCAAGAAACAACCCAAACTGTGAAATTTTTCTCTTTACCGTGTCTATAGTAACAAGGAATGTCTAGGTGCTTGTGTCAGCCAATATATTCATCCCTACAGAGAAAGTTACTGCTTTCACAGTGAGCCAGCTTTTCAGTTACAGCAAAATAAAAGTTTATCTTCTGTTGAAGTKCCTTTTGTTTTTCAGAGACAGAATTTCCTAGAATAAATGCTGCTGCCCTTCTGTTAAAGTCCATAACCACTAAATCTGTGTAACTGAGGATTCAGTGTCCCATCTCATCTCTTATCATTGGCTAGTTTTAATATCCTTTATCTCTCCAGAATATTTGTCAAGGGCTTAGAAATCATCTCCAAGGTGCAAAGCAATACATTGCTGAGGATTTTAAATGAGTGAATTTCTCCCTGCATAAGTAACATTGGAAGAAACTTTTTTTTTTTTTTTAATAGCATTTGGTTAACAAGTATATTTGGTTAATGAGTAGCAGTGGTAATCTACAATGACTAGGAGATTCTCTCCCTGTATTGCTTTAGTGGAACACAGAATATGGTGGCACTGATCCAATAAAAAGTAGGAGCTTGTTAAAACTTCACATATTGAGATTATTTCACCAGAATAACAGACATCATTGTTTACCTGTGGCCATTTAACATGGCCAACTTATCAACTCCTAATGGCCTTCTGACTCTAAGATATGAATAGGTATGCCCTCCTACAAAAACATCTTTGGTTGAACCCTTCAGATTTGGACAAAGAATGATATATGGTCATTGAGAATAACTAGATACAGGGTCAGGTCTTGAAAAGTGTATTCAGTTTTTGCTAGTGTCATCTAGTATTTCAAATACCCCCAAATGCATTTAAAATGTTGTTCAAAATACCACTGTGGGCTTGTAATGTTTACCAGACAAGGGGAAAAAAAAGACTTTTTGTTGACTGTAGAAAAAACCAAATCTTTTGTGGTCTGTACTTGATAAAGTATCTCATTGTGTTAGATCTTTTGTTGAGAGCTTTGTCACTTTTAGATGACAAAAAACTTGTGTGCATGAAAGCATTTCAACACTGAAAGTAGGTTAGATGGCAGGGTTAGTTAGTGTCTCAAATATAGACTGGTGTCTGGATTCGTCTGATAAGACATAGGCAACTACATCCAGGTTTGCCACCTAGATCATCTAGATTTGTTTTATCATGAAAGGGGAGAAAGAAGAGCTTCTATTCATCTCATCCTAAAGAAAATATCTAAAACACATAAAAGTGGTATAGACAAAATAGGTCAGATTAATTGAGCTTTGAGCCTAATTTTATCCTTTGACTGTACAGAAGCATAGGGTGACCCATACAGATGTAGAAGTTAAAACCCTAAAAAGCTTTGTAGAAGCTAAAACCCTAAAAAGCTTAAGGTCAGTCCCACTCAGCCTTTCTGTTAAATCATAAACAAAGAACTTCTAAGTGTTTCGGTCTTTTCATCTGACAATACAGTCGATAGTATTAAACCACTCATAAGTCCTGCCTGTTAGCATTGATTAGGGTGCTACCCAAGGACTAGTGCCAATTTGATAGCTGGATCTGGCACTGGACTTGAAAGGTATCAGAAGTATAGGCTGTAGGGATATAATTAGAATAGATATCTCCCTTCTGGGCTATCTTATACCCCCATTCAGATCTTTTGGGTGAACTTTACAGCACACAGGAATTGGAGAAACACCATAGAGATCCAGGTACAGCACTAATGTTTTTAATGCTCATTGACATATTTATTGGAATCAAATACAGTAATAATAAGCTCTTGTACTGGTTTTGGCTGGGATGGAGTTAATTTTAGCCATAGTAGCTTATATGGTGCTGTTTTGGATTTGTGACCAAAACAGTGTTGATAGCACACTGATGTTTTACATATTGCTGAACAGTGCTTGCACAGCGTCAAGGCCTTTTCTGCTTCTCACACCACCGCACCAGCAAGTAGGCTGGGGGTGCACAAGAAGCTGGGAGGGGACACAGCTGGGACAGCTGACCCCAGCTGACCAAAGGGATATCCCATACCGTATGATGTCATGCTCAGCAATAAAAGCTGGGGGAAGAAGGAGGAAGGGGGTATGTTCAGCGTTATGGCATTTGTCTTACCGAGTAACCATTGTGCAGGATGAAGCCCTGCTTTCCTGGAAACAGCTCTACACACAGCTTTTGCTTCATCTATTAAAGTCTCTTTATCACACCCCACAAATTTTCTCACTTTTACTTTTTACGTGAGTGAGCAGATGCGTGGGGCTTAGCTGTCTACCAAGTTTAGCCCACAATAGCTCTTAAAAAGCAGAAGGAAAAATTGGGAAAAGCTAGCATTATGTCATACAACGTTCTGTTAAGGATTTAATTTTATTGTTTTAAGAGGGAAAGAATATGCCCAGCTAATAAAACGCAATACGGATGACATTTTTAAATTTCTTAATAACCTATCACACTTGTTAGTGACACTTTTCAAAATATTTTCCTATATCTGTGATTTGTCTAACTTCTGTCTTGAAAGTTTCAGCACATCTGCAAGTGTAAAACACAATGAAGTGTATATTTTCTTAGCAAAAATGAATGTTCCACTTCCAACATTAAATATCTGTTAAGAAAATATGCACACCTAACAAAATGAAGTCAAGCTACCACCCGATACACAAATACCCCAATCCATATTCATTTCTTTCAGAAAAGCTTGGGAATATGTATTAATCTTATCATATGTTCTAGGAAAGCTAACAAAGCTAGACTAARATGGAAAGCTCACTGCCACAGTCCTTACAGAGGGAAATGATAAGGAACACTGTGCTGAGTTTAGGACTTAAAGAATGTTGAGTGTGACTATCTCCTCTATAGCCTGCTGGGTCTTCTTGTCTGAAATCTGTTCAACTCTAATAAACTGTTTTCCCACCAAGAATTACTATAGTGGCATGGATATGGCCCATTCCCTGTCCAGAATAGCTTGGCATGGCAGGGTAGCCAGAGTTACAATTTTTGTGCTAATTGCATCTTAACACTGGTCTAGAAGATGAACAACTAGGGTTGTCTGAGTCTGTGCAAAGGATTTGTATTGCTAGAGGCGATTTTCTGTGCTTCTTAAAGGATTAACAATATAATTAAATCTTGGAATAAACCATTTGGTAAAACAATTGTCTTCATTTCAACCTAGAAGCAACCTAAGGTCATTATAGTCTACTCGAATGATGATGCTGGGATGAATTAACGTTTATTTAATGGACAACCACACTCTAAAACAGGTCACAGGGTAACCTTATTGCTTAGCACAATGACAAGGGCACTGTAGAGGGTACAGGGACAACTGTACTGAAGTCCTCAACTGGTAGAAGTCCTGCACTCTGAAGAAGCACATAGTCCAGGATGTATTACTTGAAATAATCTGTATAATACTCACAGACTTTTTGCATCAATGAAACCACAGAACCTGGTAAATCATTATTCTGACTTTGCTACTTTGAAAAGCTTCCAAAGTTACTGATAATAAAAGCACGTCATCAAAGTTTTTTTCTACATAAATAAGGGTTAGATACTGTAGACAAAAGAGCAAAAGTGTGGAATGTGACTTTGGGATACTTTTGATTAAAAATTCTAGCTACATTAAATTTGTGATCTAGTTAATATAGTTAAAAATGTAGACTACAACATGTCAAGAGCATAAAACAAAATAAGAAATCATACAGAGGAGATCCTGTAAACAGCATAAGTAATATTGTTATGTCAGATATATTTTAATATATATATATATTACAAACTAATAACACCACTTTCTGATATTATCCTCAGTAGGAGAGAGGGGGAATAAGCCCAATATTTGTATGTGTCTGTACACACACAGAGACATGGGCACACACTTTTATCTGCTGCCTGATTGATAGAGCCTTCGCCTGGGAGATAAGAAATATGGCTTGAATCCTCTTCCTCTGAGGAGAAAATTTTTCTCTGTAGTTGGCCACTATGGAAAATTGGGTGGCAGTCACAGGCATTGATTAAAAAGAAAGCCATTAAGTCTTAATTTTGGACATTCATGCCACTGGATCAGGTCAGTGCCTTTAAGTAGCATAGTTATCCCTCCATCTTATTTTTAAATCTCAAAAAGAGGTATACTGTACTGCTAAGATCTGAGCAGCAACATAATGCAAAACTCCAATGCTTAGGAAACCCAGGCAGCCACTGAACTGGAGGTTTTAGATTCCATTTTCTGATTTAGGCAATTCAATCTTCCTCACTCCTGCCTTTGACACCTGATTTTTCCTTTTAATCTCAGCCATCATCTTTTAACTGGTCTCTCCTCCTTTCTTCTTGGAGTGGAGAGACATAAAATTCTGAGTAAAAACTGATTACATGATACTGTCTTTGACTGGGTGCGAAGACAATCAACTTGCAGAGCACAGACAAGATCATTTATAGCTCTTTTTTTTTTTAACGAGGTACATTTCCTTCTGCTGTCCCTCTTTTTTTCACAATATCGCTTTTCATGGAGGCATAATATAGTACTTAATACACCATGGGCAAATTGTTCCTAAAATGAAACAACATGATCTCCACTCAACCAAGAAAAGAAAATATGATTGATGTACTTTAACTGAATTACATGAATGAAGGTCAGAGTGTAGCTTTCATGCTTTTGTGTCGTATTGGTATGAAAGGTAAATCTTAATATGGATGCTGGGAAACCTGACAATCTTTCATTAATCTCTTGGAATCTCAGCTCCCAAGGATAAATGCGTACACTGAGTCTTCCCAAACTGTTTCTTATTACTAGGGGTCAGATACTAGATACATGGAGTAATATAGCTGTAAAAAAACAGGGACTACTTTTGCATAGCTAATAGTCATTCCTGGATATCTTTAAATTCCTACATATTGCAGAAGGAATAACAGTATAAAGGTATGCTTTCAGATCAGACAACACTAGGAAACTATACTGCTTTTCCTGATTGTTTATTTTTTTAATCTGATCAAAATTTTTAAGTCTTATCAAGTTGTTTCTGTGTACTCTTTGAATTAACAATTGTATGATAAAAAACATGTTGCAGTGAGGCTGCAAGGGAAACAGGACAGTACACTCAGGAGTGACCTGAAATCATGGAGGATTTGGGCATAGTGGTAATGGCTAAGCCACAAACAATGCAAGTAATGCCTGTGTTCTCAAATTTTATTTTGCACTTTTCTGACTCTGCTGCCATTGTAAGCAAGATGACCATGCCAGTGGTGAGTTAAAATGACCTGAAGGCATCTCTAATTTACATCAGCTGATAAAATATCTAAAAAAATGAAACTACAGATGGAAGATTGTAATCATGCCTTGTTTCCCCTACTGTGGTGGCAGTAGTGAGAAAAAGTGCTGTAATTTATGAGCCCTGATATTGGTGTTTTAAGTCACAAAAACATATCCATATGCTCTAAGAAGCATACTTCTTTGCTATGAAGCAGTGCTAATCAGAGGAATCTGAGTGATTCATTTGGAAATATGTGATTCAATGATACAGGTGGTTCCTCTACAGTCTAGATTGGTCAAAAAGTAAGGTTCACTTTGTCAGAATTTCTTTAGTAGAGGGAACTCTGGCAAGACCAAAACATATGTTTTGGTTAGTAGTTACATTTGTTTTTGTATCCCACAAAAGAAATCATGAAAATATTTTKGTTATACTGAAATGAAATGTTTCTTCAGTCCAAAATTAATACTTACTGGTTTTCAGATTTTTTTCTTTTTCTGAAACTCCTGTTCCTAGACAAAATGACTAAATTTCAGGCTCTTGAAATCCCTCATGAAATGATACTTCTGCCCTCTGCTCAGCTCAAGTAGTGATACTGATTTTGGACTCTGGCTCATCATGCCCTAGAAGTCCTACTGACAGTGGTAGAACAGTACAGGTGGTCATGCAGAAGAGTATGCTTTCCTATAGAGAAATACAGCAGAGTAAGAAGCAGTACTGCACAGGAAGGCCAGGCCTTTTTGTTTTCTTTCTATCTCCCAAGATATTTTTTGTTATTCAGACCGTTACAATGTGGAGCTTCTAAGGAAGAAAAAGTACTAGTGCTAGTGCAGCTCCTTTGTTCTTTCATTGTGTCTTTCGCCATTGTGTCAGCTTTTGCATACTTCCGCCCATGTAATGTGAAGGAACATTGAATCTGAGATCTGTGACACTTTGTCAAGTGAATTGTTTGATTTTCCTTTCCTATCTTATAATTTAGGAAAGATTAACCCATCACTATATGACAAATGAAAGAATTAATCTTTTTGTTTCTAGCATAAGGTGCTCTCTGTCTTATTTCATTACGCTGTAAAATACATATTCTTATGTAAATATATAATCCAATCTGAATAATTCCTTGAAGTTTACTTGAAATTTAGCTAGAAAATAACCAAGAATTATATACTTTTTTTTTTAAATTAATAATGACATTAATGAAATGAAATGACCCTAAAGTATTGCTTCCTTCCTCCTTTTTTTATTTTCCTATCATCGTAAGGAAAACCATTTTTTAAATGACAATAAGAATGTACTCAAATACTTTAGTTACAACTTCATAAAATTCACAATCTCTACTGTCATATATTACTTTATAACTGTTGTACACKTATCCATTTTCTCCATATATATTTGAAATAACATCTGTATGTATGTTATTGTACTATACTGCATTTTTTCCCCAGTTGATTTTTATACTCCAGATTTGAAAGGCTTGCATCCTTTATTCAGTCACCAATATTTGAATATGAAATGAAGTTGAACCTATAATCTGTGATGATAAAAAAATAAAGATAAACATCAAAAATACTTTCATTCTCTGTGTGAAAGCTTCAGAAGACGTCATTTTAGGGTATGAGAAAATATTTCATACAACTTTTCAGCATTTACTTGTATTTTGACATTCAGAAAGATGCTTTTGGCACTAGAGCTTTTTGAATAACACTGATACTTCTTCCTCTTCACCGTTTGCATTTAAAAAGGATACACACAATGGTATTTATCAGGTTTGCTGTGAATTAAGATGCTTTTGCACCCATCACTAATCACCAAACCTGCAGCTCCCATAAAATGGAACTTTAGAGATTGGATTGCTGCTGCAACTTCCATCTGTGGTTTTTATGTTTTAATATGACACTCCATTATAGTTAGTTCCTGATGTTGAAGTCATTAGATATTTATGTGAAGTAGCATATCACTATCTCTGTTGCTGAACAGCGATTATTTTGAACAGTTTGGGTTGCTATTAAATGAAGACAATTTTTGAACTCTTTTAATTTTGTATGCACTAAAGTCTATATGCCTGTTCAGCTTTTTTCTGCCTTCCTACTCTTTGATCTCTCCCCCCACCCCCTCTTCRTTTTTTTTAAAGTGGTTGACAAGAAGTAGAGCTGGCTTTTCAATACAAGTGCTCATGAACACAGTTAATTCAAAGATTTATTGTCTTGGGAAGCAGGCAAAGGTTGACATTCCAAGTTCCTTTTATGTAAGAAGTCTGTAATTCCAGCCACATGCCTCCCCTCCCTCCCTCACCTTGTGCTGCTTTGAGTTTAGCACTAGGAATCTAATTTGTAGAAACCAGGGTTGGGACAGTACAGGACTAGTGGCACCTGGAATATTTAGTGGTCTGCAAACAATGCTAAACCTATAACTTTAAGCTTACTCAGGAGTTTATAAAATGTTGCCGTACTTGTAGCATTGCACATTGCATTGCAGGTTTTATGTCTGCAACCTGCAAGTCCCCCTAAAGTAAACTGCAAATTCATAGAGCATTAAATGGGCTTTTTTTTCTACCACTGATTTAATAGAAGAAAATAAGTTTTCACTTGCTGAAGCTTTGCTTGTTTTGTTGATCAGAGGCTGCTCTATGAAGACTGAAATGACTTTGGTGGGATCCAGTGAGTCACATCTGTCCTAAGTTTTCAGATTTACTATAAGGCACAAATACAATTTCTCCTCTGTAGGGACTCAGAACTGCTTAATAGAACCACTCCCCTAATCTGAATTTTACTCCTGTTGCAAATAGGAGCAGGGTAATTATAAAGTGTCATGAAAAGGGGAACATTAGTTAATGGTATCCCACAAAGCTGTGATGTTTGGCCTCATAGACAGTCCTAAGCAGAACGCCTTGACTGCATGACTCAGCTGTAAACAGCAGATACATCAATCAATCAGCTTCATGACAGGTTTAAGTTCTAACTTTGTCACTTTGTCTGCCCCTGGCCACAACTTCTCTGGAACACACAAGAGCACATAAACATTTCTCACAGACAAGTAATATGTATAACTGACTCACTTGTGTAGTAGCCACTGTTATCTGTAAAGAAAATGGTATTTAAATAGTCTTTGTTAACTGGATGGGAACCTTTGAGAAGATGCTGAATTTCAACTATTTTTCCAGTCCCAATGCCTTGTGCACTGTTAGAGGGAAAAATGAAGAGACTATTATTATGGCAAAATAGACTCACTACTGATATCAACATATCAAAATAAATACATGCCTCCTGATTTAAAAAACAAACAAACAAACAAAAAACCCCAAACCAACAAACTCTTCAATTTTAATTTGGAAGACTGTTTGAAGTAAACATTTTTGTTTAATTGCATTGCAATCCTTTACATTGTAATCCTCTGGGTATGTATACATATGTGCTTTTTCTGAAAACTGAAACTCTTGTTTTTTCACTGCTGTTACGGAAGATTGAAATATGCCAGCTTGCTTAGCACAATCATAGTTGGTTTTTTTTTTTTGTCTCTGAAATCTGTAGTTTGAACCACATTTTGTTATGTAAAGTGTAAATAACTTAGGAACCCTGTTTATTCTTATTTTTTGTGTCTCTTGTTTTTGTAAGAAAGCCCTAAGCTTTCTAATGTCTCATATTATTTTTGCTATATCAACCTCTTTCCTTCAATTTCCTAACTACAAGCTACTTCTTTCCCATCTCCGTGCTGTGTCTCTGAGGACAGACTTTGAGGCTGGTGGTTTCTCTGCTGGAATGCAACGTTAGCAGGCAGAAAATTGCATTATCTCCTTCAGTCTCCATTTCTGCTCTGTTTCTCCATTTATGTTGATTGTACACACTCTTTTTCTGTTTCTGCCTGTTTTTCTTTTTTTCTCCCTGTCTATTTGCACAGTTCAGATTCTTCACTGGACTTGATGACCTTTTAATCATTGTGTAATCAGGTTGGCTAGGCACAGTGTTTCTGAGAGTGAGTGGGTAACCGCGAGTGGAGTGCAACAACTACTGTTTGCTGAGTTCGTAGTGGGTCAAGCATGACTGAATCAGCAGTATCATCTGATTCATTGTGGTCCAGACATTACTGAAAAACACCTCATGAACAGTCATTCCCTTAACTGTGCTCTTGGCCCCATTTCTTTGCCGCTTTGTTCCTGCTTAAAAGATCAGTGGCCTTTCTAGTTATCCTCACTGTGTTGAAATAGTGCTGCCTTCTGGAGGTGCTATACTGTGAGGCAACCTGAGATATCTTTGACCAGGCTGAGGTCCTCCAGACCAAATTTTGGAATTGATTGACTCACAGTGTGTAGCACAAAGTTATCTTATGTGGTCCTCCAAAGTATGATTCATGCAGTCTGTCCAGCTGAGGTATTCATGGACCATCATGTATAAACAGAAGTGTTACTTTATCATTATCCATCATTGCCATTTGTCTGTCTTAGCTATTTATCCACTGTCAGTCAATGTAGTACCTGTGACATCCTGAACATCAGATCCCTAATGGTTCTGGAGAGAGTAATCATACACATGAGGAATGTACAAGATGCCCTTGCATCTGCACTGATCTACAGCCAGTTTTCAACTTCCTGACTTAATTTTCTAGTTTTTGATGCCACTGATGTTGACAGAATATTGACACCTGACAGTAACAACAGCACATTCTCTTAAGTATCAGTTTTCACAACGGACGGGTCAGAGTTATTTGTACTAAAAATAATGGATAAACTGATGTGAGCTTTAGTAGGAGAAAGATCACACCCCAGAAGGAGTTAAATATCCTCATGAATGCCACTGGGCAAACAGATCTAAAACTGGGAAACAATATGATCTGCAAATTCATTATGTCCTTTCAAACTATTTAATGCCTACTGGCAGCATTTTCTTGTATAAGATGAAGGATTCAGTTATTCCACGGCCCACAAAATAATGATCTTCTTTGCATGGTTCTGTTCACTGAATTCTTGCAACATAAAATCCACTGTTCCCCACATATACCTGCTACTTCAAGAAACACAACTAGCAAAGATAAAATATGCTACCAAAAGCTTTGTCAAAAACTTCAGCCAATATGAACTGAGTACAGTGTTACATCAACAGTCTTCAAGTCCCTTACTAGAGTTCCGTGTGTGTCCCCATTCCCCAAACTACAGAGAAAAAAACAGCAGAATCATAAACATTCCAACACAGGTGACCATTTTTCTAAATGTTATTTCCCTTGGAAAAGAGAAAAATTAAAAGGTCTAGTATATTTTTATGTGACAAATAATGATATAAATGGCATTCCCACACTATCACTAGATCATAAATTAAAAGTCCCAGATATTTTTCCTGTGTTTTATCAATATTGTGTCACTGAAGTACTGTCATTTTTTTACTGCTTCGTGTTAATGCAGCAGTGGTTGAGTTTTGTTTGAAATTCTTTAAGCCACAAATGAAAATCGTTGGCTATWTAATTTTCAGGGCTCAGAAGAAAAAGAGGAAAGCAAAAGAAAATAGACATTTCCAGTCTGTAGTGCACTGAACAGAGGGGGAAAAAAAAAGTAAAAGAGAAAAAAGATTATGTTTCAAATTATAAGTTTCCTGGTTGTTATGTCTATGTTATGTTTATAGTGTTAAAATAATAAAAAGGTTTTGTATGTCTATATAAACACTTTGCATTAAATAGTACAAATATTTTGTGTCAAAACATAAAAAAGAGAGTGCATTTTTTTTTTAATTTGTAGAATTTCTTTTTAAGACATAGCTCTGAACTTAAGAATTTCATGCACAAAACATTGTAAAAATGCAATGATTTGTCTGAAAAATTTTCTGTAGCGCACATTACAAAGTATGAAAAAGCAATAGTTACAGCAAAAATTATTTTCTAGTTTCAAATTCATATTGAACTTTGAGCAAAATATTAATTTCATACTAAAGGGAAAAAATTAAGCACCAGGTAATATTAAGAGAAGCAGGATTTATGTATCATRTTATGGTTTTTGACCTTTATAATCTTACGTAAACATTTTGGAATACTACTTAAATACAGTCTTTGAAAGAATTTAAACAAATTGTATAGAAACATATGATAGATATGCCCTTCTACTGTACAAACAAATTTCATCTCCTGAAGTATGTTCTTTGACATGCCTTCTGAATCAGATATTCATCACACTGAAAATTTCTAGATTATTAAAAAGAACAATTCTCTGAGGGTCATTACAATCTGGTCTCAGTTTAAGCACATCTTTGGTCTGAAAAAGATGAATTAGTGTCTTCTTCAAATATAATTTAAAGCAAACTGGACATTCAGTGTCAAACACCCACTGGATATTCAAAGTATCAGTTGTGACAGACGGTTTGTGGGACAGATTCGTAGCTCATGTAGATTGATGAGAATACATTAACATCAGCAGAGTGACATTGATTTATGTTGCCTTTAAAATATGAACTGCACATCTTTGATTTACTCTTTTGCATAGTCTGACTCTGTTACAAATGTATTGAGACGTCTGTCCATCACAACAGTAAATTAAGTAAAGGGAAACATGTTTGCATGTGTCTTTTCTGTGACAATTATAATGCTTTCACTTCCCGAAAGTGCCTAGTAAATTACAAAAAATGTTTCTCCTGAGCACAATAAACAATAAATTTTACTAAGGGAGACCTTATATTCTAGCTACACACTAGGTATCAATTAAACCTCAAATGCCAAATCTGTAAGTAGCTGCTGAAATGAAGAATTAGGCATATGAAATGACAAGGTGAACGGAAGAGCTGCTTTGATTCAGTATYGGCAAAATTTATACACTACCAAAAGTCCACTGGCTTCTCTAATAGAGCTCATGGTATTACCATCGGTTTAAAGAATGATCAGCACTTTCCCACAGTGCAACAAAACCCTTTGCTCTGCTTTCTGCCCCCTTAACAATGCAGCCTTTGTTTGCCAAAGTAGCAGATCCCCACACTTCTGAGCTTTTTAACCTTTCTTCGTGCTGGTGATTACATTTGCAATTCATGCCGTGTGGATTGTGGAGGCTATTTATAAATCCCTGTGGGGGGAAGAAAAAAAAACAGGGAGGAAAGCTTAAAAAAAAAAAAAAAGAAAATAAATTAATCTGTTTAATTCCTCTTGAAAACGCCAAACTGTCCAGTTTTTAATGCACGTGAAAGTTTTCAAAACATGCTGAGCAGTTAGAGCAACAATGTCTCACATGCCTGCTTATGGATATACCTGTCTTGAGCATGAGAGCGCCGAGCTGTTCTGTAGTGCAGAGGGTGATACAGTTCCTGGAGCCCATTCTACCATTTGCATCTAGAACAGGACACCCAGAGTTAGGATTTGCATATCAGGGATAACATTTTTTTGCAGATGTTTAGTGAATGGAGAATATGAACAGGAACCACCTAATCTTCACTGAACAGGAGTAACTTCTTTGTGACATCAAAATATGTTGTTCCCAATGTCTTGAAGACAAAACAGAAGGAAAGAAAAGAAAAGGAAAATTTCTTTTTTCAGAGAAGAACTAGTTAAATGTCTTGACCAGTTCTGCCACTTCTCCTTGACTTCTGCAGTCCTTGTAATCTGTCAAGGATGAGGACATACCAGTTCTTTGTAATCCATAAGTCTTGAAAGCAGGTGTTTTTGGGAGACATAACATTTTGTTGGCAAAGCAACATCTCACAGAGGCACGGTGAGGGCCATATGCCTCTAGCCAGCTTCTATTCCATAGTTACCGTTTACTTTTTTTTCCTGTGATGCATGCAAGTCTCTGTCAAGTAGTGTGATAGAGCTATCGTACCCATGAGAAAGAACAGAAACACAAGCTGGGCAGACCAAGCAGGAGGAAGGTGCTTTTCAAACTATTAGCTGAGTTTGTCCATTTTCGATTCCATTTTTAAAGACAGAATGTCAGATTCTGTGAAAAGAAAAATAACAGAATTTAGCATAGAGGTGGCGGCAAGGAGACAGCAAAACTGAGATGTTTATCAACTTCTTTCTGTGCGCAATTTCAAGTGATCTGTGAGCCAAATAAGGAAAGCTGTGTCCTGAATTGTAACTAAGGCTTCTGCAAAAATCCTAGAGGTATTTTAACCTGAGAGATTCCTGGTAGGGACACATAGCTGTTGAGCTGTATCAGTCCCAAAGCCATGCCCCCGAGGAACAATGTAGCTCCATTGTGTAATGCATACAAAACCTATGGATGCTTGTATCTGAGCCAGGAACATTAAATATGATGCAAGACTTGCAGCAGTAGTTCTAGCCTTCTACAGCAACAAAATACACAGGCATATATATTAATCTAATTTTATCTTTCTTCATCCGATAAAGACTGAAACAGTAACACAAAATAACCTCTCTTTCTTCTTGGAAGAACCCCCAGCTGACAATAGGTCTAAAGGAGAGAGGCTGGCTTAAACCAAATCCACTGAGAGGCAGGGATTTCTTACATTTCTCTTGCATTTAACTGAAGCCTGGACCAAAGAAAGTAATATTAAAGGTTACATTTCATTCTGCTACAGTGGTATTTCTTAACTTAGGAGAACATGAGTAAAGGTGGCCTGTTGAGATTTGACATGACAACCATTGTCATCTTGTTGAGGTACAGCTTATAGAACAGATGTCCATTTATAGCACAGCACAAAATCTTTAATGCCTTTTAAAAGCAGAGCTTTTTAAAAGTGCATTTCTCTAGGGATCCTTTTCTTTTTTTTTTTCAGAGACAAAAAGCTTCCATACTTTATGTCTGCAGCTACTGCTGCGCAATGCCCTCTTTTCCACCCCTGGTGTGATTATTCTCTGGGAAGTCACAAATGAATAATAATATAATTTTCTTTCAAGTTAATGGAGCAACAAACAAATCCCAGATCTCTTGCTTTTTAATGATTGTGGATTTCACAAAAGGTAATAATTAGCTTCAAGAAGGACAAAAAGTTTCTTGCAAGATCACCAAGTTACTTCTTCACAATCTCAATGCTTTCATGATTTTTAAAGTAGTAATATGTAATTTAATTAAATAAATATTAAATTAACATAAATACAGAAGCTTAACTTACACTGAGCACCAGAATAGTCTTAAGTGCTGTTTATAGATACTTCCAAAGTTTTCATTTCTTCTCTTCAGTCTATTATATAATAGTACAAATATGGACTGATTTCATCATTGCTCATTTGAATAATTCTCTCTTTTTTCCCAGGTTTATCTAAGACGAGTAGTTCAAAACTTCCAGGCATTCCAAGTACTAAATAGCTCTGAAGTCTGGCAAATTTATTTCTTTCTTCTATTTTTGAAAGAGTAATTAAAAAAATAAAGTCTCATATGTTAACCTCTCTTCAACTTTATTTAAGGATTTGCTTATGCCTCATTGACTTTAATATGATAGAAATGTGCATAAATCCTAGCATGTGCTTATATACCTTTCTGAATCATGGCCAAGATGGTAGAATAACCAAAGGTAAAATCTATTATCTCATATACATAGTCCTATATTTGATTCTCATATTGCAAGGACAGTATGTCCTTTACTCCATACTGTTGGGGTCCACTACATCCTTCCTGGTTAATTGATCATCATGGGATTAAATAGAAAAGGGTGTGAGTTAATAATGCCAAACATATACATTAGCAGAAGATTTTAAAGGAATAAATGAAAGGCTTCAAATTCCAATTGACTCAAAATGGGATGTAATTGGGTTTTTTATGCCTTAGAAAATATCCTCCATTATAATATTTCAGCTTGCTAGCTAGAAGTGGCTGTGGTTTCAGGTGATTAGGAAAGCTGAAGCTTGTATGTTTTGAAGTGGAAAGGTTTGGACAGTACTTACTCTGTTAAGTAATAATAGATCTGTCTCCCATTAAACTGTGGGAAGTAGAAGCAAATAGGGCAAAACAATCAGATACAACTGGAATAGAAATTACTGTTTGTATAAAACATTGGATAGTAAATCTTAGTTTGAAAAGCACATAATGAAATTTAAAACTACATTTTAAATCCTTTTAAAATGGGACATTCCTATTACATTAGACATCTAAATATCTCAATACAGAACTTTGGGTTATCATCAGCTGTTCGCTGCTGCAGCATTCATGTACTTTCTAAAAATGTTTGTTTGTTAAAGATTACATATCACATCTTCAGAAATATTATTGATACCCTGCTTTTCAGAAAGAGTGCAAATTACATCATAGATTTGGTTTAACAAATATCATTCATAATATCCATAGGATGACACACATAGTGTCTAGAAATCGATCCTCTTACTAACATTAATTCCTAGAACATGATATTTATTAAAATGCATATACTCAATGGTGTCATGATCTCATGTTATATAGCAAGGCCTACATCATTAGACTGCAAAAAGCTCGGCAAACATGAAAAGCTAATAAAAAAGACCTTGAGAGTATGATTAATCTCATTTTACAAATGGAGAAATTAGAAAATGAAAGAAGATATTAAGTACGCACAGTCCATCTTTGCAGTCAGGAAGGATGTCCCCATTCTCTTAAATGGAAGCAAAATAACACTAAAAATGGGGGGTGACTGGCACAGCCAGGCAACAACTCATACTGGAGCCATCTCTATACTCTTAACAACTCCTCACTTTGACTGTATACTCGGATTTCCTTTTCTAAGGTTTTTCATTGCAGGTAAAATATTTCTTACTTTTTTCCTTATTTAGGAAGATGTTTTTTAGCTTACAGGTGATATAAGCATCAAGAGCAGCAGCAGTTGCTAAACAAACTTTTTTTCATGAACAACAGAGTAAACAGCCTCATAAAATCTGCATGAGCTGTCGGTGCATGACTTTATGGTTACCTTGGGGCTGCAGCAATTAAAATATGGTATTTACTTAAAAAGAAAAATGTCAGGCTCTTTCAATTCTCAGATCTATGAGTTGGTTTTGTGTTTTAACTACTCCTTTTCGTTATGGGACCATCTGGGATCTGAATATTATTAAATTGAATATAATAAAAAAATTATATGACTCAATTTATTGGGTAGGCTTTCTAAAGATTCCAGCAAGTTGATGAGGATGTCTTTTGAGAACCTGGGTGAACAAGTCAGAATGATATGGTCAACATGCTTGGAAAGGTGTCTTATTCAAAGCTGAGATCTTTTTAAAGACTTGGCTCTTCCTCTGTATTAACTGGTTACAAAATCCTCAGCTGTTGAAAAATCTGGACTTGCAGTGCAGAGGGGAATGCTCTGTGCTTGTGTCTTCTTGTTATTTTACCCCCTTCTCTTTCCAAGAATGAAAGCTCTGGATAAGGATTGGAAGATGTTTAATTGCCCATCAAGTAGAAAAAATAGGAGACCTTTGTTAATATTTAGCTAATCAATATTTAGCTCACCTTGCCCTGAAAGCTTCTTGTTTGGATTTCACTTTAAAGACACATAAAAACAACGGAAGTACTGCTTGCCTCCCTTCTTCCCCCAAGTCTACTATTTAGTGCTGTGACATTTATTCAGGAAACAGACTTGAGCTTCAACCTCCCTCAGACCAGCATTTAAAGACATTAAGTGAGAAGAATCAAAACCAAGTCTGTACACAATACTTTCCCAAGTTTTCTAGCTTAGGAAATTGTTAGAAATGTAAAGATACTATCTGTTTTGCAAAAGATGTTACCAAGCTCATGAAAAAAGAAAGCAGCAAATTGAGATAGCAACTTAATCTAGCCATGATCCCAGTAGTCTAGAATTCATCTGGGACACTGAACCTAGAAGCTCTAGAACCTGATCTGAATAAGGGGAGCATGGATCTGGCATATCTCTGCTAGTGCTGGCCCTTCTGGCATGATGAATGCTTCTCGAGATCTGGTCAGAAATTCTCTTCTTGATAAGGTATTTCTTTACAAAATTTTACTGAATGAGCATGGTCCAGCAAGAACTTCAGTTGCATTTAAAATGATTCCATTAAAAAGATTTCCAGATGGCTTTAAATTTCAGTTCATGCACACACACATGTGCAGTGCACACAAACAAAAAAATGATGAATCATCTGCTGAGACAGGTTGCTTGCCCTGACATATTTTCACTGTGCATTTAAGAAATAATGGCATGTATCTGCAGTGTAATTTCTCATGACAGTCTTTACTTCTATCTGTGAAATAACGTGCCATCATTGGTTTTAGTAGGTCTTCCTGTTTATTTCAAATTCTCAGATAAATAGCTGCATAAGCTAAGAATCTAACGACATGTTTCATTACACAAAAATGGGTATTCACCATAGTAAAAAATTATGGATTATTAAAATCTGCCAATGTAAGATATAGCTATAGATAAAAAACAGATATAATCAGAGATACAAACAGATCTATAGACCCAAGATTCATTCAATTAAATTTAATTTTTGAGCCTGGACAGTTAGATAAGAGATCAGAAAAAGCCTACATGAAAAAGGACTGATAATCAATCATTCAGGTGTAACAGTAATTGTGTAATTCCAGATCATGACATTAACAACAAAAACTGGATTTACTGATTAATTAATAATTAATAACAACATGTTACTAATATATTAATGCAAATTAAATGCACAAAATGTATGCTGTGACATTCTGCAGACTGAGATATTGATGTCTGAATGACAGTCCGTGATAACTTCTGTATCCTAGACTTGCTGGATACAGAGCTTTCTGACTCCTGTGCAGTTTATCTCTGCATGTTTACACACATTCAGGTAAAATCACAGCGAGACTTTCAGTGATTGAGTGATACCTACAAAGCTGCAAAATGAGTCAGGTAAAGCAAGGACCTGGATCTAGCTTTCTCTCAAGTAAGCGTTGGACCACGCTGGGATACCAGCTATCCTAAGGTATCTCATGCCTTCATAGGAAAATACGTTATTAAAATTATATTTCTCCATTAAAAAGCTTTTGCCTAATAAACATAATGTCTGGCTCTACTAATTACTACTAACATAACAATTTAACGATGAACAGAAAAAACAGAATAGTAGAAATGAATGAAATATCGTGTTCCACTCATTCTAATTAGAGAAACAACAAAATGTTTTAAACACAATTCAAATTCTGTTTTTAAGAAAAAAAAAAATCTCTTACAAGCTATATTGTCTTTTTTACTTGCTTAATTGTTCATCTACAGCTCTTGTTCATCTGCTATTGACATCCTATTTACATCATTTCTCCTGGTTAATAACATGTAAGGTCCCTCCCATACTACAACTTTGCCTTCTTGTGAGGCAATGAAATTTCTCTTTTTGTTTTTTACACAATATAGAGATGACTGCTTTGTAGCCTGAAGACACATGGGAGAGGAATGATTTCAGTCTGCTCTTTGGGGAGACACCTGAAAAAGTCATCATGAGTGAAGGGTCTGGAAGCTGAACTTACTACCTAGCTTTGATTTTTTTTTTCTGAAAAGGAGAAAACAGCTGCCAATTTCTCTGATTCTTGCAACTAACAGAGTCAGGAGCTCTGTTCAAAAGAACAAGCATGGGAGGAGCCAAAAGTCTAAGCCAGTGTAGAACTACATTCCTCGTGAAGATGGCTTCAAGACTTTGAAACTCTTCTGGGATTATTGTAGATCTAGGAGAATCCAGCATGTATGGAAAGCATATTCATATCTTATGTGGGAAGGAAGAAAGTATATCAGACTGGCATAGCAGGAAAGGATCTCATCACAGAATTTTTTCATAGGTGTCCATTTTACACAGTATTTCTGTCTAAGTAATTTGGGATAATTCAACCCTCAGTGTACACTGTAGTATACAGTGCCTGTGACACAAAAGTGTATTTTCAAACATCCTCAGAAGACTTTTGAAGCAATTTATGTTAAGATTTTTCTTTTTCTTTCTTTCCTTTTTATTTTCTTTTTGCAATATGAAAAATAAGTGCTCTCTACTTCTCACATTTTTTTCATTAATTAGCTGGCTGATGGCCTATGGCCAGTTCCACAGCTCACTGAGCAGCCTAATATTAATATCATGTAGCTTTGTCACTTTACCCGAATGCTATATAGCTTCTACTGTATAAATAAACAGCAGCTCAGTAATGAGAAAGCTACTAGGTCTTTTTGCCAGTGGGTTTTTTTGGGGAAGGAAGGGATTAGGGATATTTTATGTGTACTAAAGACAGAGGTATTAAAAAAAAAAAAAAAAAAAAAGATGGACTGGTGAGTCCTGTATGTGAAAGCAGTCTTGCAATCAAGCAAATAGAATCAAATGGCTGGATTAGAAACATTTGTAGCTTACATGACCAAAAAAATACCAGTGAAAATATGAAGGAAGATTTTTTATTATGGGGCAGATTTCTGGAGAAAATGTGAACAGAGCTGTAGTTAAGGCTCAGTTTTGAGCCACTCTTTGCAAGACAGATACTGACAAACTGGAGCAAGTATAATGGAAAAAGCAACAAGATGATTGGGGGCTGAGCCACATAAGTTATGGGCAGAGATCAAGGGAGCTCCATTTGTTTAGATGGAAGAAGAAAAGGCTGAAGAGGGGGATCTAATTGCAGTCTTCAAGTATTTAATGGGAGGTTACAGAAAAAAAATGGAGCCAGACTCTTTGCAGGTAGTCAGTGAAGGGATTAGAGGCAATGAGCACAAGTTTTAGTGAGGTAAATTCTGATTGCATAGAAGGAAAAAAAAAAATCGTAACAGGCTGTGGAGCCTTTGCCTTTGGAAATATTCAAAACTCAAGTGGAAATGGTCCTGAGCAACCTGATATAACTTTGAAGCTAGTCTTGGTTTGAATGGGAGGTCACCTAGGGTCTAGAGGATTTCCAGAGGTCTCTAGCATAAATTATTCTATGATTCTATAAAATAAGAGACATGTAGTTCTTTGGATTTGTTGTTGGGTTTTTTTGGTTTTGTTTTTGTTTTCTTAAAAATAGCTAATCACACACAGTCTGAGAAAATCCTCATTTTAAGTTTGAGAAAGAATGAAAAAAAGTAGGTATCAATTTCTCCTGGGATGACCAGTTTGGTGGGGATGTGTTTGTATGAGGTCATTACTTGCATTTGAGCTTGGCATGGCTTCGAACTTCCTGAACTTGTGGGAAAAGGGCACCTGGTGAGCAGCCTGTGTCTGAGTAGCTATGACTGAGCCCACAGGGACCATCTATATTTCCTGACTGAAGTTTAATGAAACAATACTTTGCCACTAACAGGACCATTGAGTTTGAATGGCTCTGTTCAGGATCTGGGGTTGCTGGAGCTGTAGTATGGAAATTCCCCCATGGAAAAGTGGAAGTGGGAAGAGACTCCATTATCTGCTTGGAAAGCTCAAAAGACCGTGATACAATAGTCAGTGGAGACACCTAGAAGCGTTGTCTGGTCTAAAGTACAAAGCACAGAGAGCTGAGACCTGTGTTCATATGGGTGATGAGAACACTGAGACTGTAATCACCAGTTTTTCCCCAGTCTGTAACTTCTTTCAGGAATAAAGTGTAATTCTGTGTTTCTTTGTTTCACAGTCAATTTCTTCAGAATGGTCTTGTCTGAAGGGAACATGTTAAGCCACTGGAACTTTGGAAATATTACAGATCTTGACAGTCCACTGCTCTAAAGGGTGTAGATACATTACACACACACACATAGGGAGACAGACATACATTTACACACACATATAGTAGTATATATAGTGTGTGTGTATATATATGTGTATTAAGTGTATATATGCATGTATATAGTGGACTATGCTGAAAAGACTGAGATGTAAGAGCTATCCTCAGCACATTACTAGCCACAGATGTCAGAGAAGCACATTGTCCCATCCTTTGACAGACTAATTGCAGGACAATTTTTGTTCAGAAAGCATGGCTAGACTGAGACATGCTTCCCAGACAACTAACAGAGCTCTCACCTGCTGTAATTTGTTATTATTAGGAGAGAGAAAGTCTACAGTGAGTAGCAAGGCAGTGAAACTACTTTCCCAGTAATAAACCAATATGCTAATCAGCTAAAGCTTTGTTGTACTATTTTTTTATTTGTGACTAGGCAGATCACACTGATCAAGTTTTCTTCAATTCACCCACTATTTTGCATATTTCTTTTCTTATTTCTGAAGTTTGGCCAGTACAATTCATCATATGTTTCTACATTTGATTCTCAAATCAGGAGTTTGCAGATCACAACCATGGGATGTACATACATATGTAAACCTCATGGAGAGGACTTAGAGAGCCAGAACTTTCTGTTGCATCTATGGAGAAGAAAAGGGACATTCTTAATCACTCTGAAGGATATACACACAGAGATGTCAAGATTTCAATAAAAAAAGGAAGTTTCTGTGACCAAGGGCATCAGTGAATATTAGAATTAGTGAAGACTTAATCCCTGTGGATCAAGAAAATATTGAAATGCACAATTTCAGTCACGTGAAGAGAATTCAGAAACTACTTGAAGAGACAGTGCCCGTTATTTAAAGGCATTTTATCTTGAAATAGTTCCAGACTGCACAGAGTGCAGTCTATTAAAACAAGGGAGAATGGTGTGCAACAGCATGCCCAGATTACAGCACAAACAAAATCTTTTGCAACCCAGCACAGAGGTTAAGTTGGAACATGTTCCTTATATAGACCTGTATAAACCTGGGATTAGAAAAGGAATCCCTATCTCCCATTTTCTTGTCAAGATGCAAGGAACTGTCTATTTCTCTGAGTTGTAGCTTGCAAAAAAGTTCTGTGTCTCTCTGCAGATTTGGGACCAAAAAAAGCATTTAGAAGATTTTTGAGTGGGACACTGAAACAATCCTTGTTAATCTGAGATTTTCTGGCCAAAATGGACATCTGATTACTTTCTACCAGATTTTTCTAGCCCCAGACATCATATTGCAGCAATGAACTTGCTTAACAACTTGTTTCATGATAGTAAATGTAACTTTCTAATAATATATGGAATGTCCCTCTTCAGCAAAAGAACAGTCTGAAAAATATCGCCGCTACTTGGCATAATATAACAGTGGTAAGCAGAAGGGGGAGAAACTCTTTCCTCATCGGGCAATATACACCAGCCAGTCCGGCTTTGAACTACCACGCCATCTTTTTCAGTTGTACTCTGATGTGTGTATCATAAACTTCTTGGTCATACACCAACACAAAGTGGAACAGCTCTCAATATCTATAGTAAATCTGATGACGCTATGTCAGCTAATCTGTTGATATAGACTCTACACTGATGACTCTGAAGTGACTGCATGGTAAAGTGTGAGTACTGCCTTGAACATAGTCTTTCAATATCTTTTAACTCATATTATCTTTCTTGTGACCTCTTTTCCTCACTCTCAGCATTTGATGCATTTTGCCCTATCACCATTATATTGGTTTTTGCTTACTCATGATTACATTTACTGAGTGTTGCATAGATTTTCTTTTGGTTTTGGTGGTATAAATGATACCATGTTATTCTTCCCATGCTCACAAAATGGCACAGGAGTTGTGAACCGTAGCGGTAGCCAACTTGATTAAGAAAAGCCAAGCAAAGTGGGGAAAGGACAGAAAGGTTATGCTGGAACTATCCAACTCTGATGTTTTATTCCGGGTTCCTTCATCTGGAGAGTTTATGCAATGACTCTGCAGGAGTGGACCTGATTGGATTAGTGATACAGTAAAGTAAGCAGTGAAACTTAACCAGAGAAGCGCTACCACAAAGATGATTTTATGACACCCTATTAGGCAGAGCAAGATGGTGTAGAACTCACATCACAGTTTCTTAACCTAGCGTATGATGTCATTAACTCAGATGGAGAAGCTGTTCTGATTTTAAAGAGTTTTGAATGCATGAAGCTATAGCTATAAAGTAACCTGAGAATAAAGAAGGAAACAAATTATTATTAGGGACCTTTGTTACATGTGAGAAATAGTAGAGAAAGTAGTAAAAAATGCCCTGAGTGTCTAGTCACAGAGATAGGCTTGGAGTAGCAGAAGCAGAAGTAAGTTTGGAGTATGACTACACGTGTATGGAAGAGTGTGCCTGTGCCGCCTGAGCTGCCATTTGGCTGTCAGCCTCTCTGGAGTACCGATACCAGAGTAAGCTTCAAGTCCACCGTTAGTTCTGATAGGAAGTCTGAAGGAGAAAACTGATGGGTGGCCATGTGAGAAGTCCAGTGGAGCAGCAGAGAGCACAGGTTGAGAAATCAACATCAACTTGCAAAGTTCTTTTAGACTGAAGCTGAAGTTAAAAGGAAGAAAGGGAGCTCTGGCTCACTTTTTGAGAAGAGCTGACCTTGTGCCCAGAGGAGGAGCTAGGGAGAGTTTTGGTAGATGAGGGGCAACTCTTCCCACTCTTCCTCCCTTTTACTTTTAAGCTTAGTCAAAAACATGACTTCCTGATTTTAGGGGTATCATACCACTTAGCAAAAGACATGTAAGTATTGATGGTTTTTGGAATCCCACTTCACCACAGCAATGGCACTTTTGGGAGTGTCTTGAGATGTCTACTCTTGGAATCAAGACATCCAGAAACAGCATAAATAAAATGCAGCTATCTCAAATTATTATCAGGAAAGCATTTTTAACTAGACAGATTTTATAGGGATGAGTTTGTTCATTGGTGGCTCCTGTGTCATTTAGTTTCAGGGTAGATACCATTTCTTCCATATATCTTGTTGTCTAATACCCTAGCAGAGCAAACATAGAGTACTTAGCAATGCAATGTTACAATTAACTTGCAATTATTAAAACAACTGATTTGTCTTTGATGTGAATGTTCCTAGAGAAGAAATTGTAATCAAGCAGCACCATATGGACAACAGAGATTTGGATCAAACAGAAAAGAGAGAGTGACTAACAAGAAGTGATGAGTGTAAGTTATTGTTATGCTGGAAAGTGGATACAAATTTACTCCTGTGTCTAAAGACATTGAAGCTGGGGAACCTTCAGTACAAAAAATGTAATTACTAACGCAGAAAGAATAACAGGACTCACATTTGTCTAAACTTTTGCAAACACAGGCCAAAAGCAGTAACATTTCTACCTTTTACATCTCAGAGGAGTTCTAATTTTTGCTGTATAAAGGGTCAGTACTGTTTTTAGAACTTATTACAGAACACTAGACATTGAAAATCTGGTAGTTAGCAGCAAGAAAAAAAGGTAGCTTGTTGTTTAGTATTAATAAACAAAAATGCATTTTGGTTATGTTATAGGAGTTGATGCAGCTTTAGGACAACTGCCAATCAAGTCATGTTTTATGTCTCTTAGTTCTTTGCTATTAAAAACAATCAAGGTTACCATGGAAACTGCAATTTTATCATATGGTACTTTTGCAGTCTTTCAGCTACAGAACATGCTATTAAAGAAATATTTCTGAGTGCTGTGTACTTCTGTATTTCTTAGTATTTTGAATGAAAATCTTTTTAACTCACAGTCAAACTGTGCCTATTAGGCATATTTTATTTTTGCTTTTAGGAATATCCAATGAAGACTGTATTAACGAACATATAAGACCTTACTCACTCCTGAAATCTTCTACTGTAGAAAATAAAATGGAAAAAAACCTCACCCTTTATAGTTGTGTTAAATATATAACTGTTTTAGTTCACGACATGTAAAATTATTGCATTTTAAACGTATTTCTACTTTGTCTTCCATTTCATTCACCTCCAACTAGATGGATAACAGTTTAAATTGTGATTTTTATGATTTTTTTTTAAAAAAGAATGCTAAATGTTTTATTCAAATTCGTTATTACTATACATTTAACTTGTGTTCATGGTTATTCTATTTTCAGGCATATGAAAGCAAAAAGAGTTTTGCTCTTCGGATTCATGTTTGGGAAAATCATTGCTGTTCTTGATAATAAGAATGTATATTTACAAATATATGAAGCATAGTTACAGCTTGATTCTTTCAGGTATATAGAGTGTACGTAAAGTTATATAAACCTCATTAATGTCAGGGTTTTACAGTTATTTGGCAGAATGAGTAACCCAGCCAAAATCTAAAGTGCTACTCCAGCTGGGATGAACACTTCTGCGAAAAATACACCCGGCACAACAAATTAATAGCCTGTCCCACAAGGGCAACAGCAGGCTTTCTCCTAGTCGGCTGACTCTTATATTTTGTCATGAAAGTCTATCAGAGTCAGTTCTAACACAGATGGATGAAATTAAGTTTATAAGCACAGGTTTATAAATCTGGATGTGGTATTTGTTTTGGAATAGATTGCTCATCTAGAAGTATGTTTATGAAAGCAAGATAACATAATGAAATTTTTTACTTTAGAACCAGTGAGTTTACTAATTTGTTGAAGGAGCGAGCAGGTGCTTTTGTGAACTTAACTCTCAGGTTCTTCCAACCACAAGAAAAAAAAGAAGCAAAAATAGCACGATTGAGCAGGTGGGCTGAGCATATAGAGGTAAGCTATGAAAGGAAAGAACATTTAAAGAAGCACTAGCACAACATCTTAAAAGCGAATTCTGGCCAAATTTTGCAATTCCATACTTTTTAAATTTGCAGGCATCCTGCCACTTTTTCCCACATGGAGCTTACATTCTTATTCTCCAGCCTACTGTATGTAATAGTTTGTCCCACAGGACAGCATAGTCTTCTCATAAACACACCATTTATATTTCAGCGGGAATGACATTTACTTCAATTACAGTTCTACTTTTATTATTAGTAATAGTTATTTATTGGATGCCAGTATCAAATAAAGGGCAGTAAAAAATGCATAACGTTAGTGCTTCTATTTGAGCCGATATTTTAAGTGCTTGCCTTTATTTGCATACATTGCAGTTGTGGTGACTGAATAGTGATAAATAGCAATAAACTATAAACTCAAATTAAAACCTACAGTGTCATGGAGTGAATGATCCTTTTACATAGCTGAGAAATGCTGAGATGGACTAAACAGTCTGCCTTACTCATTTCAAAGATTTTAGCCACCTTAATATGCACAGGAAACCACACCGGATCACATCCTTCTTTCCTCTTAGAGTCAGAATTGCTGGATAATGATCAGATGAGGCAGGTTCAGAGCAAGTCCCCATTTCTAAATTGTTAATTGGAAGGCAGGCAGGGCCTATATAAGTTAGGGAAACCAGTTTTTTGCATAGATATGCTTAAGCTGGTTCACTGTATCATTCTCTATGACACTGCAAACTCATGTATCTGACTTCGAATAGCCTCTGCTATCAGACCTAAAGAAGACAGAAACCCACACAGACTTGTTAGTCCATATGTTCTTTATGGGGAGCCCAGGGCTGGTGCTGACTTTCCCCATCCTCGCTTGCTCAGGAGGCCCAGACCATTGCAAACAGACAGTTCTGACAGAGCCCAACAGAAATATTTTTCATGGTACTCTAACTGCTGATTATTTTTATAAATTGGGCAGGTCAGCTTTTGACAGTTTCTCATTTACTGTGTAGAGTATAATCTGGTCCCTAACAACAGATGGGTACCCTTCCTGAGGTCTGCTTCTGACTGGCTTGCAGTGGGTGCTGAATAGCGCCTAGCACAGCTCCCTGCAACAGCACCGTCCTAGCTGCAGGTATGGGCAATGMGATCAGACAAGAAAATTTAGCTGAAGTGTTTTCTTTTGCAAAGCACTGTGTTACTCTGTCTCTCATGCCTCACCTCCACACTTGCTTAATATACTCTTCCTCCATCTTTATGCTGTGCAGCTTTTTTACTAACATTGCATGCATATTGTTTAGATGGGTTCAGCAAGTAGTTGTTTTCATGGAGCTACCTTTGTTCCCTTTGCTGACACCTTTTCTACAAGAGCAGCAGACTGCATTGCTGCTGCCACTGCTTGAATCTGAGAAACAATTTCACAGTGAGGATTTGCTTCTTTTTCTCTACAGGCTGCTTGACAGTGATGCATGAGGAGGCTACTGTGAGCAAGTGTTGGCCTCCTCCCTCTCCCTACTGACACAGCTATTACTTCTAGCTTTGTCACAGCTTATAGAAGATCACACCAGACCTGAGGATTTTGCTTTCATGACCGCTGTTTCTCTCTGATATTCTGCTCTAAGTGGAATCATTGAACCCTACTTTCCTATGGTAGCATCATGCCTTTCTTTCAATTTTCTTGTAAATAACCATTCCATCTTCTGCTTGGATCGTTACGTACATGAGGTCTAAATAAGGAGAAATGGAGGAAAGGCAGAAACACAAGCACCTTACCCTGACAACCAGAGAAGAGCCTGTTCTTCAGATGTTTTGCCTATCTTATGACAAGTAACATTCTGCTTTCACTTGTAGCTAAGCAGAAAATAGGTTTTCAGTCTGATGAAAATAGTAATCGTGAAGTCTTTGTGGGAGTGTGGGCAAAGATATCTGAGGTTACAATTGTTCTTCATTTAAAGGTAACACCGAGCCAGGAGGGGATTGCCAATAGAAATGCAGTCAATAAAAATATGGAGAAGAAAATAAACTTACTAAATTTGGAACTGGGAAAATGCCTTCTCTTGCTGGCTCTGCCTCATGTTTCCTGTCTGGCACTGGGCAAGTCACTCACTGAGAAATCAGCTACAGTAGTTGTCCTGGTTCCAGCTGGGACAGGGTTAACTTTCTTCCCAGTAGCTGGGGAGGGTGTGCTGTGTTTTGGGTTTGGTATAATAGGGGCGTGGATGGCCCATTGATGTTTTGGGTGCTGCTGGGTGGTGCTTGCACCGGGCACTTTTTGGCCTCCCATGCCCTGCCAGGTGCATGGGAAGCTGGCGGGGGGAGCATAGCCGGGGTGGTTGACCCAGCTGGCCAATGGGGTATTCCATACCATGTAACGTCATGCTCAGTATAAAAACTAAGGGGGGTGGGGGGTGGGGGGGGTGGCTCTGGCATCACGGGACGGAGTCTTACTTATCGGGCTACGTGTCAGTTTGGTGAGTGGTGAGCAGTTGCATTGTGCATCACCTGCTTTGTATATTCTATTATTGTTGTTGTTACCATTGTTATTATTACTGTTCTACTTGTTTTATTTCAATTATTAAACTGTTTTTATCTCAACCCGTGAGTTTTCCTACTCGTGCCCTCCTGATTCTCTCCCCCATCCTACTGGAGCAGGGGGGTGAGCGAGTGGCTGTRTGGTGTTTAGTAGCTGGCCAGGGTTAAACCACGACAGTAGTGACAGCTGATATTTCACCATATGGGAATAAACTTGGAGCAGAAAGTACAGGATACAATATATCTATGATTTGTTACTGACAGAAAATTTTATATCAAAATTCTTTGCAATGTAGAAGTTGTTTTCAACTGAAATACGTTCTTTCAGATATAAAATTATGCATCCTAGAGAAAATCTGTGTTTTTTAATAAAAAGGAAACTCTAGAAAGCTTCTTTTTATCACAAAAACTTTTTTCTCAATAAAAAATGTAAAAATAAATATTTTTGCAGAAATGAACTCAATTTTTTCAGTCCGGATCTCATGATTTTCCTCTCTCTTCCCTCATTTTTATCTATTCCCCCTCCTTTCCTATCTTTGATCTCTAGGCTCAAGGCCTCCTGACCACCCCTGGACAGGGAAGAAGTCTTCCTGTCTTTCACATGRCAGTAAGAAAAAGAATGGATAGTGAATATGAGGATGACATTTTTATAGAGAAAGAGATGAGAGAGCACTTACCAGTTCTAGCACATGGGAATTTTTCTTTGATTTGTAGTTTCCCACAAGTCTTTGTACACCATAGCTACACATATCAAGAGAGRCTTAACTTCAGACAGAAAATCTACATTATAGTTATGGAGATTCTGTGCAAAAAAGATGGTGGAAAATGGTAGATGAATAACAACTAAGTTGAAGTATCTAACTCCCTTAAGCTCCTTTAAAATCTGGCTGTGAGCTAAATACACATTTAGAGGTTAGGCAGACAGATAGATACCGTTATTTTGCCGTTACTGCTTATTTAGCCTTTGACCTCTGATAATGGCCATGACTGTTGGAGAAAATGGAGTATGTCAGACCAAAAAAGTGATTCTATATTTAGGTACATCAAGGGTCAAGATAAAATATATTGAATAGCATAATATAGACCAGCCAGTATTTTTATTGTCAGAGTAAGAGCATTTTATTTTTCTCCAAGCATCTGTTGCATCAGCAAACAAAACTGTAGTAGATCTACAGTTTAGCTGAGAGTAAATCSCAATGAATTTCTTTATGCTGGGGAAATGAATATTAATATCACTATATAAACCAAAAAACAGCAAGCAAGAAGCACAGTCCAGAGTAGACCCCAATCTTTGACAGCCCTTGGGCAGCAATACTTAGTCCAGTGGACTCAGTTACACGTCCGAGTTTTAACTCTTTTATTCCTCTCTCAAGGTGAGTCACACCTTGGTGCCTCAAAGAGATTGGGATTTTTTATTATAACTATGGGCTAGAGAGCGTTGACCTGAAGCAAACAGCTTTGGCAAACACAGAATGGATCAGAGGTTTTAAGGGCTTAGCAATCCACAGACAAGACATTTCTCAAAATATTTGAAACACTGGCTGAGAAACAGTGCAAGGAATCATCTGGAAATATTCCCTGCTGGGAAAGAAAAAATTCACACGTGGAAATATTTCCTTACACAAGCACAAGCAGCTTTTGCGGTGCAGAAGCCTGAGGCAATCTTTACTCAGACCTCTGTGCCCAAAATGCCCCACACTATGCAGGATAAAATATCACAAAATCTCTCCTCCTTTCTCCCTCTCTTTAAAACAAACAAGCAAACAGGCCCATCTGCTGCCTTTTGTTGATGGTGAAGAACCCTTAAGGCAGCTGAGAGTAGAATATTTGCCTTCATCATTGGGTAGGATTCTATTCACACATTTACAGTGCAGTCAAAATTAAATAGAAGAATGCAAAAAGAGTCCTAGCCAGCTTGAATTTCATCTACATAAGAGGGTGTAAAAGTGGTGCTTGAAAGAGCAGTACTCTAGGGAGGCTGAAACTGGAAAGTTATCCACGAATGTAAGTGAATAGGTTTACTGTACCAATCAAGCATGCTGGCAACGAGGACCACCTGCCAGAATAATCTCTCTCTGAGACTCACTTAAGGAACTAAATCACCTGCTTGAAGTTTTATTTAAGTGAAATGGCCCAGAAAAGCAAACACAGTGTAGCTTGTCAGCAGGTCCTCAAGGGAGGGGCCGTTTGTTGCTTGCCCAACTCGCCAGATGATGAGCACTATGTTTTCACTTAGTCTGAATGATTGAATTTTGTGTTGAGTAGTAATCCTCCCCTCCTCCATGTACACACACAGAGTGGTTTATAAGGCATGCCAAAAGAATTATGATTTTGGTCACAGATATATTTAGCAGGGGAAAACAGGCACTGTTGTGATAGCTATCCATGCACCTGAAGGTACCTCTAGCCCATAGACATAAGTGAAGCAGAAGTATTCTGATGTTTTTGTGGTTTAGTGTTGTGCTCTCTTGAATGACCTTCACGCAGAACAACGTTTTAAGATTACCCTACTTATTACAGTAGCGTTTACGTACTCCAGGTAGGAGTTTTGCTCACTCAGGTAGAGGTACATAATATGGAATAGTTCCTGTTCTTGAAAAGTCAGGCAGAAGAATAAGGTATTATAAAAAAGTATGATTAGTTTCATTTTACAAGTAGAAAACTGAAGATGGAAACTTCAGTGTCTCACTTAAATCAACATAACAAGTTGTAGTCCTGCTAGGGCACAGTCATTTTTAGTTCCACTCTAATACAGAAAGATTGCTCTTTCCCGGCATTGTGACTACTGCAGGAAAATAGCTGACTTTAGGCATTAATCTGAGACCATGTAAAAAAGTTAGCAGTTGCTTAGAAATTATTAAAAAATGTGACCGATTTCTTTTTATTGTTSTGTATGCATTCACGTCATAAGACATTTGGGGTGCAGAATCCCTGTACTGTGATGTGCCCTAAAATTTCACAGTCCTCATTCCAGGTTTTCTGACCGAAAATTTTTTATATCACTTGGCACCTGTATTAAAAGCTCACTGAAGAAAGGCTTCAAGCAGTGCATTATGTCTTGTACAGCCCTACTTATAACTATTCACTTCATTCCGAGAGCCAGATTCTGTCATTCTCACTCACAGTGAATTTTCGCTTTACTCCATCAATTGCTCCATTGGTTCTAATGTGGGTTTGCATGCTTCGAGGTAAAAGATTGAAAGTAACAGAATTAAGCTCAGTATCTTTTGGGCTGCACGAATTCTGGGAACRATGAAGGTACCATTTTTGTCTTCTCCCTCCATCACTCTCTGTCTGGGTCAAAGCAGACAGCCATAAAAGAAAAGCCATTCTTTTTTTCCAGAATTTATTTATCAATACAGTGATATTTGAGGCACTCGTAGGTCTTGATTGAATTTTTCTGCATATCTGAGCCCCGTGTTAGGGGGCATTGATTGGTCAGGAAAGGAAGGACTTGAAGTCAGGATAAGTCATTTGCTTAAAATACGTTGCCTTCTATGTCACAGAGGTGGGTAGAATAGAAGACGGTTATTTTTTAATGAGATCTTTAAAAAGCCATCACTGTTTTCTTTGCTTTTTCCCCACTTAATTTTCCCTCAAAATGAAATAAAATAAATAAGCAGCCTCCATTAAAATTGCATTTACTAACTGAAATGAGAACAACATTGTGATGTAACATGTTATTGACAAAATCTCTGGATGGCCACAGCAGAATTGCAATGTAACAACCAATTAAAATTAAATCCTGTATATCATCTAAAAAAAAAGAAAAGGAAAAAAAAAAAAAAAAAAAAAAAAAACGCAGCTGTGTCACTTCAATTT
>JAYKAV010000515.1:0-31088 GCA_035582835.1 Phoebastria nigripes | reverse complement strand
AAAAGAAAAAAAAAAAAAAAAGAAAAAAAGAAAGAGAGGTCAGACAATTAGATCTAACAAGGCTTTCAACATTGTAAGGCTAGGTGGTTTATATAAAAATAATGGTACAATGTCAAACACATTTAGACTCTCTGAATGCACACAGAAGGCTATTCTGACATTTTTAAGTTCCCATTTTTAAAGTGTAACTTCCATTATTTGTTGTTAACTTGAAGTTCATAGCTCATGACAGATAGACCTTTTCCTAAGAGAAAGAAAACTACATGCAGGATACATAAGTATATGAGTGGACATGTATATATCACACAGAAGACAAAAAAAAAACCAATTCCTCTGGCCTTGACTAAAACTGACAGCACTGTACAGCCTCTTTAACGTCTAGGGAAATTATTCCTTGAGTAACTCAGTGAGCTGTGATAGTTTGTACACAATGATCTTCAGAAAACAAGTGAAAATATTACTTGTTTTCCAGAAGAGTCCAGGATCTTCTCAAAAAAGTGTCATWAATGTGAAAAGTGTAAAATGATAACCAAGCCTATTTTTTTTTGGATGATTGAGTGCTGTGGTGTTTCAAAGCCCAGCGAACAAAAACTACACCAAAAGAACAAAACACGAGACATGATTTTCTGAAGTAGAAATTACCCAGAACTTGTGGCCAAGTCAGAGGGAGCTGAGAGTGTTCAGAGCTCAGGAAAATCCATCCTTTTCTTTGATTGTTAATGCCTCAGTACTACAAATTTACTGTGTAAAGTCATGGGTGATACTAATCACATTTATGTTAYAGTTTTACTTTGTACACAGGTTGCAAAGAAAGAGGAAACTCTAAATAAGTGTTCCRGTTTCTTTTTTCTATTTATTATCCAGGATTAGCTTTACAATTACAAGGTTTCTGCTTCAGACATCTGCTGGAACAATGACTGTTAAGATGAGAGAAAAGGAAAATTTCCTGTCTATATCCCACACACACAAAGTAACACATCTGATGGCACAAAAGATATGCACTATAAAATTCTTAGGGCCCCTAGATGGCAGTCAATAGAGGGATTAGAAATGACTTGTCCCTTCAGCTTCAGAAAATGAGTAGCAGGGATACCTCTGTGAATCCCTCTTGGGACACTATGCTAGTGATTCCTTAATTCCATGTCTTCAGAGTAGCTTATTTCCTTCACTTTGTTGTGTTTTTTTGTGAATACCTGCCTGGCTGCTACCACTATTATCATTTCTATAAGTCTGCATGATAACATATGTATTTACAGAATGTACATTTGTAAATAAAGTAATTGCAGCAGAGGAAATTGGGGTATTCAACGGAATTGATGTTGTACAGGACTGTTCRTGTTTGCCGTGTTCTGCAAAATGCGGCTTACACAGAAGATGTGCACTAAAGCGCAGACAGTGGATTTACATGAATTTACTGGCGAGATCCTTCTGAGAAGGACGGGGTCCCTGGACCTGCCGAGACGCCCAAGATACAGGGATTCTGACAGAACCGCACTAACAGCCAGCACTTAGAGAAGGGCCTTTCTCTCCATCGCAGCCCTCAGACCTAGATAATTCTTAGTCCCTTTATTCTAAATCTGCACTGGGGTCAGATTTCCCTCTTTCTGGATAAGTGTGGAAATAATTTCAAGTCCTGTACATTCTTATCAGTCAGAGATGTGAATTCCACCTTAACTATGCCAAAAAGCATGTTTATAGCCCTGATATGGATTTTTAGGGCCACTGTAGAAAGAAATGCAGAGTTCAGTGATCTTTACTCACTCTTATTCATATGCATAAAGAAATTGCTTTGTCCCATAAAACTTAATCTTTAGCTAAAGTACTGAATCTGAAATATTTAAATTGGACTGTGTTATAAAGCATTTTAGAGTATAGGAGCTAGTGACTCTTTTTCATGTCTTTTATATTAAATGAGCTGTTGTGATCAAGTTCTAACTTCTGCTAAGCATAAAATGTGATTTGATATTTAAACTGAGTAATAGCAATTTAATTTTCAGAGTCTCTGGGAAAGCAAAGATTCCAATGAGTTCAGTGTGTTCTGTGAGCTATCAGAAAAGTAGGCTTTTTAAATTAGTATCTTTGCTTGGGATCTGAAAAGAATCCCTTTCATTTGTTAGTTTGCATGAAAATTAGTTTGACTCTCTTGTTTAACTTCTGGCCTGTTGGGCTGAATGCCTTGCATTAAGCTTGAATATCCTTGAGTCAGATTCCAAGGTCCTTATCAAAGATCCAGCTCAAAATATTTTAATCAATTCGGTGCTTCTAAATTGCAACAGTGGAAATTTGTGAGAGTTAAGATCAAGTGAAAATGGGAGGAATTTAAGCAGCTGGGTTCAGTCCTGCTCCCATGCTGAAATAATTGATTCAGCTGGGAACAGGACTGAATAACTGTTAAAAGCTAACAGTACAACAAGGCTGCTACAGTTAAAAGAAGAAATGATGGATTCTCTTTAACAAGTGAAAGAAATTAACATTTGCTTCTCTTATTTAATCAACTATATTTGGGTTATTTTCTGTAAGGAAAATATTATAGTTTGGTATATCTAATCTTTTCCTAGGTAGGTTTTCTTTTGAGTACATCTTTTGTGCACTGCTTTTAGTATCTTATACACAGGTACAGCCCATTATTAGGGTTAATTCAAATGGATCTCACTGTGGTCCATACTCAGGAAAAGAACACAGACGCACTGACCTTCATGTACGTACTCTTAAATGCCATGATGTATTCAGATGGTTTTCTGGAGAAAGGTCTAGCTTTTGACACAGTCTTTCAAAAGYTCTCTTTCCTAATCGGGTAAAAAAATAATTGCTATACTATAACTCTTTTTCCCCATATAGATCTGTGTGATTTCTATTACAAAGTCTACAGAGAAAATGGTGCGGCTATTAGATTGCCAGTTCTGGCCTGAAGAGTTGCATTTTAATTTCCCTAACCACCCTTATATTTTCACTGCTGTTCTAGGCAGGGCTCTGTAGTCCAGAAACTATCGTAGGTTCTTTCATGCTATTGTCATCTATTGATTTTACTGGCAATTAAATACCTTACAAGCTCTTGGCTTTGGTTTTTCTGGGAGAGTTTCATCTACTGTCAGCCATCTTGTCAGACATCTAATCTGAATTGACTAATTCAGATCTGGGCTTCTTCTAGTCCACTGAGAAATAGAGGAAAGCACTTCCAGAAGGTCATTATCCCAAAATAGGTATTTAGAATCGTGAAAATAAACTGTTCTCTGGAAGGAATATCTTTCTTTCTTGATTTGCTACAGAGGGAGGCTAAATGATTAGCTTAGACTCAGTGGTTAACTATTCAACAATTAGCTACATGTGGTGAATTGAACCAGCTCTGTCCCAATACCCATTTATCGAATAGGAATGGTACCTAAAAATCTCACTAAGCATTTAAGACTCATCTCTCACTAATGAAAACATTTCTCGTGAAGACCTCATGCAGCAGATTAAATTTTTGAGGCATACCAGCAGAAGGGAAAGGATTTTTTTAAGGGTTAAAGCCTGATCCCCCGRTCACTTTATAGAATACTTCATTATTCTTTCCTGGCAGGCATAACCACATTGAAATAACATAAGGATATTGACATTTAGTGACCTGTTTGGCTGTCTTTTCTGGCTTAATAAAAAAGCTTTCTTTCTTTTTTTATTTTTTTAATCTGAAAGACTGTTTTCCCCATGCTAAAATGCATAATGGTTTTCCATGTCATGCTGAAAGCTACATATTAATAAAATGTCATTAGTAGCTAAAGTAACAAAATTAGTTATAAAAGATTCTAATGGCAGAATTGTTATCTATCCACTTCTTTTCTTAAACCTCAAGGCCCATAGCAAAAATAAAATCTATCTCCAATACTTCAAAATTATTTCTCAGACCCAGTGGAATGAAGTCCTCACTCTGAAACAGATAGGATTAACTGTGGGTGAAAAGGTACATTTACTACTACACATTCCAGTGTTGTAAATAGTAATACAGCTTTTAAGCACGGAGCAGAGTACTAATACTGATAATGAAAGCAAGATGGACACTCTTAAAACAGCCTGCTGAAGACTTATATAGCAACTGTTATTCTTAGTGACCAGGGAATTTTTCTGCAAATTTTACAATTTTTTAGGGGGTAGGATAGGGACAGATTCTACTACTCTCACTTGCACTGCTTCACATTGCAGTACATTGGATTTACTGGATTTTTTCTGAAAACAAAACAAAACAGAACAAAAACTATTCCACTTACATAAGTTTGTCAACCATTATAAAGAAAAAGCAAAAACTTATTGAATGTTTCAAAATTCAAATGTTGACAGGTTATTTAATTAGATTTAATAAAATAAAAGTTGGAGTTGAATAAAAAGATGTAGCTTTAACAAAGTATTCTATGTTTTTGACTTATTATAAAACTTGCTTATAAACTAAACAAGACGAAGTTAAATGTAAAATTTTCTTTTATATGCCAATTAAGATAGCTTCCCTTTTAACAAAGCATTAAAAAATAGGGCTAGGAGACTTGGGCATCTAGTCCTTTTTATAGTAACCATATCATAATCATAGTGATTTTCATGAAATTACCCAAGCCCTTAAAATCAGTTAAGTAACCTGCACTCCCTTCTCAGCAATCCTGTTTTATCTGTATTCTTCCTTCCTAATTCTGAGCTGCCTACAACAGCATTAATGGTCATATCCAATTTTCTTACAAGATTAAATACAATCCTTTCAAAAATTACACTGTCTACCTTTACTATCGTTCTTACCAATATTAGTACCTTCTAGCTGCTGTTTTCCTTCCTTGATGGTATTGCTTTATTTACTTCTATATTCACATTTATCTAAGTTTTCTTTTCTTGCCAGAACTCAAAGTAGCTAGTACACTAAACTTTCACAACTCCTTTTTCTCCATTTCTTAGTTTAAAGTTGTTCTTATCTCAATTTCCCAAATGTTAGTTGAGAAACCTTAAGTTCACAAATTCCCAGAGGGACAGCAGTAAGAGTCCTTGTTCCATGAATGGGAGGATCAGACATGCTCCAGCTTTCTCACTGTAGCAGTTCTGCATCCTCAAAGCACCCTTCCCACCACCACCACCACCCTCAGCAGGCCCATGGCAAAGGAAATCTATATTCTCCCTCAAAAATGTATTAATGATATGGGCTATGGCTTCTGTGTGTTGAAAGTAGGTCTGAGATCAAATTCTTCTGTGAAACCACCTCCAACCTAGGGTAGGGAAAATAGCAACTTAGTGTTAAGGATGCTGCAGCAGTTTAGGTTGCTCCAGAAGTGGAGGATGGAAGCCCACAGGGGGTACTGTAAGAATCTTTATAGACTTGTACAAATAAAGAGAGCAGCTGTCAGAGTGTGAGAATTAAAAGATTTAATGGTTTGAACTGACTTTTGTGTTTTGCCAAACTTGTTCTTTCCCATGTTGGAGGTACGCTAGATTTGCTGAGCTGATGAGGCTCTTTGAATTCTTATTGGTCCACCTGAATTTGGGGTTTTGTCTTTCTAAATCAGTACAAGGCTTCTTCTCATGTCAAAGAAACTGAATCAAGACCATAGAGAGAATATTATTTATCAATCCAGAAATAAAGACCTGAAATAGATTCAACAGTTCAGTGGAACACAGAGTAGAAAGTCATGCAGATGAAAAARCAAGGAAGCTATGACTGGAGGAGCAGATTGTGCTGGTAAGAAAATCACTGATACAAAACCAAAGGGCAGTCGGTGGAGGAGAAAGTTTTGATTGAAATCTGCTTGGCAATTTTGAGTTGATACTTAGATTTTGAGATAGATAGCAATATGCTGAAGGTGGCTCAGAAGTGTAGTTATCCTCCTGCTTTCTAGAGCAGACTGTAATCTGAATTAATTAATACCAATCTACTTTCAATAGAGTGTTTCTGAGCCACATTTCAGTAACAAATGTTACACACCAGAAGATAAAACATAGCTCTATCTGATATATGTGGAGCCTCAGCTGTACATATTTGACCCCTATTTTACACAACTGCGGCTCATTGATTCTCTCTTTTAAACTCCTGGACTGAGCATTCAGCAATCATTGGACCACCTATACATCTTCTGAGCTGATTTAGTCTATGAACTGTAACCCTGCTACAGGGCTGTAATGTTTCTGGCACCTACAATGCTGGCTGCTTGTCATTATGACACATAACCTAGAAGATGTACTTAAGAACAAATAACCTCAGAAGTGTTAACGTGCCATCAGTCTTTTCAGCTAAAGCAAAGACAGGGCTCGGGACTATCCAAAAATGAATAAATGAGCAAATTCACATACTATCCCAGTAGCCACCAAAGTTCAGGTTTGGAACCAAAAGTGTCAGAGAAAGAAAGAAACCTAGACAAGGTCTTAACGGCTCAAAAAAACTATTAATTTTACCTCATGAAAGGCTGTAAATTTACACAAGCCATTTTTCTTGCTTTTACTTGAAAGATACATATTCTTTTCCATAAAATGGCTGCAATTGCTGCATGCATCTGGTGATGGACAAGCTTAAATTATGAATATTTTCCTTTTCCAAGGTTTATTAGAAATGCCAATATGAACATAGACCAATTGAAATAGAGCATCCTAATTTAATATAATAGAGCTTTCTGAAAGGTCAGGCAGAATATTTTACACTGAAAATTAAAATATAGATAGCACTAGAACTGGAGTTACTGTTTATCCCACTTCAGTCCTGTTCTTAATGAAATTGTATTGAATTTTTTATAATACATCAAAGAGTCAACACGAAACAGTTCACAGAGTATTAAATATATCAACAATATAAAGCTGGGTCAGATAATGGCAGATTTAAACAAAGACGAAAGGTAACAATACTGGCTTCAATTAACGTAGTGAATTAATGAATGATCTCTATTACTCTACTCATGTTCATTAAACAAGCATAATGGGCTTCTGAATTGTCCATGTGAACCTAGAGAGTCTATTCAATCAAAATTACCTATGCTTACTGCCAATCCCTTGCTGATTATTCATTGTCAGAGGCATACATAACTAGCCCTTTGGCATTTTCAGTCGCTTAGGGCTCAAGCATGCAGTATTACCAGGGCTGTGCCTATGAACACAGACTCCTCAAAGTGAATGAACACCCATTTTATGTAGTTGTGTGTGTGTTTGTATTTACATACATAAATAATATACTGGTCCTTATCAGTTGCCTCTAGAGCTAACCAAATTTTCCAGCTCTGTACCCGTCCCATCTTTTAGAATAATAGTGTGATTTGGACTGTGGACTCCCATAGGGAGTGACAGTTGTRGGCTGAAAGATCAAGTGGCTTCTTTCAACCGAAGTAGGCTATTCCTAGAGAAAGCAGGAAGATGGGAGGAGGATGTGAACAAAACTGTGCCTTTATGAGTTGGTAGCATCAATSTACGGGTGTGCCAGCTGTTGCCAACAGCTGCTAGAACTACAAGCAACTCCTTGTAAAGGAAGGGACTGTGGCCCTTGCTAGCAATTCTTTTCCTCCTGGTTTGTGGTAACTACTGTTACTGTTTGTCATTTGCTGTGTATTGGAGTCAGTGTAGGACTTTAAGTTTCCYCACTGCCCACATTGATTTATGTAGCTTAGATAACAAATTCCTGTGCTCGTCATGGTGAATCTCCCAAGCTAGACTATAAAAATGTACAGGACTTCATGTGTGCATTTTCAGCGAACTTTGAGAACGAGATATTACAACCTGGTCCTTTGTTTGTACCAAGGCCAATGACTGCTGCTTATTTAAAATACATTGTCTTAAAGGAATTATCACTGCTTTGCTCATATTTAYCCAAGCAGTTCCTTACAAGCTGTAGAAGCAGGATTATTTTGCTTGCTTTGCTTTCATTTGCTTGAGTTAGGTGATCACAGTTCAGCCCTTAACCTTCTTATGTTTTTCTTGCTGTTCTCAAGCTGAAAACAGTAAGTCTTTCTCAATAGCCTATACAAGATGGCCCTGTGGTTTTCTGTTAAGGTGCTACATTATTTTTGTGCTATTTTATGACAGGAGTATTAGATTGAGGTAAAAGCACTAAACTCATGTTAAATGTTTCTGTAGGAAAGATGGTTGCATTTATTAGGATTAATAGACTACTTATACTGGAAACTAAAATCCTCTTTTTATTCACATGCAATATAGTGTGCAGGTAACCAAAATCCAATCTTCTTAATCCTCAGTGAAGCAGCTTTTTCCCTGACTTCAGCGACAGTTCAATTTCTGTTATGCTAACCATATGCTTCTGATTGATTATCAGTTATATTTAATTATTCAGAGTTACAGATGGCAGTTTTGTGAGGCAAACTGCTGATCTCTGGAGGCCCTGTGTACTGATGCCACTGCCTCTGCAGTTACAACTCTTGAGTCCTTGAGGTTGAGAAAAACAGGTATTTTAACCACTTCTGTAAGCTGTGTTGGCCTATCCAGCCAGAAGAGAATTAAAAGATTCTGATACTAAGGTAGTAGACTAAATCCATAGAGGATATTAAGATGAATGCTCTGAAACAACCTGTGTTGCCTGTAATTAATGACACTCTTTCTCCTTGTCCATTGAAAGAAACCTTTGAGTTGTGCTACATTTTTTTCCTCCACCAAGTTCTTCCCATTCTCCACATTTGAAGGGTATTTGTACTATAGTAGAGAACGAAGTCCTTGCTTCCCTACCAGTAGGATCTTAGGTTTAGACTCTCTGAGGCCCTGCTGTCATTCATTGGAACACCAGTGTGCAGTACAGAGCAATACGTGGTGAGCAAAGCAGGATGGGTCAGATGTGTTTGTACCAGAGCGGAAAATACGTTGACAGCAGAAAACCAAAGAGAACAAAATATTCCATCTCCCCTTCTCCAGACGTTAGTAGTGAAAAAAAAMCAAAACCAAAACCAAAAACAAGAAAAGAAGTTATTTGGCATTTTTGCCCCCTGTGCATTTTTTTTGTGATGATTACCACAGGGACAGAGAAGGGAGAGAATCCACTGTTGGTTTGTTTTTTTTTTCACGCTGCTTTCTTGAGAGAGGTTTTTTGTTTTCAATTCACCTGATAGTGCAGTCCCAGCAGAATGCACCCAACAAATCATAGTGAGTGTCTGCACCTTGCTATGTATCAAAGTCCCTTAATGTGCCAACAAAGTTCTCCAAGGTCAGAAAAGCAGTTTATCAACCTCTTATATCTCTTATAGCAGACAATAAATTTATTCTACTGTTGGAATCTATGAATATTTCAGATGCTYTGTGAGATAAACACTATTGCTTAGGATGATCTGCATGTCATTGTCAACTAGTACCAAACACTGTCATTGCTCCACACACTCTGTACTTTTAGCTTCCTCTCAGCTCAGGAAAATGCAATGCTGTATGGCTTGCATTTTTCTATGTCCTTTAGCTCTTTAAAGTTTGTTTTTTCCTAATGCAACTTTCTATTAACGAATAGATTGAGACAATTAATGTTTTGAATAATTGCTCATTCCCCTCTGTCTTAATTTCTAAGCGGTCTAAAAATTGACTTTAGAAATAGAAAAAACCTGTCTTTTATAGAGCTCTGAGTTCCTTATTCCTATTAACAAAGCAAACAAAATATCTTCCTTGACTATTTTTATAGTGATCAGTGAAATCCAGGATACTTCCTATTTCTATTTAGCTTAAGCAAATGTATATGATTTAATATATACATAAGTCYAGCTAATCTTAGAATAGTTTTATGGATCCCTTGAAAATATCTAATGAAATATTTAATTCCCTTATTACAAAATCATTCTGAGTTTTATCACATTTTAGAAAAAGTACTGCCCTAGTGAGTCAAATTAAAGTTCGTTTGTATGATCTATGAGACAAGGAATAAGAAAAAAGCAGGAATTTTTTAACTATCAGCTTTCTGGAGGGACTTACAAAGCTAAATATGGCCTGGGACTCCTTCTTGTACTTTCTCCTTGATCATAACCTTCATATAGAAGTAAAAGTAATACAACAGTAGTTAACTTTGTGACCTATGCTGAAATTTTAGATTCTTCTGGGAGGTCTTGGTGTCTACATCTATGACTAGCCAAGAGACCTTAAACATCATTTGAAACTTTAATTGATAGAGACATTCGGCTTTTAAACATGGGAAAGTGATGGAGAGTAACACATTTATATACAAGACATTTGTATACCTAAGTCCATATTTAGGGAGAATAACAACTACTAAAATTCAATGTATGACCTACCATGTATTCTACCATATTTCTAATACACTTAGGCCCATGTCACCCGAGAGGACATTTTTCCACAGTAATTTAAAATAATACTAACACCTGCTTCAAAAGCTTAAGACTCATAATTTTGGTAGTGAGTTTTGTATTAGAAAATATGAATGTGCCCAGTTTTATGTGACGTTAAGTAAATATGGTTACACTGGTGATAAGCTGCTAAAAGAACACATATATATTTAAAATAAAACAAACAAATAGATATGCGTAAGGAGTTCTACAAACAGAAATAAGATTACATCTACTGATTTTTTTTTTTTTAAAACAGCAATTATAGTAATGGCAGATTTCCAGTAAAAGTAAGCAATTCAAAAAACCSCAAAATTTAAAGAATAATAGTAATGATTTGGCCTCAAAGAGGAAAGTTAAAAAGAAAGAGAATTCTCTTATCTTTTCCTAAATGCCTTCACAAATGACACACAGCTTTGTGCAGCAATCCTCAATAGATCATTGTCATTTTAGTAGATTTTTCTTTTTCAGCAGTGACAAAGCTATGAAAGGCAGAGGAATTGTTTTAGGATGGTAGATTTTCTAGTCATTCCAATGTTGATATAAAATAAAAGCTTCTTTAAAGGAGTTTGTTTATTTGCTTCTTCACTTGCTTAGCATCATCAGATTCATAAAAAAATAACTGGTCCCTATTGTATAGCTAAATTGAATCAAATCTTTTAAGAGATTGTTTCCCTAGACTGAACATATGATTGTAAGATAAACATTTTCTCAAGCCTGTAACATTCATTTCAAATGCTGCTTATAAACAGTTATAAGAAAAAAAAAAACATATATTTTCTGTGGTTTACAGTGGTTTACAGTATGATGCTTGCATTAAACATTAGATAACAACTGAAAGGTAGTTATTTAGAAGATTATATTTTCTTCTTTGCTTCTAGAGCAAAACTTAAAAGTCTGATTAACTAAGTAACATTCAACTTATGTGAATAATCGGTTTTCTTATTTTAGCTTAAATCCCTTTTCTACCTCAAAGTCCCCTTAAAAACTAATCTGAGTTTTTTTCAGTTGAAATTGAAAATAATTTCATTTTTCTAACCAAAAGGGTTCAAATTAAACAAAAGGTTTTGTTTAATTTGAAGTAAATAATTTCACTTTCAGTGTTTGTTTGGTTTTTTTTAAATATACACAGAGCATATCCAGAATTTTTAATGAATATTYTTCTGTGTACATTTGAAGGATTTGGGTCTCAAAATGAAAAACTGAATGTTAGTTGAAATATTCTACTACAAAATATTAAGACTTTTCCTTAAAAAATCCCCCAGGTGGTTTTGGTTATACTTTTTACATATATACTATATGTACTGTGCTACTAATCTGAAAAATCRTCACTAAGCCTCACAAATTCAGATTAATTTCTGAGTAATATTGATTTAAACAAATTGTGTTTTCATAAATATTGCACTAGAATGAAAAAAAAATACAAAATATTTAGTGAAAGAGCCTGAGAAGATGAAATCCAGCCTCAGATTTCTGGGACAGTGACTGCAAACCACATAAACTCACCTCTAATTTATAGGTTTAACAGCCCAGCCACTGCTCACTGGCTGTTGAGATATTGCAATTTGTGTAAAAGCAAGGCTGCTTCCTTTCACCATCCCCTCTTAGGCCATCCATGAGTTGCAAGGACCAAAAGAGAAACCAGATTCAGAGGTAGGTGAAAACCCTTGGAGTAGTAGCTCCCAGTCAGCCCGTGTGGAGTCTACGCATACACCCTAAGTGAGGTGGGACATATGTCAAGAACCAGAGAAAAACTCTTTGCAGATTCTTACTCTATAAGGAAAGATCTTTTTTTTTTTTTCCTCCCCAGTAAAAATGCCTTTTTAATTACTGTACTGAGAGAATAATTATGCATTCTTTGGATCTAACAGGTCTGAAAGATTCTCAGGCAACCTTTCCTACAGTGCATTTCAGATGGTAACCTCAGTATCTTTCTGGATGGATTTTTTGCCTTCCTCAGACTGGTATAGTCCCTGAGCTACAGTAAATTCATGGACAATCCCTTGTTACCTGTACTTTGGTGATGGACCTGGGACAGATTTCACATTTGCTGTAATTTGGCTCCATTTTACTTTTTTTCAGGTCAGTCTAGTAGAACACAGTTAAATATGCTGTACACTGTTAAATGAGTGTATGCAGTATTTATTAACTGCTGCAAGAAGTGATAATAAAATGAGTAAAAACATTAGAAGTCTATACAGAAAGATATTTTTTATATAATTAGGCCTCTTGCAGAATTATTTGACAAAATAATGTCACAAAAAAACAGTGACTATTTACAGAATGGATTTCCTACAGCATGAAAGGTTTCCCTGTAAACCATTACCTGCCTCAACTGTGCAATGTAAACAGTATCTACATATTTTCATCTTTAGTACGGTTATAAAGTAATGTTTCTTTTATATGAGTCTTATCTTCCAGCTGTAAATTTAATAGTTACTGCAGACTATACCACTGTCATTAGTTTTAATGATGTGAGACTCCAATAACTCCTAAAGAGTTTAAGATTAAYGCAAAAGAACTTAACTTTGTGAGTCATGACTTATTTTTATTAGTAACTCTGCAGTTTGATTTAGATTGGGAATGGGAGAGAGTATTATTTGCCCATAGAAATGAGAGGCTGTTCATTTTATTATATCATTCATAAGTAATATGTGTTTGATTCTAATTTCTGTATGCAATATGGATTCAAATATTTGGGGGCAGGTAGGTCAAAATTCTTGCAGGCTGCATAGTACCAGTATGAGGCCATTCAAACTCTGCAAAAGGGGCTTTGTGGGAGGACCCGATCATCAGCTTCAGACCTTGCTTTGGAAAGCAAAAGCAAGTCTCAAGTACCAAAGACAGAAACCCACAAAAAATTATTTGCTTTGTTGGTCCAACAGCAGAGAATGGAGTGTGCTGTTACATCAGATAAGGATATTGTCAAGTTGAAGCCTGATAATTTCTTTGTACCCATCTAACCAGACCATTGGAAAAGTACCTTCCTACTTCATCTTTTCAGGTAATAAGAATGAGGCTGTCAGGAATTGAAGTAAGGAGAGAAGAGAATAAATAGTTTTCATATTGGAGCTGTCTGACAATGAAGTGGCTGAGATACTGACAGAAGTTTGCAATTTAATGTGAATAAACTGTTATACTGCATGGCCRCAGATATATTAACTATCTTTAAAAGACATGTTGATCATGATGCCAGGGGTTTCAGACCAGTGAAACTGACCTCAGTACCAGGACAATCCGTACAGTCTTAAAAGCAAAATTGTAACCATTACGATTTTATAGACAGAGGGAAAAAACAAAACAAGAGTATTCTTTCCTGTAAAATAAAACATCAAAACACACCAAAACATGTTTATCTGATCTCTTTGATGATGATGAATAGTGTCAAATAATTCTGCAAAAGGCCAAATTGTATAAAAAATATCTTTCTGTATAGGCTTTCAATGGTTTTATTCATTTTATTATCACTTCCTGCAGTAGTTAATAAATACTTTGATGATGTCAAAGCAGTGGCCCATACCACTGATGATTTATCAGCCATTCTCATGATCAGGGTTCAGAGAAGGGTAATCAAAATATTAATGAAACAGTTCCATGTAAAGGAATGGGATTAATAATCTAGGACTGTAAAATGTTAAAAAGAGACATATAAGCAAAACAACATTACAACCACCCCATATGATTAGCACAGAGAAGATAAATCCTTGTTCTTGTTTCTTTGTTCTCAGGAAATGAAGATGAGACACTTTCTGATAAAATTAAAATGAAAAAAAAACCCTAAAATATGCTAAAATGGACATTACTTCCAATGCCATTTTGATTATTTAATTTTGTGTTTGCAGTTTTCAAACTGAACCTAATCTTCCAGCTCTTTCAGTTCCCGTTGTCTCATGAATGCCAGCCTTGACTTTTGGTTTATGCCAAGTGGATCTCACCCAGTCAGAAAGCAAAGCAGAATATTAACTCTCTGACCTGAGTTAGAAAAGCTAACAGCTGCATAACATCAGGATAGGGATTATTGTGACCTGACTATGATAGAAACACGTAGTTTTACCAGGCATCATCAAAAATGTGTCCGAAGTTGTTGCCATTTTTTCTTAAGATATTAAATAAGGAACCGATTAACTAATTGAGACCTGTGCTATGAAATAAGCAACGTTACTGACAAAAATGACAGTTCTTTCAGAGCTGGGTTCATTAGAAATGCCGAGCAAGGCCACAAAAGTTTTAAATCCCTTGCAGTTTCAGAAAAAAGCAAGCTCTGTAGCACACACAAAGGTTTCAGAGAAAAGCAGGCATTTTTTAATGGGTTATGTGCATGGAGACTGCAAGTGGAACCACTCACTGAATAAAACAATGACTGAAGAATAAGGATAGTATCATTTTTAGGGCATGCCTAGAGAAGCGCTTGCATTCCCATTTCACAGCTGGGAACCTGAGGCGCGGAGAAATCACTGGTCTAAAGTTACTAATGTTTCAGAGATGAAAGCCATGTAAAACTTCTCATGAATTTCAGTTTTGCTGTTGTCTAGAGCTGAAAACTGGAGTCATCTCCATCCCTCATTCTTTTTTGCTCTTTTCTGTTTCTTGCAGCTGCAGCCAGGTCTCCTTTATGTTCTATTATTTGTTTTCAAAGGCAAAGAATTTCACCGGTGGCTGACTCTTTGCCAGAAAAATCTTGATAAAGATTTTCTTTGTAATTTGGGAATCGGATTGGGAGATGAACAATTATTTTTTCAGAAGTTATCTGAGATTAACCACTGCCAAGAGTTTTGCCTTTAGCTTACGTTAGTATGTCTTTCAGCTGCAAAAGGGAACAATAGAAATGAAACAGTTACCTGTGTATCATATCCATAATTGCCAATTTACTACTATGTGAAAAATGTATTTTTCTTGTTTATCTGATATTCTGCTTTGCTTCTTTTCTCTTTGTTTGTTAGCTGTGTTTAAATACTTGGGCAAATAAATCTTGTTTGTTTATGTCACCCAGTCACAGCATTGCTTGTAAATAAAAGTTATTAAAGGGAATAAAGATCTCAATTTGCTGCTTTGGAAACATACTTCATTAAAAGCAGAGAAATCAAGGCCTAACTATGAAAACTGCCTTTTTCTTGACAGTTTCTAATATAACTTGAATTCTAGCTGGTTTAAAAGACTGCGGATTGCACATAACTTAGAAGAACTCAAGGGAAAAGTGTTTCCTAGTGAGTTTTTTTACAATCTGACTTTCGTTAAAAGCTGAACAGAGGGGTTTTTTTAAAAATCATCATTATGACCAGAAAAATTTGACTCTCTTATTTGTTTATGAAATAGATTAGAAATTATCATCTGATGCACTCTCAGGGTTTTCATTTATTGAAGTTCCCTATTGACTTTGATAATTGACTCAGTAATTCCTATTTTCTTTCCTGTCAACCATATATATTTGCATGGGTGCATTGTTATATCTGCTTTATAATAAATTYCATGTGCTCTTCCTTTTCTATATATTGTGTCTTTGTAGCTGCATGTAAAGTTCACAAAGCAAACGGACTCCGGTGCTTGCAGAAGGTAATAATTGAAACAAAAATAACTAAGCAAAAGTTGTTAGGGTAAGCAAGTGCAATGTTTCTTATGAGTGATGAAACCACATACAGAATTCCTTTGGGCTGCCTCTGGGCAAGCAGGCAAAGACATTTTTAATCTTTTAAAATCTGGCTTAAAAAATTTGCAAATTAGAAAATTCCTAGAAAGAATAAAAAGTTCTTGTTTGTTAATATGAATTTGTTGTTCACCTCATACAAGAGATACGAAAAAACACCATCAAAATATAGGTCAGCTTTAAAACCCAGAATATTTGGCAGGCACTGTAGAACATTTTACCATATTTACATTTAAAATTGATTTTTGTAACATAAATAAGGAATCCTTAGTAGACTCTGAACCAGAACCTAGCCCTCCTTGACAAAGAAGGTGAGAATGTCTCCCTCTATAGGAGCCTAATTTTATCATATACTTCTATGGAGAGCAGACCATATGGAGAGCTCACTAAAAGACTCCTGCTTTTTAAAAGTTATCGAACATCTATCTCATCTAAACAACACAGAAGGGAATTGAATGTTCAGTGACCAAGTTAATTAAAACACTGCATGGCACCAAAGGAAAGCAGGACCAAAATATGTTGGGGTTCAAACCCTGTGAAACAAGCCAGAGTAAATTTGGCTGGGGAAATTTGCTACATGGAATGTTTACAGGTCAACATAATATAATGTATAAATAAACAGCTCTAATATTGTTACACTGTTCATCTAACACAGGCAGAGTTTGCCAACTTTCCCATGGTGGCAAATGGTTATTTCACATCATTAGTACAGGTAAAGCTAGCAAGAGTAAAGGATGGGAAATGCTGGCTTTTTAAGGACAAGTACAATGTTTGATGTTATGAATGGACCTTATGGTCCCAAAGAAATAAAGATCTTTCTGTTCACTAACTCACTGGAATTCCTTTCCTCTTTATTTCAATTTCTGCATTACAGGTATCCAAGAGTTTGAAAATTGTTGCTTTTCTTTAAGAAGTGAAAGGGTATAGTTCTACAGGTATGTATGAGAGGCATAGGACACAATTGTATAAGTTCTTTTTCAAATGTTAACCTCTAAAACACACTAGAAATACAGCACAGAAACTCAGTAAAGTGTGTTTCTGCAAGAGGACAAAAGGAGAAGTTGAAGCTGTTCTTTCCTAAATCAGACAGAAGTTATTCGTGAGATGCTGGTATTGCAAGCACTAGTGCTGTGTCCTCTACTATTTTTATTCATATAAATGAACTGGATAATGCTTTTGAAAGCAAGATTTCCATGTGATTCTAAATTAGGAAGAACAGTAAATAATGAGGAACAATGCAGACCGTAACAGGACTAATAGATGACAAATGTAGTTCAATGCAGCTTAATGCAGAATAATGAAACTGGTAGTGAAGGAAAAAAAAAAAAAAAGAAAAGAGTGAAAACACTCACCACCTGCAAGCTCAAACACACACACACACACAAAAGAACAAACCAAATGAAACAAACAAAAAAGAAAGGAAAATTAAGTTGCAGGCACATCCATTCCTAAAACGAATCCTTTGCGATGCTCCAGCCTCCAGATCACCTGAGGATAAGAAAACAGGTTAAAGTTTGGATGAAATATAAGGAAGATATGGAAAAAGAGATGATGATTATCACACTTAAAGTSAAAAGGCTGAGTTTTTTCAGGTCTGTTCTTGACTTCTAAGTTCATTTTGGTCCCTACACAGCCTGCCACGGACTAAGCACATGCATCGATAGTTAAGTTGATGCACAGGCAGTGACTGTTGCAGAAGTTTGCACTTTATTTTGCAGTTAGAGAGACTGCTATTTTCAAACAGTTTCAATCCATCTTTTGTTGTTCGTCTTCAGTTAGCCTGGTAGCCATGGTTTCCAAAGGTTCCCTGTCAATACTGCACTACTGGAAGTTATTTCCATTAGTATATGCAGTGTTTATACACCCCGCTGCATTTCTGCTTTCCGGAAGGCAATTCACAAAGGAGCAACAGTTTTGCTTTTTATTGTTTAAGTTTATTCATATGCCTTTTAAAAAACATTTATATGAACAGCTTTTCATAATTAATTTTTTCAAGTTACTACTATCATGTTAATGAGACCAGTATTCTCCAGTACTGGAAAATTGCTGTTAATGCTGGTTATTTAATCTTGCCAGTTTTCAGTTGTAAGTGGCTGAGAGCATTTCATCTGAAAGCTGCCTGGTATGTTGATGTAACATTCAGACTCACGGTTTTCCTCTGAATCACAAAGCAATTTGGAAAGCACCACTGCATTGTAAGACACGATCTTTATCACAAGCAGCTGTGATGTAGCTTCTCTGTGTTATGATATTGTTATGGTATGGAAATTCAAAGCTCTAATGCAGCGCATCGCTTCAGTACGTGCTTAACATTAAGCATCTTAACATTAAGCATGAGTATTTCTTTTGATGTGGATATCATCGTGGAGTTTCTTAAAGAATTAGCCTTCCTCAAATGATTTTAATTCTTTTGATGTGTCCTTTTAGAGAGTTACCCATTTTATTAGGCAAATGCTTTGTTTCCTCAAACTTTCTTTTTCATTGTTGTTCCTTCCCGATAGGAGATTATGGATAGGATTGTATTTCTTATTCCTCTTTCCTTAAAATTATTGGTTTAGTTTTTGCCCTAGGGCTTCTATTTCATACACTAGTGATATTAATTGCATTCCATTAGATTTTTTTCCAAAACCAAAGTAAGTTTACTCACTGCTCTGAAAGACTAAACTTTTGCTTTTCTGAAAACATAAGATATTTATTATTGAAATATTTACATGTAGTTTTTCTTCTTAAGAAAACACTTCTGCTTATTATAAAAATGATTTTTCACTTTCCATTCCCTGTTTCACTTACCTTTTTTTTTCTGAATTTAAGATCAACTGGTTCAAAGTACCATTCTTCATGTACCTTGCAAGGTTCTTCTCTTGAGTTTTGACTGACAGTATGCTTCTTTCAAACACTGGATCCTGAAGATCAAGGCCGACGAATGCTATTTTGGTCAGATGGGAAGGGAAATTGCCTTGATTTTGTTCCAAGCAGGCAATTAAGAAATGATAAATTGGAATCCCTGTAAAGCTGGAAGCCATAACTCTCAGATGTGTCATGCACTCTGAAGTGTAAGACAGCCAATAATAATAATAAATACTATTACTAATTGCAAAACAATGCAAATGAACATAAGCATATAAGAATGAGGTGATTTAAAAGCTGGCATTTGTTTGGAAATTTCTACTTAATCTTGTGAAGTTAATAATTTTCCCACCTTTTCTATGTAATGTTTGAGTCATCTGTCCCTTGTAATGTAAAAATAATCTTTTAATGCCTTAACATATGTTACTTCTATAATTTCCATGTGTAGTGCTTCAACAGAAATCCAGGACCTCCTCCGCACTTGTAGCAAGCAGTGGTACTAAGGGGGTTACAGGGGGCCACTGAATCAGCCATCTAGCACAGCAGAAAGCCGTGTTACTTACTACCTTCTCTTGGTAGTATAGGCTACATCTTGAAATTAAAATCTAAATCCTAACTCATACTACAGAAGTATTATAAAACATGTTGAATGAACAGCATTATTTTCTGAGTGAATTTGTAGGTTTTAAGGCATTGCAAAAGGAAAGAAAGACTATCTTTATGATCGTGATTGGGAAATTTGGGAAATCTGGGAAATCTGTTTTCAGTTCTTGGCTTGTTTTACACTTACAAACAGCTTCATTTTACTCTTTTTATGTGCAATAAATTGGGAATCTGTAAGTTCCAGTACGTAAGTGCATTGCTAGCACCACTACAGTCATGGATATTCTTTGTCTTTGTCAAACAACAGGAACAAAATGATTGCTTGTGGAAATTTTCCTGATAAGCTCTTYTTCCAGGTTACTTTGGATTAAAACCAACATGCAGAGCAGAATGGCACAGTTCAGGAAAGCACTGTAACTGCGCAGGGAGCACAGCTAGGAGGCTGCTACCTTTCACGCATACTAAATTTCATTTAAGAGAATCTACCTGTTGCACTCATTTCTGGACCGTGTCTGCTGCTAAGTGAATATCCATCACCTTGTAGGTATGAAAGTTTTCACAGCCATTGCAATTTGTAACTAATGGATGTCTTTTTYTGATTAAAAAAAAGATACTTCAGGAGATGTACTCAGTGATATTCATGCAGATAATATGACCTAAGTGAATACTGTTGAACATGGTCTAGTACAGGGACTTCTGGGGAGGTAATTTAATTATTCTGATTACCTACTTAAGTGACCTTCTTCAATAGCTGAATAATGAAAATTACTTGTCCACAAAATTATATGAAATTGAACATTAACTTTGACATTTTTTCTGTTCAGAGTTTGAAAAAGAAACAAGTGTCATGTTTGGAAAGCCTGGGATTTCCTTGCAACCAAGAGTTTTTAATTTTTGTCTATTTTTTATTTTCCTCTCTGTTACACTCTGGACTAATACTTTGGTATATGGTAACTAACAAGTTCAGTAAAAGTGGAGGTAAATATTAAAAATGAAGGTGTTTGTCCTTTCATCTGATTATCAACTAATATGTGTTGTAGAATTAATTTCCACTTAGTTTTTGAAATGTTTCACTACTTATTTTTGAGCATAGGTTTGTGAATCAGTTAGAATTGATTTTAAGATTTCTGTTTCAATTACTTTACATCTTAAAGAGACAGGAAACACACAATCAGAGACTATTGTCATATTTTTTGTGACGTATGATTTCATTCATTTCATCTGAAATTCATCGTCATTAACAGTTTCTGAAAGAAAAATAGGCAGTGTTTTAATTGGATTCACTTGAAATGGAGAACAAGGAAAAGCAACAGAAAGGAAGCACTTATAAACAGAAGCTATCTGTTTATTAATCACAATTAGAAAGAACAAAAGATTTAGCTTAAAGGTCATTCAAAGAATGGGTACTAATGACTTGTTTTATTTTCTCAACTGAGGATCAGATTGAATGTGCTGTATCGAGGGAAAGCTCTTCAGATGAGTCTGAGCAGCAATTCAACCCTTTGTTTTAAATTCTTGCATGAGAGTAGCTTAAAAATTATTTATTTGATCCACAGCCGAATTCTAGGTTTTCTCACCTGTTCATGGAGAGACAGAGGCCTCTTCAGTGGGGAAATCCCTTCTGCAGAGAGGTGTCTGAGATCAAAAGACACATTGGCAGAGTGCCTACCTTTCTCTGCGATAACAGCTGGAAACCCATGACCAGCTTAAGCTTTGCTCCTGATTTTTAAGCAGCTGGAGTTATATGAAACAAAAGCCTTATGTCCGTAATTTGACTGACAGTGTTGTGAACAAACAATACAATAACAGAGAATTTTGAATGTTAGCGTAGTTCAAGTCCAAGACTGAATTACCTGTTGGATCCACTGAAATGCTTCTATAGTTAAATGTGCTTAAGAGTTGAAATACTGCAAGCTGACAAAAGCCTCTATGCCAGTGTTTGTCCACCTGTGTGATAAAACTTAAGAGTTGCTATTGTGCGTAGAAGTGAAAGGGAAAGATTGCCTACTTGTTAGCAGATATAGCTTTTTTGAAAGAAACCTTCAAAATAAAATTCATGTGCATGAAATCAAATATGCATATGCATTTTTGGGGGCTGAGGTCTTATGATACTGCAAGATTGAGCAAAGAACTAATGTTCATTTGAGCTCTTTTCCCCAGTCCATACTGGTTTAGTTTACAAATGCAGTGATGTGTCCTCTATATCAGCTTTAATTATCTATAAAGTTATGCAGGGATTTTGAGGGGAAAAAGTATTTTCATTTCAAGCTAGGTAATATTCCGGTGGCCTTGTACATGTTGCTCTTTAGATTTTGTTACCCTCTGTATGAGCTTTCTAGGCTAGAAAGAGAAGTTTCACCTCAATGTCAGACTGTTCTAGGCAGTAGGCGGGCCCTTCTGCAGTAATTATAATTAAAACAATTAATGAGCATGATTTATTAATTTTCATAATTGGGGTAACATTGTTCTGCATTTTCATCATTTAAAGACTCATTTGAAGGACTGTGAATTAAAACCTGTATCCTGGAAACGTAGAAATTGAAAAAAGTTATAAAGAATATTTTTATCGGATTTCTTGTGAGATATTTATACTTTTATTATGGTTTGTTGATGCATCTCCTAAGCAATACTTATTGTGTCTAAAAAAAACCCAAAAGAACAAAAAAACTCTGCCCCGTGTTGTTTTTTTATTGTACTTAAAATGAAAATAATTAGCTTTATGTTAACTTCCTGTAAGAAAAGTTATTACGGAGGGGCAAGATCCGCAGTTCAAATTCTGCCATCCCAGAAACTTGGTAAAGGTTTAAACCCAGACTAAAATTAATCTGTAACATTTGAAGCCCTACTTTTACACTGATCACCAGGCACTAGCATTCCTAGGAGAGCTGAGCCAGACATAGCTGTCTCAGAATTAGTGAACGTATGGCAATGCACTGGGAGAGCAGCAGAATTTCCACTGCCTGTTTCTTGACAAAATAAGATATAGAAGCCAAACTCTAAGCTGATCTACTGTGGCAATCCTGTGACTTTTCCGCAGGGCATGCCCCATGAGACCAAAGCCATTTCAGCAAGTCTGTAATTGGACAATTACCTTTTTCCAGCCCGTAAATGCCGACTCGGGGACTTGTCTCCCATTAATCTTTTGTCTACCAAATGGCACGTGCATATTTATTTCATAATGGTCACTATACAAGCAGAAAAAAATGTCTGTCTATCATTTCTTTTGGTTAAAACTGTGTAACAACCGTAATTTGTTTCAGTCTCTCAGTGACCCAGTGTGTAAGTGCACTTAAAGTCTTTTACTTCTGGAGACCTGGGTTCAAATAATTTGTTTGAGTTGACAAGGGAAATGTGTTGGCCTCAACATATTTCTTACCAGATGTTTGTACACAACGACAATCATCCACACAATTCAGCATGATTGATAATCTCTGTTCAGAAAAGCATTTTTATGTCTAAAGCAACAAGACACAACTCAGATTCCAGTTCAAGCACAGTAGCTACTCACAGGGAAGAAGGTGGAATAAAAAAAGAATAGAAAAACATTTTCTAATGCACATATACTTTACTTCAATTAGAGTTTATTAGAAAGCCTCAGCCTTGCAGTCCTTTTTCTGGTAAAATTCCCATAGAAAAAAGAAGGAATTTTACCTGGAGATGATTTGCTTGACTAGCCCTGTAGTTTTTGTGACTTGTGGTCAAAGTGAAGAAAGCACTATGATCATATTTGTTCAGCCATTAAAATCTCAGTAACTCTCTATTACTAAATGCCCGTGAGGCACAATTACCAGAAAGCCACACCAAATATGCATTTTGTGAGAACAGCCCAAAGAAAAAAGGAAAGAATAGACATTTGCAATATGTAGGCATAAGTTCTAAACATAAGAAATAATGTTCTGTTTATTTTAAATAGCATCTTGATTTTCTGGGTCAAACATGTAAAGGGAACTTCAACTAAACCACTCATTTTGTGGTCACAATCAATAGTGTTTAGAGTTTAACTACATGATTTGTGCCTGCAGTCAGGTATTTGGACATCTAAATACTCCAATTACTTGCACCTGTAATTGAGTGCCAGTGCAAAATTAGAGGTTGCATTTTAAAATGTGGCCCACAATGAAAAACAGAAGGATGCCAAATAAAGAAAGATGTCCTATGCTAAAGTGCCAAAGTAGTCTAAAATGATTATTGTTCGAATATGACACCAGGCACACAACATCTGCCAATCTCATAGTACAGGCAGATATAATCCATTAAGTGGAAATGGAAATGGAAACTGAAGAACATGGAAAGAATGAGATTCACCAAAATAATCTTTTGTAAATAATAGTCAAAACAGCTTATTTTCATTCTTTGCATACTCTGCAGACTACTGCTTTATGGACGTGAAATAGTAGTGAGAGTTATGCTGTGCTAGGCACTATGCAAGTGAAAAATGAAAATACTGGGAGATTTCAAAAAAATTAGACATCTAAAAACGTAGAAAATAAATTTGTGGGACTTGATAAATCTATTATGTAACCATCTCCCATTTAGAGATTAAAAAACCTGGCCTATAATTCCCACTTTCCTGGAATTTACAATCCCATTCTCATTTTGCTAAATTTTATTGTCAGGTATGCAGGAGTTGGGGTTTTTTTCATGTTTTGGCATTTGATCGGAAGTATTTTGAGAATAACTTGAGCAAAAAGGAAGTATTTTAACATATATGAAAAAAATCTCAATTTTCAGTATCAACATTTGATCAATAGCTGGTTTGGAGTTCTTTTTTCATAGTTACTTACGTTTCCCTGCCCACACCCAAAAATTCATAGTGAAAAACTGTATTTCTCTGTCAGTTTGTTTTCAGCAAACTTGTTTGTTTGTTTGTTTTTAAATGTCTGCCAAGCTTACAAAAAAACCCCATATATTTAACTGTACAAGCCCTGTAAATCGTCTGTACAGATATATCAAATAAGGATATTTATGGACAAGGTCAAATAAAAAAAAGAGCTATGCGTGTGAAATTTCATTGGGGTGGATATAGCGAAAGAACAGAAAACAGAAAAATTAAGAAACTCCTTTCTATGTAATAGATTTTTTTATAACAAGTTAAGATTGTTATGAAGTATTTAATTATGAAAAATTACGTGGTATTTTTGTCTTTTATATTCTAAGCCCTTCTTGTCATAGGGTAAATATGGTAAGAATTGGGCAGCTAGACTAACTGAAGATGACAACAGGGGAAAGGACAAAGAAAAAACTCTGTTGTAATTTAATTTTAAAAGGTACCATCATTTATTTTCAGTTGGCATTCAATTTTCAATACACTCATTTTAAAATGCATTACTGTTTAGTTTTGAATGTTATGGTAATTTGGGAATTGACTTAGCTTTTCTCAGAGTTACAGATATGAGGCATATTAATGAACATGAGTTTCAGATGACAAATGGTGCTTGACGTTCCCATGTCTTTTAATTCATTTTTGATTAGAACATGGATGTTTTCTGAAATATAGGTGGCATTTGCCAGCCAAAATGGTCATCTGATTTCAACATACAATGTGATGCTTCAGTGAAGTTTGAACTTTGGAGTGATTTAAAATTCATTGGTAATAGTGCTATAAAGGCCGTGTTCCCTGGCTCAGAATGCAATAAACTGCAGGATAGTATCTCCTTTGCAGCCACACTGAACCTTCAGTCCATTTCATTTGTGGTTTTTTTTTTCGAATGAATGAATGAATGCTATGCTAACCTGTGAATTCCAGCCGTGCTTCTTTGTGCTTACATTGTCAGAAGCAGGTGCTGGTACATAAGGATTTTACTAAGGGAAGGAAAGTGAGTGGCATAAACTGAATTGTGTTTGTTTAGAACACAATAGAAATATATTTATGCCTACCCATTAAAAAACTAACACATGCAGATTAAAATGAATTCTGGGGAAGATAAATTCACTTTGTTACATATTTGCAGACCCAAGATTATGTTTATAATAACCAATCTGGATCAGTTAATGTGAAATGATTGAAAATAAAACATTAAAAGATTGATTTTTCACATTCAATTTTTCTTCCCACTCAGCTCAGAAAAGATTACAATTAAAAATATTTTCAAGATTCCCAATGCTTCCAGAATGCATAAATAAACCGGATGATAGAGGGCCTTAATTGATTCCCCCCCTTTTTTTTTCAAGGACTACAAAAGCCCAGTTCTAGTCATATGCACAAAGTGAAATTCACCGATTATGTTATGTTTAAAAATGTTTTTTTATACTGTTGTTCACCAGTTGTCATTAAATATAGCTGCTCCATTTTTCCACTCTGGATATACAAATTACCTTTTTACTTGGAGTGCCACATGATGCTCTCTGACTGCTCTTAAACTGTGCTTAAATCTTCACGAATCCTGTGCTTGCCTGTGCATAACAATAAAAATACTCATCACTCTTCACTAGAGCTCTAACCCTTCCAGGAAGATGCAACTTCAAATGTGTGCATCAGGGAGCAGCAAGAGCAGGCTGCTCATTGAGAATGGACAAGCCAGGAACCAAGGGTGGCTCCACCTGGGGCTGTGTCCTCACCAACAGGACCCAGCCCCACATGGGCTGAACACAGCAGGCAGAGCCAGATGCTGGTAATGGGGTCCATCAACAGGCACAGACAAGGAAGTGATGGACCAGGTCCAGGGTCCTTCCATGGAATCCAGCCTGGAGCAAAAGCAGACAGGGCCAGAGACCAGGCTGAAGACAAGGCTACAGCATGAGGCCAAAGTCCATCCAGGAGAGAGGGCCAGAGACAAGGCTGCATACAGCATATATAGAAGGGGTCCAGGAGACAACCTACTTACAACACAGGGTGAAGGTCTATCCACGATGCAGGGCCAGAGGCAGGGCTGGAGATGCACATCCAAAACAAAACTCAGACAGCGACTCACCTTGCTCCTCCTTGCTCTCAATACTCTTGAAGTATTGTATTCAGCTGATAGACCACCAGATTCTGATACTTCACTTATAATGGGAAATTTTCTCCACATATTTTTAATACTTTAAGTCTCTGTTACATCTATATTAATATTTGAAGATACCTTTATTTTCACATCTTTCTATGAAATTGTTCAATACGTATTACCATTTGGGAACATTCTCCTTGAAGGCATAAATGCAGGATGGCTCATAAACTCAAATCATTCACTGACAATTGGATAGGAAATTTTAGAACCTTCCAGTATTTCCTCATCAATTATTTTACCCAATGACATCTGTGTACCATTTGGAAATTATTATGCCTCTTCTATTCCTTAAGAAAATCTTTTAGAACATTGATGCTTTCTGAAGACTTCTTGATGGGCAGGAATTAAAGGCACCCTGAGATAAAAAAGACACAAAGTATATACATGTTGATTCCCAAGAAGAGTGTGGATTCTAGCAGTGGTATGCTACTACCTTTGCCGTATATTTCATGTTTTCACTTGGTTCAGCAGTGGTATCACATGAATATTTAATAATGTCTACAGTAGGGGKTTTTTAACTTTTTAATCCTACTGATAGCTGTGGAATGAAACCTGAAAACAGACTGGCAGTAGTTTAGTTTGTACTGAGTCATTGAATACTTGCCCAAAACCCACTGAAAACCATGAAAGGCTTTCTCAGGTGTTGGACAGTGCCTCTTGATATTCAAGGCTGTTAGTTGATGGCAGATGAAAGATGGCAAAGTCACTTACAGGAAAGAAAACATTTCCACCCATCAATGTTTATGGAAAATTTCTCATTAACTGAAGTTGATAGTTTCATATGCACACTGAACAGGAATAGGAAACTATATATTGTCTGTTCAAATAAAGCCTTTAGTATTATTGATTTGCTGTGAAACAAACTCAGGTGAGTATGAAATTTGTTTAGGACTGCAGCATACAATGAAATTTAATTCACCTTAATCACTTGTAAATGCTCTGTTGACTCTGATTATTTTGAAGGAATTATTTATGTGAGTTTCCTATATTTGATATCACAAGAAGCAAATAAGCAAACAGAAAGTTCTCCACAATATGATGTACTGTACTGAGAGCATGAGAAAAAAATGTTGAATAATTACACTGAAAGTGTTTTAGTAGATGTCATTAATTTTACTTTGCTTCTACTGAAGTCAACATATAGAATATTTTATAGCATGACAGACTGTAAAATTTTATATGGTTGACATCTTTCTCTATGTCAAAGCATCAAAGAACTATAGATTTCTGTGGTAAAGAGTAGTGCAAGTGGTGAGGTGCCAGCAACACCTGTACTCAGCTGAGGTTTCTGCTGTGAAAGAGTAAGTTCAAGACCCTAAAGTTAAATGCCTGATAATGCAGAAGGCATGAACACCATCCAAGTCCACAGAAGAGCTTAGTCTGCTAGACGTCATCATTTATGCATGACACAGAGGATCCTCACTGTGCCGAGCACAGACCATAGCAGCTATAGATGCTTCCATTCACAACCACAGGTTGTGATGTCAACTTTACCTGCATGAATCTAACCTCTGCCGACTCTTTCCTAGGGTTCGGACACCAAAAACTGTCTCTCTCAGACACATATCTCTCTTCATAGGAGAATGCCTCAGCCATCAAGATACAGGCTATACTGTGGACAAATAGGGGTGAGAGGCTGTCCTCCAGCTCTCAAATTATTGCTGAGCAGAATCAAGATTCACTATGTCAAGAGAAAAGCAAGTTAGCAAAGTTAAAACTTTTTAGTCTTGCAACCAAGAGACAAACATTGTTACACGCAAAATCTTGCTATCTGCAAAAAGCATTTATATGTAGGTCTAAGAATTTATTGTTAGTTCAATTAACAGTTTAACAATCTAATTAACAAAGAACAAACCTCTCTTCTTATCAGTCTAACTCCAAAACCAATAATGCTTCTAGTCTATATTATGTAATTATTACAGAAAAGCCTCATCCACAGTTAAAACTGTTACACTTCCTAATATCATTTTCTCTGCACTCAGCCCTCCAAAGACTTTCTGGGCCCTAAAATTGACAGTCAAGCATTACTATTCCTGAACAAGAAGCGTGTGTGTGTGTATGTGCGCGCTCGCGCGCGCGCGCGTAAGAGTGTGAGTGCATGTGGGCATATTTTAGCAAGTCATCAGTGTCCTGAGTTCTTTGCTAGGAGGAGTATGGTGTTCCTGGTGAAGGTTTCTGCCTCATGCAGCCTGCTCACTTGCTCTTTCTTCATTGGTTCCCAGAAAGGTTTTTACTATCTAATTAGCTAAATACACATTAGTTGTCAGCTAGAGTTGCAAGTCCTCCAACGGACTTCAATTTTGGACCTGAAACTTCTAAAAAGGGAGTACCAGCATATGTATCATCTGAGTTAGTTTCAAGTTTAAAAATCCCTGAGTTTTTATTCAGGGATTATTCAGCCAATTTTGTATGTGAAACCTCTTTTTATACTACAAGTATATATGTACAAGTGAATTTAGAAGCCTTGGTTTATAGGAGGGTGTGCATGTGCTTGAAAATCCTGTTGTAGCACTCACTTCGGTTGTAAAACTAAAATTTCACAGCTGGTCTTGAATATGTCATTATATGAATTCAAGTACTTTAGAAACCCTTAGATATCTGCCTCATGCTAACAAACTTAGTACACTATGTTTTTCCCTTAGAACAGTATAGCAGGAATGCAAAAAGGCATTATCTGAAGATATCCTATGCTGCTTTGCACTTAGCACACTCTTGAATTACCAACGGTATGATTCAAGACGAGAAGGGTTTTTGTAATCGATATTTCTTACAAACACTTACATGGAATGGTCATATGGAAAAGTCCCCATAAGAACAGCACTACTGGATGAAACCAAATATCTGTTTGATCTAGCATCATTCTTCAGAGGTAGTCAGAGTAGTTGTACAGAGAAGAATATGAGACAAATATAGGAATATTTATTCTTCTTGTCATATACTAATTTCATTTGATGTCCCTTCTTTCTTGTACTGTGAAGAATCACTCCCTGTGCCACGCACAATTACAGACTACTATTATACTCCCCCTGAGCTGTCTCTTTTCCAGGTTAAAGAGTCCCAGTCTATCACACAGTTAAAATAATCTCTGTGATCATTGTTGTTATTCCTATCTGTATCTTTTCTAACTGTACCACATCATTTCTGGCATTGAACAACCAGAATTTTATTCTGTTAAAATGCAGGTGTACCATGGATTCTTAAATTGCAAATATTTGTCTCTCATTCCTTTCCTACCAACCCATAGGATTCAGATTGTTGGTTGTTGGTTTTTTTAATCACTATTGAGATTTTATGTTTCCATAAAATTATCTATTATAACTCCAGATGCTATCTCCTGAATTGTAGTAGTTTGTTCTGAATAAGCTTCTAAATAATGACCCATGATATTTTCAGGTACAAGTCTTTGTATACGTAAATCTTGCATGTTCAGTTATCCATTTGTTATATCTGTAAATTACCTAATTTTTTTGCAATGTGGGTTTATGAATACACAAGCAGATGTGATTAACTATATTGTGATCACATTTTTAAGGGCCCTAGATCTGATTCTCATTGGCCTCAAAATCCCTTTTGATCAAACCGGTACCCACTCTAAAACTACTGCCAGCATAATTATAACGTGTTTTAATTTAGACAATATTCACATTCAGATTGAAACTCCTGCTAGAACAATCAAAAGGGCTTTCATTTGCACAGGGTCGCCATAGCTAGAATATGGAGAGATGAGAGATGTCTAAAAATGTACTCACTCATATGCCAGGTGACCCACGCCCAGGTTTGCATGACTAGATCACAGTCTCGTGTTGGCTGTGGACTCTTTAATACTTGCTGCATACTTGCCCTGCTATCCTGTATTTATTTCCCCTTTACAATTAACAGCAGTTATAATTTAGAATCAAATTAAAATGAGTTGTAATTTAAGATGAAATTGGTGGGACCATCATGCCGGTGAGAAACTACATCATAAAAGTCTACACAGTGACTAACTATATATCACAAAACCTCCACGTATTAAAAAAACGGATTAACTAAATACTTTTTTGTTGCTTCAAGTAAGCAAAATGCTTCTAGAACATTATGTCCCCGCATGATGCAAAAGACTGGCGATGCAGGGGAAACAAAATATTTCAATGAATTTCATTTAAGTGTCCACAGTCCACAGAAAAGCCTCTACAGTAGTGTAGCTGCAATGCAATAAGGAAACAAAATCTTAACCCTCCAACCTGATACATTGCCCCATTCTCTCTGAATATTTGTTGAGAAGAGACATGTCACAGCCCATTGTTTCTTGATCTTGTAATGCCTTACTCATTGTTGTGGTTTAACCCTGGCCAGCACCTAAACACCACGCAGCCGCTCGCTCACCCCCCCCGCTCCGGTGGGATGGGGGAGAGAATCAGGAGGGCACGAGCAGGAAAACTCACGGGTTGAGACAAAAACAGTTTAATAATTGAAATAAAACAAAGTAGAACAGTAATAATAACAGTGATAACAACAACAACAATATACAAAGCAGGCGATGCACAATGCAATTGCTCACCACCCGAACGAGAGCCCGGGACCGAGGCCCCCCACCCCCCCGCCCCTTAGTTTTTATACTGAGCATGACGTTACATGGTATGGAATACCCCATTGGCCAGCTGGGTCAAACATCCCGGCTATGCTCCCCCCGCCAGCTTCCCATGCACCTGGCAGGGCATGGGAGGCCAAAAAGTGCCCGGTGCAAGCACCACCCAGCAGCACCCAAAACATCAATGGGCCATCAAC
>JAYKAV010000514.1:1717-82328 GCA_035582835.1 Phoebastria nigripes | reverse complement strand
GAGATATTGGCAGCATATGAAGGGGTTTGAGCTGCTTCAGAAGTAGTTGGTACTGAAGCACAGCTCCTCCTGGCATGCTAGTGCTGGGTTGGATGTTCAAAGGGAGGGTCCCCTCTACACATCATGCAACCAATGCTACGTGGAGTAAGTGGGTCACACTGATCACACAACGGGCCCGAATAGGAAACCCCAGTCRCCCAGGAATCTTGGAAGTGATCATGAACTGGCCAGAAGGCAAAGATTTCAGAATGTCCCCAGAGGAGGAGGTGAYGCGTGCTGAAGAGGCCCCACTGTATGATAAACTACCAGARAATGAGAAGCAATATGCCCTGTTCACTGATGGGTCCTGTCGTCTTGTGGGAAAGCATCGGAGGTGGAAGGCTGCTGTGTGGAGTCCTATACGAGAAGTTCCAGAAACTGCCAAAGGAGAAGGGGAATTGAGTCAGTTTGCAGAAGTGAAAGCCATCCAGGTGGCCTTGGATATTGCTGAACGAGAAAAATGGCCAGTACTTTATCTCTRCACTGACTCWTGGATGGTGGCAAATGCCCTGTGGGGGTGGTTGCAGCARTGGAAGCARAACAGCTGGCAGCGCAGAGGGAAACCCATCTGGGCTGCYGCATTGTGGCAGGATATCGCTGCCCAGGTAGAGAACCTGGTTGTAAAAGTGCGTCAYGTAGACGTCCATGTACCCAAGAGTCAGGCCCCTGAAGAGCATCAAAACAACCAGCAGGTGGACCAGGCTGCTAAGATTGAAGTGGCTCAGGTGGATCTGGACTGGCAACAGAAGGGTGAATTATTTATAGCTCRGTGGGCCCATGACACYTCAGGCCATCCAGGAAGAGATGCAACACATAGGTGGGCTTGAGATCGAGGGGTGGACTTGACCATGGACACTATTGCACAGGTTATCCATGAATGTGAAACAYGCGCTGCCATCAAGCAAGCCAAGCGAGTAAAGCCTCTTTGGTATGGAGGACGATGGCTGAAATATAAATATGGGGAGGCCTGGCAGATTGATTATATCCCAGTCCCACAAACCCGCCAAGGCAAACGCTATGTGCTCACCATAGTGGAGGCAACCACYRGATGGCTGGAAACATATCCCATGCCTCATGCCACTGCCCAGAACACTATCCTGGGCCTTGAAAAGCAAGTGCTATGGCGACATGGCACCCCAGAAAGAATTGAGTCAGACAAYGGGACCCATTTCCGAAACACYCTCATAAACACCTGGGCCAAAGAGCATGGCATTGAGTGGGTATTTCACATCCCCTATCATGCACCAGCCTCCAGGAAAATCGAATGATACAATGGACTGTTAAAGACTACACTGAGAGCAATGGGTGGTGGGACATTCAAGCATTGGGATACACATTTGGTAAAAGCCCCCCTGGTTAGTCAACACTAGGGGATCTGTCACCYGAGCTGGCCCTGCCCAGTCAAAACCCTTACGTACTGTAGAGGGGGATAAAGTCCCTGTAGTGCACATTAAAAATATGCTGGGGAAGACAGTCTGGGTTAGTCCTGCCTCAGGCAAGGGAAAACCCATTTGTGGGATTGCTTTTGCTCAAGGACCTGGGTGCACTTGGTGGGTAATGCGAAAGGATGGGGAAGTCCGATGTGTACCTCAAGGGGATTTGATTTTGGGTGAAAATAGCCAATGAACTGAATGGTATGATGTTAATTGCTATATCATACTGTATGTCACCACTTCTATGGTTACTATATGTAATATCAACAGTATTGCAGTAAGAATCACCCAGATTAATGAAGAAGGAACTCTGATGAAACCGAGCAAAGTGCAACGATGATAGAACCGGACGAGTGCAGCGATAATGGAACCAGAACTGGCTTCAGCATGCAACAATCCACCACCACACACCACCCCTCCTGCCCTGAAAGACTGCTATGACAGATGGAGCCCAAAGTCATGGACTAAATGAACTCAATAGACATTTCAGAGGGATGGCCCATAGACTAAGGGAATTACATCCGTGTATATATATCGAAAGACAGGAAAAGTGGTGATGAGAAATTAGAATGTATTGGAAAATGTGAGATCTGGGCATGACGTAGATGGTATAGAATCAGGGGTGGATACTGTCCTGGTTCCGGCTGGGACAGAGTTAACTTTCTTCCCAGTAGCTGGGGGTGTGCGTGCTGTGTTTTGGGTTTGGTACGAGAGGAGCATTGATGGCCCATTGATGTTTTGGTTGTTGCTAGGTGGTGCTTGCGCCGGGGACTTTTTGGTGTCCCATGCTCTGCCAGGTGCATGGGAAGCTGGCAGGGGGAGCATAGCCAGGGCAGTTGACCCCGCTAGCCAATGGGGTATTCCATACCATGTGACATCATGCTCAGTATAGAACTAAGGGGGGTGTGTGGCTCTGGTGTCACGGGACAGGCTCTCGCATATCGGGCTACACGGCGGTCAGTGGGTGGTGAGCAGTTGCATTGTGCATCGCCTGCTTTGTATATTCTATTRTTGTTGTTGTTACCACTGTTATTATTACTGTTCTACTTTGTTTTATTTCAATTATTAAACTGTTTTTCTCTCAACCCGTGAGTTTTCCTACTCGTACCCTCCCAATTCTGTTCCCCATCCTACCGGAGCCAGGCTGTGCGTGAGCAGCTGCATGGTGTTTAGTTGCTGGCTAGGGTTAAGCCACGACAATAGTGAATAGGGTAGATACTAYGGGAGCATGACTTATGGAAGATGACACCACCACAATTGAAGATTAATCACTGGTGAAAAGTGTAAAGCATGATACAGAACATAATTCCATATTCTGAAGGACTAGTCTGGTAACTCAAAAAAACCCTAACAAGCGCACAACTAATGCTTAAAACCTATTCAGTGTCCAAATGACAACCTTGAGTCTTCACACTGTGTAAAAGCAGAAGAGTGAGTTACACTTAGGCTACCTTAGCCTTTTTGAAGGGTAGGGCTTTTTAAAAATAGTTTATAAAGCACAGGCATTATGGCTCTTGATCAAGCACAGCAATTCAACAAGATAAACACCATTTCTGTGTGTGAATGGTGAATTACACATTTCACCTAAGGAAGTCAATAGCCTCACAAGGTGCACTACATTGAAGATCAGGCTCTCAACTTCTGAATTCCCTCAATAAAAATTACATTATAAATAGCCTTCCACCTTTCCTGCAGTTCATGGAAAAGGCAAGAAATCTCCCTCTGTTCCCTTCGTTGTCTCACACTTCTGCTCTCTGTTGCACCAGGGAATATTTAGAGCAATCTTTTGTAAACAGCACGTGTTTCTGGGTCTGCCCCAGCACTGGCCACAGCACTGTGGGGCTGCGTTCCTAAAGTTTTTGGACATCGGTTGACACCAGGGCCGCCTGGGCAGGGAGCAGCTGTGTGTGTAGGTGGGCAGGGAACAAGGGGAGGGACAGGGAGATGGGAGACTTATCAACTTTACTGCCTGCAAATGTCATGATCCTGACTGCTGCTCCCTGCGTCCAGACTGTTTAACAAAGTTTTCCTCTCCTGCCAGCTAGCCGAGGGGGACTGTTTTGCTGGACATTTTGCTTTCTTCCCTAGTACCATCACCAGGAATAAATTACATTTCTTACCTGATGAAACAAACTGCTTAGTAATTTCTGCTCTGCCTCTAAGGTCCGGGGTCTGCCGCTTAAAGTATTTGCTTCACATTTCCAACATCCTTCGTTATTACTGGAGAGATTGTAACTGAGTACACTGGGATTATTTTTAATACTTCATGTGTCTTCAGAAAGCAATTTTTTTTCATAGTGCATGCTTAAATGGGACTCGAGCCTCTTCCTCCCTTCAGTTTTAGTAGTTTAAGGCAGGAACGTTTTCAGAGGTGCCAGTTGGGCTACACCCATGCAAAAAGGCAGCAACACCCAGAAATGTGAACTGTAACGATCATATGCTAATGTAAATTTAGCTGTCCAGCATATCCCTTGTATTTTATGACATATGTTTAATAATATGATCACATATATATTGAAGAATGAGGTATGAAGGAAGACAGCTAAGCAGTGTAGGTACTCACAGGATCCTACTGAGGGGAATCTTTAAAATACCCATCAATCCCCAACTGCTTAGGGAATTTAGTGTGACGAGAACACTTTGGGTTCTCTGTTAAAAGCTCCTAGAAAACGTAGGGATGTCCAGATTTGGGTCTGCCCTCCACATTACCAGCAAGTCTCTCATTGTCAATAAAATAATCTCTATTGAAAGTAAAGCTGTCAGYTTGGCCCTCAAAATTACTAAAAGCAGCATTATAATGATAGACATTGCTAGATGTTCCTATGAGAAGCTGAACTGTTCTTTCAGTTACTCTGCTGYATAAAACTGTGCTATACCCATTCCATGGGTAGGTGAAAAGTCAGTCACATGCACAACCATAACTGCAAACTAAAGGACGTATCAAGAGGGAGATGAGATTACAATCACAGAAAATGAGAATCAGGCACAAAAATGATTTCCTACGAGATACAGACGCAGCATCTGGTTTTGCATATTCTAACACAGGAATAAATCTTCCCRAGTGCTCTCCTCCATTTCCTTCCAACTTCACTGCAGTCCAAATCCAATTCAGCTGATATGTAAGAAATGAGCCTTTCTCCGCATGTTTGTGCATTTGGGGTTTGTGTTGGTTATATTCATGCAGTCCACAGGGATGCCCAAATAACTCTGAATATGACATGCTGAGCCGGTATCTTCTCATGGAAGCTTCTGTCAGCTGTACCATGTGAAGGGCTCTCAGCTGCACAGCCATTTAACTTGCCTAATTACATTTTTGGCTGCTGTTCTGCCTTGCAGCTTAGAGAAACCCCCTCCAGGAGCTAGGTCACAAGAAGGAATTGCCAAAATATGCTGCTTTTCAAAGAGCTTACTCCTAAGGGGAACGGGAGACATGAGAAATTTTGTAGCAGGTCTGGAAGAAAACATCAGAAAAAAATTATTGTGCTGTTGTAATCCTTAAGGACAACAACTTTTCTATCTTCCTCATATCTTTTTGGTACATTTGAAATGCACAGGTTCATGAACACAAATTTATACGCAAATTGCACTTCGGACATTAACTCACTTTCAGTTTTGATGCTGGRGAAGTATGGTGTTTGTGTGATGCATCTGTCTTCTTGACATAAGCAAACACCAGCTGTTATTTCCTCGGTTTAAAAAAAAAAGAGTAAACAAAAATTTATTAATTAAATGGGGAATTCAGAAAGCTTAGATATGGATTCAAAACTTATTACACAATCACATCAATTCTGAGTCAAGGAGAACACATGAGACAAGACGGATACTCCAGAATATTCTCTGTAGTAGTAACTTGGCCATTAACATCTTGTCTGACATAACCGAGTATGGACTTTGGCATCTCATGTGCTTAAGCAAAATCAAGTCATATATATGCTGAGAAGTGGCCATATGCTTGTTCCACCTGTGTCTCCCTCTGCATCACAGTGAAATGCTGGTGACAGCACTGTCTTGGTTTCAAATCCAGCGAGGAAATCAGAAAATAAAGCAGAGGTTCTGAAGAGGAACATGGTTTTGAGGTTTGACCATGAAAAATAACCCTCTAGGTGAGCCAGAAAAGCACATTACTTGCTTGGAAAACAAAACTTCTCAAACTCTTTGCCTTTGGGAAAGACAGACAGCACATCCTGCAAGTCACAGGGTTTCTTTCCCAGCAATTTTTCCAACAGCTCAGTGACATGTGCCACCAGGGTGGTCCAGTTCATCTGCAATACCACAATTATGAATCCAACTCTTCAAAGTTGTTCCCTCCTGGGTCATCAGTTCAAACACAACCCTGGTCTGAAATGATTGAAATCTGCCATAGCCTGACACCTGCGAAGCAGCTCCAATGAAATGAGACGGTGGCTTCACTCCCATTGCTGCTGGAGAAGCATCAMCGTAAAAATGACTGTAATCAGTAGCACCTCTGATACCCAGCTCAATAAAAGAGGCCAAGGGCAGGGCACACATGGAGGATGGACTCTGACTTCGTCCTGTGATGACTTCTTGTTCTGGACAGAAAGGCTTACAGAAGAAGAGACATACTGAGTCTCTGCTCTCTTAAAACTTACAGGTATTCTTTCTGTTACCTGCCAACTCTCAGACACACTTGGCAATACTATCATTTCTGCTGGGCTATGTTAAATTAATGCTGATAACCACTGTTTTGCTGAGACAAAGCTTCCTCAAAAGTGCTTTGTCTTTTTATATCATCTGTGGGACCTTCAAAGGTCCCACAGAAAACTGTAATTTACAGCTAATTTGTAAAATATTAATAATACACAGATCACACATACGGACCCTGGTAGTTTTCCTAAATTACAGCATCGATCCCAGAAGAGACCTGTCTTACCCTGTGTAACTTGGTCTCTGTCAGGAGATCAAACACTGTTCCTTTCCCATTAGGGCTTGGAGTAATGCAAGCTTGTATTTATTCCAAAGCTTCCAGGAGAGGCGAGCAGCGACGGGGCAAGAATTAGCTATGCACCACCATTTCCCAACTCACACACAGACACATCAGCTGCAACTTGACAGCTAGGATCAGTAGGTTATTCTAAAAACATGGACTCAACATCAAGCTGGAAGGTAAAGCTAAATTTCTATACTTTGCATTGCTCTAACTTTGAGAAAGGGTCAAGAGAAAACACAGTAAGAAGGCAGAAATCTCGCTTCTGTCCACAAAAGYGCTTTTGTGCAGTTTATAAGCAGAGACAAAAGAAAAGTAGTGAATACTCATTTTCCATATCCCTCATAGCTAAATCCTAAAATAATAAGGGTCTACTGGGTATTAACTACTGTCTTCCGGGGACTAAGACAAGAGCACAGTTATTCCTATGGCTAATGCTAATAAAATATGTTTGAGAAAGGAGTTACATAAACATAAACAGATTATTCCTCTAGGCTGTAGTAAGCGGATAAATACTTTTATCCCCTTTCCACAGATAGCAAAAYGAATGTAATGAGGCAACAGTGAAATATCTAAAACAGACCTGAGAGACGCAGCTCCAGGAACAGAAATGTAATGCATTCATTCCCTAGCTGTTGCCACTACTCACTCCACCACTGCTGCTCCATCACTAACTAGGCTAAAAATAATAAATTACATATTTGCTTTGCCCAGGGTAGAGATGCCCTCAGCAGACACACCCCTGTTCTGCAGTGAATGTGGGGGATAGCCGTGATCTTATTTCCAATTTGGCTTGCTCAGCTGCAGTATGGGGTGGGCATCCCTGAGGAATTCCAGAATTTACCACTCCAAAGAGCCTCCTACCTGAACGGCCCATTTTTGCTGGCTGTTGGAGCTAAGCTGTCACACTCACTGCACAACTTTTAGCAGCTACTCAAAAATCCCTCATTTCTTGGTCAGTCCAGGCTACAGAAGAAAGAAGTTATGAGTGTCTTCCAAAGGGCAGGATCAAAACATACTGAGAGCAGAGCCCTGTCAGAAAACATCTAGGCTTGTTGCCAGCACTCCATGAAGGATCTATTTTACACACAAACAGAAGCTTGGTACAATAAATTCACAGCTCCAATGATGTTTATGGGCTTTTTACTTTGACAGGGCTCGTGAGAGCCTTCCACCGCGCTGTGCTTCCCTGACCTGCGCAGCAGGTTCACTGCAACCCTGATGCCTGTGGACATGAACACAAGATGCAGTTTTGCTTCCTCCTTTGGGAAAAAAGAACGTGACTTTTTATACTGTAATCACCCCTGAACCAATCCACTATACTTCCAAGCTCAGCATGGTCTTACGCTGTTTGGATAACCATTTCCTATRCTTCCCTCAATTGCACACTCTTCAAAGGAGATAAAGCACAATTTCTTTTCCCTTTCACCCCAAACGTGTAATCCTTACAGACTGCCAAGAAGCTGAAACATCCTGAAGGCTGCTATATCCTATGTACATCTGTGTGTATTACAAGCATCTTGGGAACTTTGAGGAACTAAGCAAAATCAAACCCAACTCTGTGTTAGGGAGGATTATTCTCCCCATGTGACACACATACACACAGAGTCCACAAGTACAAGCACCAACAAAGCCTTGGCTCAGGTATTCTATACGTATCTATATCCTACACACGATCACACCAGGAGATATAACTGTTCAATAACATTTGGAAACAGCCAATACTACTTACTGAAGGATAAATAACAAAAACTTTTCCAACCGGTGCAGTTGTACAGTGAGGGGCAACCTTCAGACACAGTACAATGCACAGGATATGTTACGTCCTGTATAAATAGTTTAAATAATTTCAACTGGAGTAGGAGTACTTCAAAAGCATACATGAATTTCTCATTAATACTACAAATGCAGCATGTTCCAACTGCAGATGTGCATTCGCTATCAGAAGCATAAATTTCCCTTATTTTGTGTATCCTTCTCTACCCCCTTCCTTTGCTTTATAGCTACATCTGGTAGCACATGACTTCTTCATTTGATGCTCATACTGCTTTCTTTTAAAGCCTGTCCAGACAAAATGTGTACACAGGCATGGTATTACAGCCAGACTAACAGCACTTACAAAACCCCAGTGTCCTTCCATGTACTAGATGAGCTACAGTCCGGCATCATCAGGATTTACAAACACACCTGTCTTAGTTGACATTCTTCCTACAAACAAACTGAAACAGCTCAACAAATTCCTGCGGTTACAGTGATTACAGAAAAACTGAGATGAAAAACAGTGCAAGTCATGGGCATTTGCCAGGAAGCTTGCTACCTCTTAGATAAAAGGTGGCCGAGCTGGTCAAAGACAACCTAGTTCCTAGTTCTTGTATTTTGAAGAAACTGGATACATAAAAACTAAAGTAAAAGTTATTATTTTTACCAAGTGCCATTATCAGGGAAGAGAGAGAGTCTGAAGCTGTTTTCCTGCACTCTACCCAGACTACTAGATTTTATCCATAGCCTCCCATACAGTTGTTCAGATCTTTTCAGACTTTTAAATCTCTTCAAGTCCTGACAAATCCTTTCCTCTAGGTTCCTGCAACATTTGAGACACCATCCTGCAGCCGAAAAGGCACGAAGCAGGCAGCATTTTGCAACAGCACCTTTTAGCATCAGCTTATGTATTGCAGCAGAAAGAAGATGATCTCACTCAGAGATAAGAGTGTTGGCAGACAGATAAGCAGTTATCTGAGCTTAAATAGGTCAATACCAGTATAGCAGTACCAGCTCACAAAAGGCTTCATCTGTTCACCAGCTACTTCAGCCTTGTATAAGGGGGAGCCCAGTTCAAGGAATACACCAGCCACAATGTGCAGAAACAGACTGTTGCATGAAAAAGTTGGATCAGCACGTTTCGAAAACTTAAATAAAATTGATTCTGGATTGAAATTATAAATTGATTTCCCTCTTGGCCTTCCTGGGAATTGAACCTGCCTACACAATTAAACTGTATAAAGATTTTCTCTGAACCTATAAAAGCCTTTTATTTATAGCCGCATCTCATCATATTAAACACCCTGCTCTAATCTATCACAAGTTGAAGGGATGACAAGTAGTAAAGCATAAGCTGAAAACACTCAGCACATTATGCATTTAAAGCACTACAAAATTTTACTTATCAATTTCCACCTGAATTAAGAGCAATCTTCTCTTGAGCTGACTATTTTGTATGAACCCAGTGACACATTGCTAGCAGGGAATAAATAGATGAACAATGTGATTTTTTATTAATCTCCAYTTCATGGCTGTTCTGGCCTATCTGAAACCCTCACCAATAGTGGCCGTGCCAGTGGACAGTCATCTGTCTGCACAGCAACAGCTGCACAGGTGGCTCCTGCACAGCCTCCCATACTACACTGCCAGTTAAAATGCAGTCTCTTGTTGGCAGTAGCTCCACAGCATCAGACTTTGCCTCCTCCACCAGCCACACCGTTCTTACACCCTGAGGAATGGGAGCAGCCGGCCAAGACACAGCATCAGCAATGTGGCCTTGATGAAGGYACATCTTAAACGTTTCTTAATCTGTGGCCCATACTGACTATCTATTGATTGAGGTTTAGTTACGGTAAATAAATAATTTTCATATACCTTGTACTACCTGAAATCTACAGTAGCATTTGTGACTAGCACTASGTAGCGATGCATTAGTAAAACAAGACCTAATAGCAAAACCAAAATCGTAAAAGAAAAATTATGCGRCTCAGAAACACGATGCTGCAATATACATCTTGTTACAAATACTTAAAGCCTGACACTTCGGCTTAGTAACCCCAGTGCTCTAAGGTCGGTGTATCTTCCCGAGAATAACTGGGGCATTGCTGAAGTATACCCTAAATCTAAGAAGCTGTGGAAAGAATTGCAAATATAACCTACCCAGATGGCACAATCTTATAAAAGTTTAACATGTCAATCTGCTCATTTAATTAAAACCCTTTCCTCTCCATGGTTAATGGCTAGTCTGTACAGCAGAAATGGCACCAGAACAGACGTTAGTAAATTTGTCAAAGCTGCAGGAYGATTGCTCTGACTACGCTGTCTTTTGAAGGACTACTCTATTTACATTCCTACTAATCTCTCATGTCAAATCTGGTAAATATTACCTCTCCTTTGGCTGCTCTACAGGATAGCATAAGCCAAGTTTCTTGGTGAAAGTTGTTGGCTTTGAGAAAACACCATATGATTATAGGCAGCCTTTTTTAAGATTTCAGGAGAAAAACCTTTAATGATGAAAAGCATGCCTTAATTTTAAATAGGCCTTTCTCCACATTTTCTTTCATCTTATCTGCTCAGGATTCCCATGAAAAGCTGCAGTCATGAGTTAAGACAGGAAAAAAGAACTTGSAGATCAGCTTGGCTAAGACAAGGGAAGGCCTGTATCATATCCACATTTTGGTGGCATCAAAAGCATCCATGGCAAAGCAAAACCTGCAGGTGCACAGAAGAGTCTCACCGTGCACCCTGGCGTCCAAACCAGAGGCACAACCCGTGCATGATCAACCTGTTCTGTGCAGAGCAGATCTGGACAAGGGAGGGCAGAAGTGCCAGCAAGCTTTTGCCCCGGGGACTGAACCACATTAATGAAAGGCTTTTGAAACGTTTGCGTTACAAAAAGCAACCCAGTTACCAATGAAGGCAAAATAATTGCCAGCAATGTCAAAGGGACGACACAACTGTTTAAAGCAAATGTGACCCTACACTCTGTTTATGGAGCAGGTCATCTGAATTGGTGCAAGAAAATACTACATTTTGATGGGGTTACATCTTCTTTTCTAGCTAGGGAAGTTACACTTCCGAAGACTAAAATACGCAATGTATCACAGTGAACAGTTTTATCTCAAAATACTGTTCAAAGAGCCAGAGGCACACAGGAATGCTGCAGGGTCAGCCACACAATGAAGAAGGACCAAGGGGCTTTCAAAAGAATCAGTTGGGGCTGTCCAGTTGCAAAGGAGGCACCGTGCAAAAGTGCAATTCTCTCTTACCAGAGACCTGCCTATTTGAACAAAGACCATTCCAGGCTGAGTAAGCAAATTTTTGCATTTTTGTGATTCTGTGCAAAAGCTCTTTGAATCTGAGATGCTCCAAGACAATGAGAACAACTATAGTTTATGAAAGCAACGTTAACAGAGATATTACCTGTCTTCCAGAAGAATTGCTCAGAGAGCTTTTCAAACTCAGTTACCATCACTTCAATTTATCAGTATGCAAATTAAAGCAATAAGGCAGTAATTAGGCTCACTTGATTTCAAGTGAATATTAAAAGATAAGAAGTGGCTGAAAAACAACCTGGGTCCATACTAAGGTGATTCACAAACTGTAAACATAAAGTTTTACTTTATAGCACTAGGGAAGGTGCAAAAAGAAGAGGAACAAAACATTAAAAGGATCTGAAAGGATCTTCAGCATCTTTTAGCATCATTGATCCTACAAAACCCATTTATAAAATTACTGCACAACTTCTCTTTTTCCTTTTACACCCACCTTGGAGCATCCCATTGCTCATACTTAGCTGGAAACCAGCAAATGCCAAGTCATTTGACATTATCTAAGCATGCGCTTACATAGAATTGCCAAATGAGCAGCTTCCTTCTGAAGGTTCTCTCACACTTGGGTATTAAGACACTGCTTATCATCAGAGCTGCCTTGGCTAGGCCCTAGCCTCCCTTCACTTCAGCAGTAGGGTTTGCCATGCCCACAGCACAACGAAAGAGGAAATGAACTATTAGTTCATACAAGGAAACACATAATGGATGTCTTTAGGAGCTAGAAAAGATTTCTTTTCAGCCCAGGAAAGAGTTTCATCTTGAGGGAGCCTGGAGATGAACAGTTCACAGGTGGGCAGATTAAAACGTTAAAAGGGCAGGACTAAAAAGCTGGTCCAACCCTGCTCCGTCGCCGTAAGGGAGCAAGTCAGTGCTGCAGACGTAGGCTGGGGATTCACAGATCACTACTTACTCTGCCATCATGGATCCCCTAATTGTGCCCTATATGCACAGTATTTTTTTTCTGCTCAAAGCTAACGCGCTAAGGGCCAATATAAAGGAAATGAACATGGAGTAAGTTCCCTGATGACTTAGGGACTGGTTATTGTCTATATGTAATTTCACCAGCAGTAATTCCTTCCTTATTAAGCACTTATTCTTAGCTACTTTATGACAAAATCCTGTACTCAGCTCTTAGAGAAGATGGAGTACCTTTTTGCAGAAGAATAGGAGGTAATGCTGAGATGCCCACATCTCTCTAAGACAGCTGGTAAATTATTCCTTCATTTTCAAGTTTACTGAACACAGCCATGTACTTCTGTCTCAGAAAACTAAGACCCTGTGCAATCACTTATTTTCTACTTGCTTCTTAACATAAATGGGTATAAATGTTTCATGAACCATAAATGTTTCAAGAAAAAGATAAACGTTGAGCAATTACAAATGTAATCTTCCTCCATTTTAATGTGATAGCTATTTGCACTAAGGGCAGATGGATCACTTGAAACATTATGCATCTTTCAAAAACATTCTAAGGCTATTATTTTTTGCTAATTTAATAACGGAGTTAAAGATAATTCTTCTACGTAGATGTGCATCCAGTTGTCCTAGCTTTGATGTAGGGATGACCATCTGAATCAGTGTCTGTTAACAGAGGAATTACCCTTGCTGGGAAATAGCTGAGCAGTAATTTCTTTGGATAATGTATAGAGTACATAACTAGGAGTAATTAAGGAAGATGTCAGTGTAGGGAAGCATATGTTACGGTGCACTCCTCAAATGTGGCTGTAAGTAAAAATGAACTCAGATCATCATTGCGTTGTTTTGATCTTGTATCGGATAAGCAAATGCCTTGTGAAAGGGTTCTAACATACCCCCATAGCTCTAAAAACCACCTGTATCTTACCCCCAAACACTCCCGGGTGCTGGGGATGCACACACCACTGTCAGTCCAAGTAGGGCTGAGCTTCACGAAGGAGCCAGGCAAGGGCAGGTGCCCCAAACACATGCGCAAGGAGAGACCGCGGGCTCTGCTCCCAAAAGGTGGGAGAGGAAAAGCACCTTGTCAGGCAGAGAATGGGCAACGGGGTACTCCAGTGGCAGTCCACATATTGCGACACTGCCCATCCCCACTTAGGTGATACACCCTCTCTACTTCTCCACTGTTACCTTGTGCAACTCATTACTCATAGGGTGACCCACAGAGCCGGTTCTGCTTTGYGATGTGCTTAACTGACCTGCTGCTGGAGATCCCTCCCAGGCCTGCAGTTACCAAGACATCTAARCTACCACCTGCTTTGTGCTGGACAAGGGAAGGAAACAGAATATATTCACAGGCTTGATACTCATTTGGTTTTTTCACTACTTCAATGGATATTTAGCTAATTGATATTATTAAGGGGCTTTTGTTAATTGGAAACTCATTCAAATACTTTCTTTACCTCTGGGAGAAAGATTTCCAATAAGAGTTTTAGAAAGCTCAAGTTGATCTTCTTTACTTGGGGGGGGGGGGGGGGAATCAATACAGGACAGAGTAACCTCTCAGGGACGTCTTGTTTTACTTCACAGAAAGAACAAGCATATCCCCACACCACTGCCTCTCTCTGAAAGAAGTCAGGCCAATTTTCCTAAGTTTTTCCTTTCTTTGGTACAGATGCTCTGGAGGAGCAAGACATCTATTGAACTTCGGGTTTTAGAGACTGCTCAGCTGTAGAGTGATGATTATGCAGTCAAATCCTTTGGAAGTCACTAGGCTACTGAATTTTCAATATATATATCTGTATGCAGCAATGTGAATGTGAAGAGATAATGTAAATTACCATCTATCACGTTATTAAAATAACCCCCAGCAAAGTTATCTTTTCTATTAAAAATGACGTCTGGTATGATTAAAAAAAAAAATTGAAATATCATTTAGCTGTTCACAATTTCTATTGTCACTTACACTTGCTTTTCTTGAATTTTAGCCACCGAAGCTTAGTGAAGGTTCCCTTACAGCACGGTGTCAGCACACTCAGGTTGCACACGCTGGTCACGAGAATTTCATAATTGTAAATTTCTCCACTATGACTTTCGAAAGGCCTATAAAAATATTTTTACTCATGCAAAGTTTTGAAGAAGAACGCACCCTTCTATTGCAAACAAAGTAACCAAACACCAGCTATGTTTGAGATGACATTGTCCTGCCAATCTAAGTTATTAAAAAAAAAAAAAANAAGACTTGCAAGGGAAGGTAGAAGATGGAAAACAGTTAAGGAAGCGATCTCAAATCACTCAGGATTTATTATGATGTAAGATTCATTTCTTTCACAGATGCAATTTTTGATAGCTTGAATTCCAAGATTCAGCAATTTTAGTGGAAAGAATTCGTGACAAGCTGTGGGAACTGCTGGATTTCCAGCAATTAAACATAGGCATGGGAAAAGATGTTATGCTATGCGGTGACAAGGAGTTCAAGGTATTGTGCTAATCAAAGTCTTGCTAATATTACGCTTAAAACGAACATTTTTTGTGGAACCTCTAGCAAAKGGAAGACATTTGAGAAAAAAAAAAGTCACCCCCTTCCCTCTTTGGAGAGGTGTGCACCTCTGGGGTTTTGTCCCTAAAAAAATATTTGTGTCAACTGCCCATCATAACCCATAACTCAATTTGTTTATTATTATTTTTTGATTTAAAGCAGCATAAGTTTCTGATTTTCCCAGAACACTTCTGCTAAGGGAAGGTTAAAACATATCTTGAGATCTGAACATTTGCTCTTAATGGTTTAAAGCAAAGCTAGTGGCAGCTCCTGATCACTCAAACTACTGCCATTTTGCCTGACAGCTTAATTGCAACTTCCGGCATTTCTTACAGGAATACAAAACACAATTTTCTTCTCACACCAATTTAATTCTATCTTATTTTTTTCAATTAAGTGATAAAAGACAAAAAATAAATATATGACTAAGCAGGGATCTACTCTCGTATCTCAGATACAATAGTTGGATTATACCTGCTGTCCGAAAACACAGCAAAACATAAGGTGCCTTCTAACACGCTAGTATGCCTGTGCTAACTTTCAAAATGCTGCACAAGGACAGCAGCAGCAGGGAACAGAGATTGGCACAGCTTTTTGAATCAGCTAGAAAAAAAAAGAGTATTATTATGCCAAGATCTCTAAAGAGTATGTATCCTGGTGGGCCAACATAACAAGAAAATAGTGATCGGCCAAAGCCTCCCAAGAAGGGGAAGGAACAATTGGAGAGAGCCCTAGTTTTCATGTGCATATGCAATAACCCCTTCTGATCTACAAATGTCTGATTAGCTGAAATGACAACAAGCTGTGTGCCCTCCAGCTGGTATTTGTGACTGAAGTTTAATGAACCAGCACTGAACCAAAAACAAGAATAGGGGAAACAACAAAAACATAACATAAAAACATAGGAAGAAAAATCAAATTAAGCGTAGTTGCAATTTCCAAATCACTAGGTCATGATGAGTAGGAAATTAGATTAATATGTGGTTGTGCAAAGGTTAAGGAGTAGGACTTCTCTTCCCACACTCGAAGGGAAAAAAAGAAACTGAAAAGATTTTTCCAGGTCAGGGTTTGTTTACAGTTATTAGGATTAAAGGTCTAGGGCTTATGGGAAAAATGTGTCTCCAACTGGATAGCTTCCCCTTTTTTTTTGGGCCAGTTTAGTATGGCCTGCAATGGCTGCAAATGACAACTCCAGAGCTGAAGCAGTTCTGGGAACAGACATGCCAGAGGGGAGAGCATGCCACTGTCCCTGATCCGYCCTGTGTCTTCATTAACTTCGGAAAACTACAAAATTTATTTCATGCACATACAAGAAGATGTACTCAGGTTTTTGGTGACTGACTTTCAGTCCTATGCTCTGTAATGCCATCACAAATAGAGGTTCATGCACTTTGCAACTACATTGATGCAGCCAGCTACTTTCTCAGCAGAGATTTCCAGACTGAACACCCCCCACCCCACCCCAATTTCCCTGTATACATAACTAAGTTTGCAGGCAGGTGTGTCGAGGGTGGTCAGCTGGCTGCTGCGAGGGGGTGGGGAAAGCACTGACAAAGGGCTTAGAAACCAGGATCCTCTTTTCCTGAGAGGGAACTTACCAACTGAAAAAATTAACAACTTCATAACCATAATTACTACCGACTCAACCTCCCAGACATGTGCAAAGCATTACTCCTCTTCAGAATTCCCTTTCACACTCACATCCTAATTAAAATAGGATTTTATAGATGCATATACAGAGACAGTGTAGTATAAAGCACAAACTCTCCCCATCTCAGAGCAACGTGGTTTTGGTTCTGCTGTTCTTCCCTACAAAAGGACAGAAGGCCAGCCCTACACGGAGATTGCTCATTGCCGTAGCAGCTGCACCCTGGAACAATTCGACTGTCCCAAGCAGACAACGCTTGGGAACCTCTGCGACCTCAAATGAAGTTTCCAAATACCATGACCAAAATGAGAAGTGCTACAGGTCACAAGGGAAATACTCCTAAACATATTGAGCACTGAATACTCTGTCCGCAGGGATTCCTTGTCATATAAGCCCATGCCGTCCTGCTGGGAGCTCATGTCGCATTCACAAAGTCAGAGTCTACGCGTTGGTGGTAATACTAAGCTGTAACATCTCGTCTGGTTAATACGACCAAAATATCCCCCCTTCTTTTCCCAAAATGCAGTCAAGAGGAGGAAGAGCACTCAAAACTGCACACACTCCGTTCTCCTGACCTCTTCGGCAAACATGCATGCACACAGCTACGGCATTTCCCGGAGGGAGTGAAGGGAGAGTGCTGGCTGTGGCATTCCCAGATAGCTCAGAAACATTCATCACATTATTACCCAGAAACTGGTTTCATTCTCGGGCCCAGGGCCGACTCACACATCTCAGCTCAAGCTGTATGAACTACACAAGCCTGTGGCATTTGCCTACAAGCAGCCTTCCACAAGACTGTGCAGGCACATTAATAATATCTATCAGGAAGATTCTGCAGGTCTTTGGGCATCTGTGGGTCTTAAAAAGCTGTTGCCGCTTACGATCAGGTACCAGCCAACCCTGATCATGAAAACTCAACTGAACCTTGATGACTCACTTCCCAACAAAATCTGGTCCTTGTGTGATATTTTACATAACAAGGTTTACCTGTATTTCCTAGCACTCAAATAACCAAAGGCAGATGTCCACTGTTTAAAGTTCCACTGACAATACAGTTTGCGCTTTTAAAGTTTCATTTGATTGTCTTCATTTTTACACAGGGAAGAATGGAAAGGTCCTTGTAGCACTAGCAACAAGCTCTTAGTGCACAGTTATTTTTGCATCTAAGTAAAATATGAAAGGGTTTCCTCAAAAAAACCCTCACTGTTAATTCTTCACACCAGGTGACTGGATACTGTGCGAATGACTTGGTTGATGTTCACCAGCAGCTCATGGAAAAGAATATTCAATTAGTTTTTATGTTAAACCACACTCAGTCAGTTTGACAGAATGCAGAATAAAGAGGGCACTTCCACAGGTTTGGCAGAATTAGCCAAGGAAAAATTCCTAGATACTGCATACAGCAAGATATTTTGCTGTACAAGGGCAGCCTCAAAAACGGCTGAGTTTGTCCAGTGTGAGAACCAGAGAATTATTTGTGTGTGAGATAAACACGTGCTAATCATCAATATCAGCATTTGGAACCACGCATTATACACACTAGAAGAATTATTAAGTAGTGTCCAAACCAGACTTTTGTTTTGCATACATTTCACTTCATGAGAAAATGCAGCATGCAAATTGCAAGGGGGAGTCAAGCAACAGACTATAGGAAAGACCAGGTGTAGAGAGAGGGCCTGAGCAAGAGGCAGCAGCAGTATGAAGGAGAAGCTGCAGCATTATTACATACATGGTCATCCTAACAGAATACAAAGCCACGTGATGTGTTCACTGTGCTTGCTCAGCGTACTTCCAAAAAGTCACTGTCCCCTACCAGACTTATTTTCTTCTTCAGTAAGCAATTTGGGAAACACTCCCCAATAGTGAATATTTCCATTTATTCACTCATGACTGGAAAACTGCTTTACTGACTCTACAGGTTCAGTGTTGAAACTTGCTCTGAGCACGTCTTCAGGGAATCACTTCAATTTGCTGACAGGGTAAAGCATCCAGCCCCTGAAGTGGATTACCCTGCTGGGTCCTTAAAGCTCCGAAAGCCTCTGAGAATTGTGGCCTTGACGTTGAGGAGCACTGAGCACCGTGCTTGGACACCCCTCTTTTGTACAGGCATTACACAGCTCCCTTTCTGACTCCAATTGTACACTCCAGCGGAGGCCGTGTGCTGACTGCGCTTCAGACTACATTCCTCAGCTCCCAGACCATTCTGTTTGTTTTTCATCAGGAGCAACAGCCTAAAGCAATGGAAACTGTGGGAATTAGCTGCAGTGTGTGAAAACACCATTTACAGTACTTCAGTGTTCAGGCCACTCAGACAATATAAATTCCTCCGATATGGATGCCTGTTGCTAGCTAGCCCCAGCCCGGACACAGCATATATCCAGAAGGATCCCTGGCAGCACTGAAGCTGAGCGGGCTGTCCCCCTGAATGCAAATGGAGATTCTCTCTCTCACGCAGAAAGGGAAAGTCAGAGTAGAAGAAGGTAGGAAGGTACTGAGCTGCTGTGATGCTGTGGGATTTAGGCTGCCTTACTTTGAAGGGAGCAAAATAAACCTCCAGCAATTATATTTGTGCAAAAAAATAGTGTGTACATCTCCTTTGCCTTATCCCTGTGAGGCAAGACTTCTATTCTACTACCCAYGGTATCACAAGCCTGCTGTTAAAGCAGTCAATATACCAATACTCACCTGGGGGGGGAAGGCATTTCTGTATCTCTCTCTTCCCTTCTCTGTACCCTCCTCCATCATGTAGCTGCAGACAGCAACATTGACCCCCCTTCACCTTCTCAAGGCTGAAAAGAGCCACCTCCCTCAGCTTCTCCTCTTCTGTCACTGCTCCAGCSATCCCCCTAACAACTTAGTACATCAGGGTCTTCCTTGTGCTGAGGAGCCCAAACTGTACCAGGCACCCTTCTCTCACCCTGCTGCTAACACAGCCTGGGCTGCAGATGGCCTCCCTCACCCCAGAATGTCCAGCTGATGCCTGCTCAGCTCCTTGCCCACCATGTCCACCAGGTCTCCTTCCAGGGGGTCAGGATTCCTGGCCTTAAGTTTCCCTACTGCAAGAATAATTCAGGAAATAAATTTGGAATTTGTGTAACATCCCTAATTCTCAGAGCACATGGAAAAGGAGGTAGTCTGTATAGTGTTTCATTTTTTTAGCCTTCTGTTGTCAGGATGCCAGTAGGACGTGGTCTGGGAAAGGATAGATAGATTTGTTCATGCAGGCAACAGTTGCCAATTCAAGTGAGAAATGCAGAGCTCCACAGAAACTCCAGCGGAACAAGTGCTGCCCATGCAGACTCCAAACTGCACTCACCCAGCCAGCACCAGCTAGGCTGCTTGTAAATTCACACTAGGAAGCACAAGTCTTTAGGAAATTTTGTGTTGTGTAATATTGAATAAATATTTTAAAAGTAAAATGACTAGTTGAAATCCCTTGGCACCAGAGGGAAAGCAAGAATTTCCATCTAAACTTTGGTATACAATTCATTTAAGCAGCCTGAGCAGACAACAGCACTGCCTTAAGTGATACCAATACACTTTCAGAAAGCAATGGGAAAACACCCATGTGTACTGCTCACTGAAGAATTAATGTAAAAGATTTCAAAGTGGTTGTCTGATGTGAACAATGTTGTGACAGACTACATAACCCACGATTCTGCTGCTTCTTGCTGTATAATGCACTGTTATTTCCCGATTCCTAAAAATGCTACACATTTTTATAATTTATTACTATTGTCTCTTGAAAATAGTACTTCAGCTTTTCACCTTCAACTACATATAAAAGCAGAGGATGCCATAGTGCATTTGAAATACTTCAAATCAAGCTACAAATAAATCCAAATTGTATTTTCTTTAAGCATAAATGCAATCCCCATAAAAGAAAAGAAGAGACAACTGATAGAGCCTTCAAAGTTAACTGCTTGAGCAAAAGGATTGCCAAACTTACACTACATCAGATTTCTAGTTGCTCAGAGAAACAGAGAACATTTGCTTGAGGTCCTGGGGAAACTAACCTCAGACAAATACATTAAGGTACAAAACCTGCAGAAATGCCAGCAGGAACCATATCTAACGAACATGAGCAGCACCAATACCACCACATTCCAAGGGTGCAGGCGGACAACAGCTTGGCAATGCTTCACGTTTTCCTGCTTCTTTAGTATGCAGTGAAAGTGCATGCTGATTTTGTGACCTTTTCACGGAACAGGCTCATTGAATTGCATCTCTTCATGCCACCTGACGCAAGCCAGGCATAACAAGTACGCTGTATGCTCAGAATAATTTTAAGTTTTCAAAATTAATGCCAATGAATGACAGCACTGCTTCAAGCCTTTTCCATAGCCTTCACAAACAGTCCAAATACAGGGAAGATGATCAAGTCTCAGAGCACTGGCGACTTCCAGCTGTTAGGCAGCCCCAAGTTGCTAGTATTTGGCCATCCTGAATAGCAAAGGAGAAAGTGGTCAAAAAACTGGGAAAAAAAAAAAAAGAAATTAATGACAAATGACAATTAAAAGTAGTCTGTAATTTGAAAACACAAAGTACCTTCCTGTTTAACTTCAATAGTATCTCAGCACAGGCACCGAGAATCACTTTTTGCTGTTCAAGTCATGACACGAAGCTCTAGCGTCATGACAAGAGTCTGAGACTCCTTGGTAGCATGCTCCCGAACTGTGCATGTGAAGTATTAAAAATAACAGAAATAACTGCACTTTATTGAATGGCATGGAAGCAAAGTGCTGGAAAAAATGGAGACACCTCAAAATTGGAGGCTCTGTAGGTTATAGACAACTCTTCAGCAAACCTCCTCTGCCAGAGACTGACACTGTACTGTGTGTCCTGTCGGACAGGCAAAACACAGTATCGCTGTCCCTTGCCAGTGTCTCAAAGAGGTCCCACATGCAAAACTAACATTTTCATGAACAATCTGAGCAACCCACTCACCTACCCAGGCTCGCTACTGACTTGTGCTGCTGTCCCTGGATGGCAGGGATTGCAACAGCCAAGTAGCAAAACAACCACAGGCTGCTAGCTAGTACTAGCTGGAGTGTAAAGCTTCCTTGGGCAGCTGCGGACCCAAGGGTGCACTGCTCTTTGATGTCCCTTGCAAAACAAAGTTTATCCATTCTCTGACCATGTGTAAATCAGCATTTTCCCATCCAAATTTTTCATAAACAACAGATGGACACTGTTTTTCTTAATTGTTCATCCAGGAAACGCAGACCAACAGTACCTCTTGGGTTTCAGTGGGCAAAGTAACAGAGGACGGATAGATAGAGGAACAGTTTCAAATTCTTGTCCTTCTCCACTGAGAGCACTTGCAGAACAAGGGTATCAGGCATTACAAAAATGTTTTTAAAAAAGCTCTGTCAGCCTTTCAAAGAAATGCAGTACATCATTCTTTTTCTGATTATGACTTGACTTTAAAACATGTACATCACTGAAATATTTAATGTTTACTCTCAATCTCAGCATTTTCACTAAAAACCTTATTAGAAGCAATCCATAAATGTCAGTGAGGGATTCAGAAATATGCAGTGGACTGGACTGATTAGTTATAGTAAGCAGCAAACCATGATATTTTAATCATCTTTTGCATTCCAGTGCATGCATATTTTGATGTCTTTCGAAATGCATGTGAACTACTTCTGTCCTCATACACTACAGGAAATACGAACTGTGAACACAAATCAGAACACATAACACTATCAACACATGGACAATTTTATCTCTTCGCCTCTTCTAAGTTCAAGCTCACAAGCTATTAACTGCCAATCTCTTCAGACGGTAAATGCACAGTTGATGCTCTGGACACTTTTTAATAGCCTAAAAGAGCAACCACTTCTCTAAACAGGAACTAAGAGGATTCTGGCTTAACATTTATTTCCGAAGCTTCCTGGCTTCGCTGTTATCTTGAACAGAAGTTCAACTAATCGAAATAGCAGACCAATGACAATACTGTCTCCCCATTACTGAGAATTTTTAAGCAATTTGTTTCAGTCATTGATGTTTCAAGAAGAAAAAGAGAAATTGTATTTTTAACATATGTTTATTACATTTTTGGAAGGAGAAAACAAATAATTTTGCGCAAGCAGTTTTATAGATAATTCAATCTCCCATCTTGGCTTGCTCTGTGTTGACTCTGAGTTCTCCAGCAAGCTACGAATTACATTACCTCCCAGGTTTTAGGTCCCAGCGCTCTAATTACAAGAGTGGGCTTTTTCTGGCTTTCACAATTTCCTAGCTTCTTCTGGGAAGAAGTGCCCATTCCATGCTGACCCTCCTCAAACAGATTTTTCCACCAGATTTATTAACTCTATTCTAGTTGTCTTTCAGTCTCCATCTGGTGCCTGGAGTGTATGTCTGCTCAGGCACATGTATTTAGGGGTTTTTGCAGGAGTAACCAGCACACAACCTGGTCTAAGAGCACGCATGCTTCAAACATACCAAAGACTTATGCGCACAAACACCACATCCACATATCCTGTAACACAGACCCATAAAAATCTAAGCGTAAAGATCATTACTCTGAAATACTCCCAAGAACATACCTTACCCTGGGACATGCTGCCAGGACAACGATTTCGGCTTCCTGTGCTGTATGCAGTCTAACAATATCTAAGCTGTCTTACCAGTTTAAAATGGCATTAAGGGGCAAGGGCATATGCCCACCGTATCTTTTGTGACTAATGTTATACAAGTAGGCAACACTTTTTCAGATTTCCACTCATTTAACACAGAATTTTGAAAAAGAGCAGTGGTGGGTGAAAAGAGGGGGATCTGGGACTATTCTTGTTCCCAAGATCCCTGCTCCCATCCCCAAACTAGATCATCAGTCAAGCTCACTCCTTTCTTCCCATCTAGCTCTAACTCTCAGCCAGTCTGAAGCTCCCCAGGAATATAATTATTTTAACATCTAGAATTTAGCTGGATGCATTTAAAAAAAAAAAAAAAAAAAAAGTGTCTGCCACACAGAATTGCTATTTAAAGAAGGAGCATAACAGGTTACCACAAAGAATCGCTTTGAGAAGGGCCAGGGACGCCAGGGTAGGATTCATGAGAGTGTAGTTTCCCAGTGCAAACATGCATACAGTTCTGGAGGGTTCCCATGTTTTATATGTAAAGACATTCATTCTTCTCAACAAGCAATTATATCTCTCTTGGTCGCTGCATGTTGGCACCTACCCAAAGACAAAAGTGAGCATATCCAAGTTATTTTTCAGGAGAAGTGCGGTTTATAATGCTTCCCTCCTAAGGCTTAGTAACCAAATCCTGCCGAACTACCAGTCACGCACATTAGGCTCAATCACACCCTTTGCAAGGCAAGGCCCACCTGGGGTGGAAATGAAAGGTCATGTTGCACCCAGAGTCCAAACCTTCTTGTTCTCTGCAGAAACCTGCTACATTTCATAATCCCAGCCTTAAAATTGCCTGCCCAGGCAGCTCTGGGCCCAGTACGGGGCTTCTTCAAACCACTGCTCCATCGTGCACTCGGCTATTTACAACAGTGCCTTAAAGTCAGCACAGGGAAGGGGAAGAGGCAGTGAATAAGCGTCTCTGAAGGGTATTTCTCTCTCTTTTAATAAATCTTTAATAAACCTTCAATAAATCTTTTTAGCTCTTTTTTAATAAATCTCTTAATGAGTAAGTCTGGAAGCACAAGGCTCAGCAGACTGGAAAATCCCAGCTTATATCGTGATTTCCTCTCTTCCACACCTTACGGCAAATCCTTTATTGTTCAGGGTACCTAATGCCCTAACTGGTGCTAGGGCTTCACTACGCATGGCACCACACATGTACACAAATCTTAAGGACTTCCATATAGTGCTCACATCCTAATATCTTAGGCTATAGAGTTTATGCTTAACATGCAGCTATGCTGAAGGAAAGCATTGTGTCAGAAAGGAAGGGCTTGTTGCATGCGTGCTGAGGGGGGCGGAAATACTTAGCAATCAGATCATTTAATTCGAGGCTTACAACAGGCTTAGCTGGCCACTGCATATACCACTGCTAGACAGCTAATAGGTATGACTCACAGCCAGAAAAAGTGATTTTATTTACCAATTTATCCCTGCCTCAGTCTGGTGACACCCAATGACCTTCGTGTTTAATAGAATTGAGTTTTTAAGCACTAACAGAGAACGCACAGCTCTTTTCTCCAAAGGTGGGCACAGAGCAACCTCCCTGCCAAGGCTACACTGGGAACTTGCAATTACACATACTGGGTCCACCTGCTCCTTCACGTGTGACGAATACCACATGGCTCTAACAGGTATTTCAGTGTTTTCGATAACAAAATTCATGCTGTGCATAATACTCTATGAAATAACCTCTAAAATTGGATGCACATTCACATACAAACCTTAATGGTCTCAAAGGAACAATTCCAGACTGTTAAGAAAAGCAGCTGCAGGGCGTGTGCCTTATCTTCCTTGTAACACGAGTTTGAATCTTTCATTGAATAGATATATAAACATGGTATGATAAAATCCCTCAGAATTTTTAGTTCTTAAAAGAAAAGACGTATTAATAAATCAAATTATAAAAACCCATTCACATTTATTGTCTTAATAATGCAGCGTAAACTGGGATTATCTATCCTGTATAAAAGCTTTTTACTACTGTGCTTTTTACTTTATCAATGAAAAATTGAAGGACTAAGCCACAGGCTGCTTGTTTTGCTTGTGTGCCTGCAGTACCAGCCACGCAAACATCCGAGTTGCTGACTGTATCGTGAAACTACTATCTGTAGGTATATCAAAGAGATATCACAGTTATGAGTGCAAATATCCCATGAATGCAACTTGGCTCACAGTCATCAGACAATAAAACTTATAAGGAATTAACTTTCCAGCTAGTGATGCTAGTTGAATTTCTCTTTATTTACTTTCTGAGTTAATGTAAAACCTTCAAATGGCCTCCAAAAATTCCAGCTTTGGGGAAATACAAGTGTCCATCTGGCACCACAGTTTGCAGATATGGACTTTCTCTCCTAGAAATTAAAATATCTTTTCATAAACCTAAACTTCCTTAGGAAAACCTCCTGTACTAGAGCATTACTACTTTCATTTGTCAAGAAACATTTGTCTTAGGAGGGATCAAGTGAACGTTTACGTAGCACTGAAGACAAATACATTCTCCCATGCTAGATCTTTAGGCCACATTCTTACTCCCAGAAATAAAATACCATTTCGTATCTGTCTCCTAGGGAGAAATAACAAGCAGACACAGTTGAAAGGATCTAAAAATCAGATAATGACCCTAACAATAATTATGCTATGAAGAATATATTGGAGGTGGAGGTTTTTCAGCTGCTGTCATACATTTTTGCAGGTCTGAATAACTGCGCTAATAATTATTTAGAAGGTTAGGCCATTTCCTACAGTGCAGTAAGTGAATAACGATCCAGGTCAGATGCAGACTGGAGACCTACTCTTTGACATGGCTTGTCAGCGGGTGCTTTGCATTTGAATTCGCTGTTGGTGGCCACAACAAAAACACACTAGCTTTGGCTTTGTTTGTGTATTGTTTCTGAAACAAACAGCACTACTTAAATTTGGCTAATTCAACAAAGCATCCATTGGGTTTCTTTCTGCCTACCTTCTTCCACGAGATTTTAAGACCACGACAGTTCCACAACGTGAAACAGCCAGCAGACAGCCTGAAGCACCATTTCTGGGAGCTTGTCCCACAACTCAAGAGCTACACTAGGAAAGCAGTCACAGTGCACAGATACTCCAGCGTGTTTTGGTTATGCTTTCTGTTTTTCAGTGCCAAAGTTGAGCAGAATTACATCCAGTTTCATGCTACAAAACATACCAGAAAACACACATGAAGCAGAAGCAGCGCTGTCCCTCTGTTTAGAAAAACTAGGGGCTTCCTAACAACCGGAACTAAAGCTAGGACAATTTTTACTTTTTGGCTTTAGAATTCCCTTTCAATCCACCATTTTCCTCTTCCATTTTGGAGGCTTAGAATTAATAAATGATGCTCTCATGGCTCCCAAACATGTTCTATGAGATAAAGGCGTCACACTCAAACCACAACCATTGTAAGCCATGAATTCACCACAACCATCATGCACTTTACACCACCAACAAGAAAGCAATGACATGGTCCAAGCACTTGGAAGAGTATCACCACATGGGGGGGGGGGGGGGGGGGGGGGGGAAGAGAGAGAGAGATGACAAACACAGACTGGGAAGAGCCTTAGCAGTAGCAACTTGCAAGGGAAAACAAAGTTTTTCTTACTTTTATCTGGCCAACACTACTTAACTCCAGCAAACATCCACTCCTGAAGGAGAAACATGGTTGGCTTTTGCTTCCTATGAGCCTGTGCAATCTGAAATGGGACGTGTGCTCCCGATACAGCTGCAGGAGGGCCACTCAGCATCAGAAGGCAGCAGTGTTTGGCCAATACAAGTCAGCTAAGGGGAGCTGGACAGCCTCCAGGCCTCCTCGCCTGCTGATGATGGAGAACTATAGTTGTAAGCCATGTCAACAGCAAATGTCAACACCTTGGCGCCTACAGTAACTCTGCTTTTTACTCCCAGTTAATACCACAGCACGGAAACACTGAGTGACTCAAACCATGGCTTTATCTGGTTAATGGTATCAGCAAGGGTTATCTCACTACAAGGTAAAAAGGGGTAAACCAACTGGCTGTCTATACTGCCWCCAGTAGTGCTCCACCAACTGTGTAAACTCCTTTGTGGGCACCTGCCCCTTTCGCTGCTTGGCACATACAAGGTGCTTCAGCAGGGAAAGCCTGAAAACGCCAAGTAGATCCATAAGGGCTGCACAAGTAGGTAGCTACTTGACAGTAAGTTTCAGTGACAGCATGAAGGTAATTTAAACGAGATTCATGGCGATTGCACACACTGCAGGAGAAGAGCTGAGCACCCCACAGCCAGCAGTGGCGATGGTTCAGCTGCACTGACGTTCCCAGCAAAAAAATTAAGAGCAAGGGGAAGAAGGTCCAAGACAAGCAGCTGGCCCAGGGCCACCATCCCAGGCAGCAGGGGACACCCACAGAGGGGAGCCGAAAGGCAGCACCATGAGGGACAGCGTCCCCAGCTCCTGCTGGATCTCAGCGAGAGCAAGGCCTCCCTGCTTGTGGGACTGGAGAGAGAACAACTAGTTTATTGACCTGCATGTTTTGTTCATTTAGTATCCAATAGCAATCATTTAAAGGCCAAAATATATGCTTCCAGGATCCATATTTCACCAACTAAGCATTCGCTCCAACATTCACAAGTGCTGAGAACAGAAGCACATGCATCTACTAAAGATTTCTTTACCATTTTTTTCCCAAACTTTGAGCAATCTTGTTTCCCAGGCAGTGCAGATCAGGAAGAGGGAAGGTCTTCAAGCCTTCCCTTTAATTGCTAGCCCTTATTCACCAGGACACTTCCCCAGTTGAAATAGTGTCCTCTTCACTTGGTCCCTCTAGAAAGCAGCTTCTGAAGATGACCAAGATCTGAAGAGTACTGTAAAAATTCAGAGTGGCATCACGTAATTTATTGTCTGTGCTTCTTAGAAGCTATGAATACTCCCAAATTTTCTTCCCTCCAGTTCCCAAAACAAATCCGCTGAAAAGYGTCCAGGGTTTCCAAGACATCAGACTGACATTAGCTGCCTGCTATTCTTGGAAACACCTTTGCCTACAGTCTCCCAGTTACTCCATCAGTAATGAAGTGAATCTAATCACTCTGCCATGAATCRTTGAGCTGATAGGCTATATTAGCTAGGAAGTACTGGGAGCAGCTGTTTATTTTAGTGCTATTTGAAGTCATTAAGTAGCTACACCACTAAATCATCTGGGGGGAAAAAAAAAAAAGAAAAGAAAAAAGAAAAAAAGAGTTAGCTCAGAGTGGGAAGTGTTTGTACATGAATGTCCTTTTCCTTTTTCTTCTGCTTCCTGCCATTAAAGCAACACAAAGTTCATCTTTGGCTAAGCCTTACGGGACATACTGATAAGATTTCATAGTGTGCAGAACACTGTCAAACATGCTGGCTGGTTAGATACAGGACAGGACAACAATATCTGTATTTCCATATTAACCCCCCTGAAAAATTTCAGCAGCATCAAGGGAAAACCTGCAGTCCCCCTCCCCCCACTACCCAACCCTCCCCAAAAAATACTCCCAAAGCCAGAATGTTGTCAGATTTTGGGTACAAGTGAAAAAGGGAAAGAATAGCTACACGCTATCTTTGAAGTAGCATTTCTGTAACTGACAAATGCTTTATAAAGACAAAACTACACTTGCTTCCTTATTTTAAAATACGATGCTCTTCTATCTAATAATAAGTATGTTAAAAAAAAAAATCTTTTAGGAAAAAAAAAATTCCTTTGTATGGAATAAAAATCTTACACTATGTACAACACTGAATTGTTAGGTATGTATACATTATAGGCAAAAGACTTTCCCAGGAGGATGCCTGTGTAGAAGATGGGGCAGGAGTGGAAGAGTTCTAACGTTGCACTGTTTGTTTGAAGTTTCTGAAAACCATCACTATGCAGATGGATTTTATCAATACTAGGCATAAATTCTGACCTCACAAAGGAGAAAGTTGTTTGGTTTTTAAACATATCCTCATGTACATAAATAAACAATACCGAGTATACATACATACTTGTATTTATACACACATCTCTCTGCTGAGTATAAATATACCCTGTAGGTGCTTTCATTACTAAAATTGTGTTGCTTATCACTGAAATAGGACCTAATCTTTGCAAATGTTTTTCTAAGTCAATTTAAGAGAATCAGTTTCTAGCCAGCAAAAGTGAAATTTTAGATATTGTTCTTATTTAAAGGACAACACATTTCAGAGGTAACTCAACCTCACAGTCCTCCTTTTTTTTTTTTTTTTTTTTTTTTAACTATAATAAATTATAGGCAAGGAACAGCTTAGAGGGGGCATGGCTGTGTGGGTTTCTTCTTATTCTTTTCATTAGTTCTATAATGCAGTAAGATCCACAAAGAACAACAGACTAACTTTCAATGTTATTGCTTGATTTTCCACTTGAGAACATACTCTCAGAGCTGCGGTATATCTCATTACATATAAGGCTTTTGGATACAGTCTGGAACAGACTTCCTGACCACATACAGTTATTCAAGTCCTTGCAATGACTTTACCCCGTCCAAAACATTCATGTGGGGGAATGGGGGAGAGAGGATGTTTAAACAGAGCAATTACAGCTAAATTCAAATTTGATACTTAACCAGTCTCCAACCTAAAATCCTCTTTCCCATTTCAATGTATTACGGTGTTTTCCATAATATCCTGTCATAATTGGGCTGCAATCTTGTTTATATTGGAAGTTGCTGGGAATTTTGCCACCAGGATCAGGAGTCAGATGTAATGCTGCAAAATTCTAAGCGGTGGTTTGCCAGACAGAGGTCATTAAATGTTTCCGATAGATCCAAAAAAAAGAGAAAATACTTTATAAGATTTTTGACGTATTTGGGAGCTTGCTTCTTGCAAATCATTACTGGAATCAGTGAGCCAGTCAGAAGTAGCATCAACACACAAACATTTGACTAAGTTATGTCCCCTCTGCATTAATGAAACCGTATGTTTCAGTTATAATATTTACATAAGAGGCAATGTTAAAATACTGCCAGCTAAAAATAAGAACAAGCAGGCCATACACTCTCTTGCTAAGTGCTAAAGCACTAAACTACTTTGTGACAGGATTCTGATTTGTTACAAATTTCTGTTCCTTTCTGGGGCAAATTTATTTCACTAATAATATGCAGAAGCTTTGCAGTACTGATAAAAATGTAGATCTCCACTGAGAAGTCAGTTTTGCCAAACATTTTGATGTATTTGAAAGATGAGGTGTAGCAGCACAGACCAACACAGCTGCAGCTTCTCAGATCATAAATACTGACTTTCCAAAACAAGCCCCTATAAATCTGTCCACTTATTACAGAACTACACATAAAGAGAAGTGGTTCAAAGACCAGAAAGGTGTCACAGCACGATCCTCACGTTAATTCAAGTTATATTCCTACCCCTCTGCAGCCTGAAGCTGGAGGCAACCAGGAAATTTCAGGTCAAGCTCACTTTTATTCTGAGTGCATACATTTCTTTATCCCGGTACAGTGCAGTACAGTGCACACTTTTTTTTTTTTTTTTTTTTTAAAACACATAGTATTATTTACATTGCAAATACATCAGAGAATGAGAAGATAGCTCCAGCTGATGCTGGGTCGGGACCTGGCACCGCAGGCTGCAGTCTGATCCCAGCGCCCGGAGAATTGGCATTCTCCCTCCAGCTCTACCATCTACTCTGTTTATTTTTAATTAATCTTCAGCAATATGTTTGAAGTAGATTTCAATCCCATCTACCTTGCCGAACACAGGATCGAGTACTGCCCAGAGTGCACAGGGGAAGTGGCACCCTGAGCTTCTCCTGACAAGCCTGTGTCTGCACCCATGGAGCTTCATGCTCTCCTCTCTCCCCTGAGGCTGTATATCTGGAGGGAAATTCTCCCACTTCAGGTTTGCATTTCTGCTTTGGATTTTCTATTACAAATTGAACTTGCCTGTGCAATGGGGTCCGTGAGAGACAGGGCCAAGTACAGCATACTCCAATCTTCCTGAGACAGCATTATTAACCAGAACATTAAAACAAGAAAATAATAAAACCAAAAGCTACAAGTAGTCCCCTGTAAAACATTTGCAAAAGATGATTAAATTAACCTCAGTTTAAGAATTACTGTTCTTTTCCTTACATAGGTGAAATACTAGTTAGCAYAGTATCTGGAACATTCCACCCTAACCACTGAATATTTAAACGTTTAATAGTGGAATGGGAAAAGAACATTTCCTAGGTGCCCAGAGGCCATTTGGAGCCAGACTTCCAAGTATTCCCAGAGTTACACAGAGATTAAGGTCAAGTGTCACAACGAACACTTAACATTCAGCAGTCTTCAGTAACCGTGTGGGCGCACTTCCCTTCAAGAAGAAGAGTGAATCATCCCTCTTCGACATAAGTAGTTTTGAAATATATTAATACAAGGTGGAACATTTCATACTTATTTGTTATTAAAAATGTAATACACAGGTATTCAAGAAAGGCTTTTCTGAAATAGCTGCATGTGTCAAAACACATCCTAGGTAAAGAATCTATATTCACATAGTACAATCAGTCACAGAAACACTGTAACCACAGTGTGCAGTATCTCTCCTGTGCACGCACATTTCTGTGCAAAATAGTAAATCTAGCTTTTTCCCAGCACTAACAGAAAGGTTATGGCAATGAGTTATAAGCAGTGTGTCAGGAGTGAGAACGGGCATTTCTAATCCAGTCAAAAATACCATTTCAAATTTACCCCTTACTCTTTTAAAAGCCTGCAGATGATTGCTGTGACCCTCGCAGACACCGCTGCATCTTGGCTTGCTAGCCTGCACCATGCCAAGACTCACTGAAGTGAGCAGGCCACTGCCAGCTCCAGAATTAAGACATGTTAGTGCTGAGCAGAGGACCAGAAGCCTAGAGCATTTGTCATTTGTCAGAGACCTTGCTTCTGGAGATACTTRGCAGAACAGCTGCTCTGACGTGGCTGGGAGCTGAGAAACTGTATCTCCAGGATGCCCTAGAGACACCTAGATGTAGAAAGTCCTACAAGACACAGATGTAGAAAGTAATGGAAAAGTCTGTTTTGGCACTCTGTTTTGGCATAGCAACTCATGTGCCGTGAGCCAATGTTGGTTTCATGCCCACTGCTGGTCATTGGCCTAAACTCCAGGGCAATTATGAAGCAGTATTTACGTTACAGTTTGGAAGCCTTCATGCTCTTCTGCACTCATCCTCAAAGCAGAGGAAGAGGTGGGAGAGCTGCACATTGAGGCTGAGAGCAATTTCAGAAGACAATCTGTCGAGCATCAACACCAGCAGGACAACCCCCTTAAGAAAACACTGCTTGTCAGGACATGTCACAGATGGAAAGAAAACCTGAAGTGTGTTGTACTTCAGGTGAATTTTTCTAACACCACAGCTTTAAAGCACATTTTCAAATCTTTGAGAGCCTTCAAGGACAGGAGAGGACTGTTCCCTGGAGAGGAGATATAGCCTATTCAATTTTAGAAACAACAGTTACTTTCCAAGGGGATGCAAAAGATGATCACAATTTATGAAAACACAACGTGAAGACCGTGCATAATTTTCCATTTGACTACTGTTCACAATACAACAGGATGGTTCAGCCTACAAATACATGTGCACAAACATAGAAAAACAATTTGAATTAATTTAGCGGTTTTATGGCATTTATAAGTATGATTTTCAAGAATCCACTTTAATACCATCTGATTCTATACTTTTTTCTTAGAACGTTTTTTAATTCTTGTATTTATATTCCATTAACTACTTCCATCTGCTATATGGCTGAACTACTGGCACCTTCCAAAGAGGTGGGCTTTTTCTGTTTACCTTGATTTTTTTCTTGTATATAGGGATTAATTGGTCTTTATACCTGTTGTCTGCCAACACTTCTTGAAAATTCAGTCTAGYAGCCAGAACTGAGCTTTTTTTAAACCCTATTTGCTCATCATACAAAATGGTTACAGCAGTTCCTATACTACCTCAAATGCTCTCCAATTTTCAAGTAGCCCTGGACAACAAGACACCTACAGTGTCATTAGCATGGTATCACTAAGCTATTCTGTTTAGTTACAAGACAGCATAGAGAGCGTTTTGGAGTACAACTGCCTACCAGGAAAGCAACTGGAAAGCATTTTATATAAATCAAGTGAGGAGAAAGCAAGCAGCCCACTGAAACTTAAACTTACATTCATATATGAAAACTTTTGGTTGCACAAATCATTGGGTTTTTTAATTTCAAAATAATTTGTAATTTAAATGCAAATTGAAGAAAGTGTTTATGTATTTACTTTCCCTTCTTGTAAAATATATGTATTAATTGAAGACAGATTTATATGCCCATCAAGAGAGAGGCAAACCGATCTATCCTCAAGTATACATTCACCTGCTGCCTGTCATAACTTGCCAGTTTTGAGATTATACTAGCGGGAAATTCTATTAAGTATTCATTGCCTTTACTTTCTTGCCAGTTTTGCATCCAGGACCTGATACAACATCTAAGGATGCCCATGAAAAACCCTCCATCTGTTCAGGCTACTTATACTCAATGGATACTTTTTAATGGGATGATTTACCTTGGTAGGTAAACTGCTTGAAGAGCCGAGACACACTAAGTTTTATGCAGCTGATAATACATGGGATCAATCCCTCCTTTCTTTCCAGCACACACCATCATGGTTTTATTTTGGCTACCAAAAGACATATTTCTCTGCCTCTGTCAGCTGGGCATTACTCACAACTCAGACTACAGAACAATAAAGTCAGTATCAAAATCATAGTCAGCATCCTGCGTTGGTTCTGCAAGCTTCATGACTCGATCATTTCAACTTACTAAATTTAACATATCTCTGGAGTTTCCCTACTGGCTTCCCGAAAAGATTATCATTGTTCATGTTTAATTTCTGGACATAAAATAGTCACACAGGAAAAAATGACAATAATAAAGTCAAGAACAGGGCTCTGCTGAGAAACATGCAGTGAGGGGCTGCCGGATAGATTAAAACTGAATTCCCCAGCTTGAAAGTCAAGGCTTGGCTCAATTCTTCCAAGTCATCATACAGACAACTATGGGACTTCATGTAATTTGTTAGGAAGTTAACTACATTGCTGGGATAAGTTTAAATTGAATTACACTGAGGCCAAACTCTCTCCTCACTTACAATGAAGAAAATGCAGGATGACTTCAATTTGCTTAGACATTGTAAATAAGTCTAAACACAAAACTTTCCACTTTGAAGAAGAGCATCTGTATCTGAATGAGGCAGATTAAGTCGAGTAGGACAAATATGCACTATAACTATGTACACCAGCAAATACAGGTGACGCGACCAAGTGTATCCGGTGACAGAATACCACGTTCTTTGCTCACGTGAGACATTGAATGAATTAGACTTGATTATACAATACAGAAACAAAAATAGAGCTGGGAAATGTTGTTTGGCTTTTTTCAAAGTTATCTCAACAGATTCAACCACTCTTCTTCAGCCCACTCAAAATTACTGCCATGAAAAATACATAGAAATCCAATCTCTTCTTTAAAACATCATCCTAACGCACAGTCCAGACAAACCAACAAACTGTGCTAAGGACATTGTACCCATTTTCCCAAAATATTTTTTTTTCCAAGCAAAGAACTGTACTCCACAAAAAATGCCATCTATAAAGCAGTAAGTCGTCTTGCCATGGGCTGCCAGAACTGGTAACAGGCACAAAAAGTGCAAACTTTCAGACAGAGATGAATAGGGAGCAAAACACAGCTGTGACTGTGTCTGAGGGTACCTACTCACCATACCCACCACATGTCAAGTCACTCCACCAGCTCTGCTGCATATGTCTACACCGACATTGGGAGCATCGTTAACATGGGCTAAGGCTTAGAGCATGCCATGAAAACTTGAGAAGTCCAGCTTGCTTAACAGCAACGGGAAAGGCTGACTGGGGTGTACAATAGCCTGCTGTCGAAAAGCACATTAGCGGGGTGACGACAGAAGAAGCGAGCATTAAGATGCCCTTGCTGAGGGTGGGTAGCTTTCCAGCCTTACCCGGGTAGGGCTGCCCTAAAACAACTCCCCACGACTGCTGTGGCCACTAAAATGGGAGGCTGCAGAGGGCAGCACTGCCATGCACTTGGCTTGCATTACCCAGCACACTACATCACAGGCAATAAAAATGAAACATTAACTTTATTAACCTCATGGTTGCATGGATCATAAAGTTTCCTTGATTTTAAGGTCTCCCTGAAAACCAGTGGACTCTTTAACAGTATCAGACTTCGAACATGCTGACACTGTAACTGCCCCTTGACAACGAAAGCTGGGACAACACCCTTTTCAGTCCTGCCCATGTACCCCCATCGTGAGATTTTCAGGAGCAAGATTTTTTGTGAGGCTGCATGAAGGCTTTGGTCAATAAGACCAGGGTGCTTTGCAAAGGGTAACTGGGACGTGGAGTGGCAAGGACAGGACTGGCATTGCCAACTCTCAGAGACCACAGCAAGGGCAGAAACACAGCTAGCTCTAAGGCAGGAAGACGKAGGAGAGAGGAAGCAAAAGATCATCAGGGATGTGAAGGGGATTGCAATTCTTTCCCTTAGCAGGACAAAGAGAGAGCTGGAAAAAGCCACCCAGTACAGCAACAGCCAAAGGCCTGGCTATAATACCACTGCTTGCTGCCACAGGATACAAAATCTGAAGTAAATTGGAAGCAGCAGTAAACAAGTGGTGCTCTCAGCTAACTGCCTGGCACCATATCAAGGCAGAGTTCAGCCTGTTTACAAGGTCTTTACATTTGAGAGGTCTTTACTTTGTCACCCACCTCAGCAGAAGGAATAAATGGATTTGGAGAAGCTGATCTGTGAGTATTTAGCTTAATTTTAAGCATAGACAAACTATTCAGTAGGCCTGTTTAGTAGCAGAAATTAGGAGAGGGGTTCTTTGTCACGCTGCAGAACAAAATATTGCAGTGGAGCACAGAAAGAGATCAGGCATCACTGCCTCAGATGCACAAAAATCCAGCTTAGATTTAAATCTCGGTTTGTTTAAGAGCTGGCCAAGATTAAACACTTAAGTATGTAAGTTAGCAAAGCGATCACTAAAAGAACTGCCACACATTCCACGTAACATTGATCTCACCATCAATTCACGAAAAGCAATTTTCACATTACTGTTAGAGAGAACATGAATTCTACTGAGCAGTAGGGCTATACAAAACCTTGATATTTTTCTTTGCAGCAAGTTATGCCACTGAAGGAGGAAAGGGCAAGATGAAGAGCTAAGCACAGTTATCTAATCTTTACCCATTCTCTTCAGAAACAGAAGCAGGTTAAGTACAACAGACCTCCAAGGATGTACTCCAGCTACATCAAGGCTGAAATTGTCCAAATGCTTTTGGCAGAGATTTTAGTTGGACTCTGAACTGTATGAATTACCTGCTTTAGAAAATAATAACAACATTGATATTAAACCAAACAATAATTAAAAAAAAAAAAATCAAGGAATAGGGATGGTGACCAATTAAAAGAACAGTTTTAATTTCAAATTCACATAACTCAGTAGCATTACACTTGTCTCAATTCCATTTACAGACTAAGAAGCACAAAACACCTTAGGAAAAACATTATGCGTTACTGCCTCTATTCCAGACGCGGGGACACAACCAAGGGCCAACACGGTTTGAGGGGGTGTCACCCATGCCATCCAGCACTAGTAATTACTAATGTGTATCTCTGCATGACAGATTTTATCTTTTCACACAGCAATTTAATCTGTTGAGTTACGGTGTCATCAGTCAGACATTTAATTACTATGGAATAAAAGCCTTATTAAATCTCTTCCCCAGCCTTTGTTGACACAAGACAACTTAAGAACGTGGCTGAATCTTCAGGGCATTTCCAGGGGAGTATTCTCTGTCTATTTATTTTAAATAACATGTTGATATGTAGTTGATGCTGTTAAAACAGAAAAGGAATTAAAAGAGAGCTGATGCATTAAAAAAACAGCTGCAGATCCAATAGTACTTAATGGTTCTCTGAGAACGTAAACCTCAGTTATCCCAGTTCCAGTGTCGACACTCTCTGCCAAACATATCTGAATTGTGGTTTTACCACTGAGGTACGCAGGAGTCCCAAGAGACCAAAGGCACTTTCAAATAGAAAATGACTTTCACATTTTTCTTCTCCCATCATCTGTGTGTGTGGACAAAGCTGTACTCAAAACACAATAAATCAACATATACACATACACCTATTACAGCACCTTCTTTGAGAGCCCACTTCTCTGCAAATCCATGTGGCTTTAAAAAGACGGACAGGTAAAAAGCCTTTGGGGATTCTTTAAATGGGTTTTAGTGCACTGAAGTCTAACTCGCCCCTCACAAGGCTTTTAAATGACAATCCCAAATATGCATTTACAGCATTTTAAATAAAGGCTGGTTAGGTATCACAAAAATTTACGAAGATTAATAATAATAACCACAATAAATGAATTTTCAATTATTTGTGGCAAAATCCTGCTCTTCGATCCATATGGATTGCCTCTAGAGATACACAGAAAGAACAAACCTCTGGAGGGAAGACATGCTTGTCCATGCGCCCAGCTCCTGCCATAGTGACAACTTTCTAAAATAGCATCCTGGGCTCTCCTAATGTGCCCATGCTGATGATCTCTTGCCACTTTCCAGGAAGAACTACTGAGTGCTATAATTGTGTGTGGTGCACCATTTTACATATTCACAATACATTTTTATTTTTAATTAAAGCAGAATTATGTAAGACACACCTTGATGCCTTTTTTTTTTAATCAAGAGGCAGCACAGATGTACAAAAAAAAAAAAAAAAAAAGATGAATGTTTACATTTCAGTAATCACAGAAAATACTGTATTTGGCAAGTAATCAGTTTCTTGTATTGCACTATAGTTGAACATCTAGGTTCTTTATTACTTTCAAGCTACACTCAATAGTAGCTTGTAATAATATTTCATAAACATAAACTGTAAGGTAATTATGCATATAATTCCAAGAAAGCAAAATTACAGTTATCTGTAACTGTAACATATCCCTAACTATTCCTATTCCCCATCATTTCTGTACCAAGCGCAGTAGTGGAAGAGGGAGAGACAGCAAGGAGGGCCTCACTTTAACACTTGTAGCTAATCACCACCTGCAGTGTATCTGGCAATACATATCAAACAGAAAAATAGACATCCAATAAACAGAATGGGAAAAATTTTGGAACAGCTTAAAATGGTTTTAAATATCTATCACTGCCAAAGCTATGACCCTTCTATCAGCATTATCCAAAACGGAACAGATGGAAGCTAAACGTGCTTTTATCCATCACAGGCCCATAACAAACTGCAGGCTGCTCTCCCTGCCTGGATTCTCTCTCACCATTTTTGGAAGTGCTCCTCTGCAATATTGCAAACAGAAAGACAGCATGCACATGCATGCATGCCTTGCATGAACAAATTTTATACTATGACTATTCTTTTGCCTTTACCATAGCTTAACTTGACTTTCCATTGATAAGGAAATAACAAGGGCATGGCCCAAATTATTTCATGTTCCCCCAATACAAACACTCCCCTTTATATACCTTTTTGGTAGCCTACTGTTTAATTCCATTATTCATTCTCCAAACATTATTGTCTCTCATACCTTGATGTTACTGTTTGGCTTGCCTGCTGCTAAAAGTACGCTCTCCCACCTCTGTGCCATTTTATTCCCATAGCTGAGATGTTAGTATTTTGTTCTCTGAGCAAAGATGTACCTCACGGTTTAGGCAGTTTATCTGAAGTTTTTCCTTAAGACCCTGCTCTCTTCTTCTCTGTCACTAGAAAATGAGGTCCACACTTGGAGATGACAGTAAGCGACAACACAAACTGAAGGGCATGAAGCTGCAGGCACCCAGTCCTAAAGAAAACCAGCCCCTGGTGTAGCTAATCTTGTTTGGGGATGTTTATCCAAGTTCAGCAAGGTCTCCACTGAGCCAGCTCATTCTCTCATCAGCCTGTGTAAACCCCCTGTTATTACCCCTCTAACATTACTAAGAGCTTTAATGGTGTTATTGGCCTTGACAGGCACATTATTGCACCATGGTTTGGGAGCCCCTTGCCGGCCCCACGGGCGAGCAGAACCCACTCGCTCCTGGTGAAGCGTGTCCTTTCTTGGCAGCAGCAGAGGCATGCGGTGTCCGAGGCACCCCAGTCTCCCCCTCGCACCACTGCGGCATGCAAGGCACAGACGTGGTTGCTATTTTACCACCACATCCCTCCCGCTCCTATCTCTTGCCGAAGACAGCAGCCGAGCAGGCATGCTGCCAGCTCCTTCCGCCAAGGTCGAGGACAATAATGCGCTCTGTGCTCTTGCAGCCGAGTCATGCCAAATGGTAGCAGATGGCATCTTCCCCCCAGACCCCATAGCTGCGGCGCTGCAGTTGGCAAGCCGCAAAGATCACCCTCCCTGTGTGTTTTCCTTGTCCCTCCTCCACATTGGCACACAGCAGACTGGCTGACGAGGCCGTCACATTTTCCGTAATTGCCCTGAAAGAAGCCCTTTGCAGAGCGGATCCTCCTGCCGGCCTTGGCTGCACACAGCCAGCGCGTGGCCGAAAGGRCAGGCTGCCCCCGGACATGTGCCGCCTGCAACGCATACCACGGAGCGGGAATGTTGGCTGCCGGGTACAGCTTGTTTCAACCCAGAGCAGCAGTCCTCCTCCTCCCACAGAAGAGACTGTTTGGTCTGCAGCAGAAGTCAACATAATACCATCAAGCACTGCTCCTTGACATTATTCCTTCATTAATCATCACCKAAATTGTAGATCAGCTTCATTAAGACCTGACAGTCAACCTTGCGCTTGTAGTTTGAAGCTATCTCTTCACAAACATACATCAATCACATGTTCCTCCTTGTTATTTCTTCCAGAAAATAAAAGCTAACTACTCACCGAAGTTATGAATATAGCAAGGATCTGAAATACAGCACAGAAGATCAAGATTTCACAACCATTTATGCCCATTAGCTTTATAAAAGACATACAGTTTAATTAGCAGAGATTTCCATCTCCAGAGGTAGCAGTACAAGCTACAACTCCATGAGAGATGAGACAGTGTCACCCTGGGCAAAGACATTCACATCCCACAGAAAGGTTTTCCTTTCCTGTCAAAGGGAAGGACTCAGGCTAACCCGGCTTTTACCATGCTGAATAACAAGTCAGCACCATGTACTAGTACATGATATAACTGTGAAACTGGCAGATATGAGGTAGAAATTCTGCTTTTCAGCCTTAAATTTGACACCTGTGCTGAAGAAACAAAGACAAGTGAGGTCCTTGCACTCACCATGGGCTTAAAAAGTTTTGTCCCACTCCTCTAATACAAGGCTGAAAAAGAAGAAAGATGACACTTTATTTTAAATAAGGATCAATGTTCCCCTAGCACCAGTAATGGAAAAGGGGGAAGATGAAAGAGTCTGCAGAAGGACTGGGTGAAGAGCAAAGGACTTGTGAGCCTCTTACAGCCACAGGGCRGAGGATTAGGTCAGGCAGCAACACCCAAGCACATGAGAAAACATGAAGCGTATCTGCCTTAAGATCTGTAAACTTTAGGAAAATAATCCAATTTCTGTTCAGATGACCTAGGCACTAGGAAGTTCCATATTTTGAGGATGTTTGGCTAAACCATCCTTTAATCCAAATGGAGCTTGCATTTCCCACTACTTTCAGAGATGAGAGGGCTTCACAAGCTCACTGCCTGCATACTTTTGCCTCCYACATCAGGGGCACAAGCTCTTTGGTACACCAAGGAGGTGAGATCTGCCTTCAGACTCAGCCACCGGCTTTCCAGACAGCTTCAGGAAAGTCACCTACTCTCTGTCTTTCCTGTCATTTTAAGTGGGATACCACCAGCTATTTGACAGAGGAGGTATATGCATTTTAATTGATTTACTTTTCGCATCTGCAGAGGTTCTTGCTGAAAACAGCAAGATTCCCAAGCATGGGAATTTCATTATTAYTATTATTATTGCAGAAGACCGGCAGACATCTGTACTACAGCACACCGCACSGGATAACGATATCTTGAATGTCTATACTTTGGAGCATCCCTCCATAATATTTCTGTCTCACTTCTTCTTACAATACTATTTTCATTACTTAGTGTAATCAAGTACAGATCATCTTCTAACAACTGAAATACAGAAAGTGCACACAGGCAATTGTAATAAAAACATTATCATCTTATCATAAAATTTTGCATGTTGACTAAAGCTGATGGATCCTCAATTCTGTGAGCAGAGGTAGACAGCGAAGTAATCATTATCACAATTCATCAAAATAATGTCAGCCGTATGGATATTTCRGAAAATCTTTTCTCAAAAAGCTTTTGTTACCACTGCCTCTGATTTTTCCCAGTACTGTCTTCTTACTTCACAGAATTTGTTTGGATATCTAAGTTCCAAGCTGTGCTTCATGATATGCCAATGATACTGCTGATATGAAACAAGCTAAAAATTGAAGCCCTGAACAGGGTATCAAACACAGAAGTACATCTATTACTTCACTGTACTTTCTGATGTCGCCACTAGAGGGACATACACGAAGCTAAAAAAATGAAGCTAGTAGCTGTCAACGATGCTGTTCAGACTGCTATTGTAGTTAGGAAGATAAAAGGCATTTTGTTTCTTTTGAGACAAAGTTTGTATTTACACACCAAGAGAATGCCAAAAGTATCAACTCACATGATTTTGTATTGGCAAACAAAATGGTGTGTTCATGGCAMATAGTTAATGGACATAACACAAACATTGCTGAAGACCTACTGTAACTTCACAACTCATTCAAGTCATACAGTTGGGGTGTGATTTATCTTCAGCCCCACAGAGTCTGCACTATCAAAGTTCAGGAAATTCCTCACACCTTAACAGAACAATGGAAAAAGCCAATATTGCTTCCCCCCATTTAGTCGCCAAATCACTATCAAAAATTGTCAGAGCAACAAGCTCTCATTCCAGTTACCTTTCTAACTTCCCACAGACCACCTGGCTTCATATCTCTGCATGTCTGGCATTACCTAAGCCATTTCCCAACATCGATATTGATTGTCAAGCTCCAGTGCCAGCTGCAGTGCTGAGGCGGAGAAAAAGAAAATCTCATCATTGCTGTGATTACAACTGGTGGCATTTAAAACAGGGTGGGAATAAACCATGTCCCCAAATGTAATTTTCATGACATTAGCTACATCCTCACTAAGAGCAAATCTGGTGTACATGTACACTGATGGTGGAAGACGTTCACCACAAACTCAACCTCTAAGTTTGCTTTCACGCCACCTAAGTTTTTAAAGATCATAGAATCATTAAGGTTGGAAAAGACCTCTAAGATCATCAAGTCCAACCATCAACCAAACACCACCATGCCCACTAAACCATGTCCCTAAGTGCCTCATCTACACGTCTTTTAAATACTTCCAGGGATGGTGACTCCACCACTTCCCTGGGCAGCCTGTTMCAATGCTTAACCACTCTTTCAGTAAAGAAATTTTTCCTCATGTCCAATCTAAACCTCCCCTGGCGCAACTTGAGGCCATTTCCTCTCGTCCTATCGCTAGTTGCTTGGCAGAAGAGACCAACACCCACCTTGCTGCAACCTCCTTTCAGGTAGTTGTAGAGGGCGATAAGGTCTCCCCTGAGCCTCCTCTTCTCCAGACTAAACAGTCCCAGTTCCCTCAGCTGCTCCTTGTAAGACTTGTTCTCCAGATCCTTCACCAGCTTYSTTGCCCTCCTCTGGACACGCTCCAGCAMCTCAATGTCCTTCTTGTAGTGAGGGGCCCAAAACTGAACACAGTATTCGAGGTGGGGCCTCAGCAGTGCTGAGGACAGGGGGACAATCACTTCCCTACTCCTGCTGGCCACACTATTTCTGATACAGGCCAGGATGCCATTGGCCTTCTTGGCCGCCTGGGCACACTGCCGGCTCATATTCAGCCGGCTGTCAACCAGCACCCCCAGGTCCTTCTCCAACAGGCAGCTTTCCAGCCACTCTTCCCCTAGCCTGTAGCATTGCATGGGGTTGTTGTGGCCAAAGTGCAGGACCCGGCACTTGGCCTTGTTGAACCTCATACAGTTGGCCTCAGCCCATCGATCCAGCCTGTCCAGGTCCCTCTGCAGAGCCTTTCTACCCTCGAGCAGATCGACACTGCYGGCCAGCTTGGTGTCGTCTGCAAACTTACTGAGGGAGCACTCAATCCCCTCATCCAGATCGTTAATAAAGATATTGAACAAGACCGGCCCCAAAACTGAGCCCTGGGGGACACCGCTTGTGACCGGCCGCCAAGTAGACTTCGCTCCATTCACCACAACTCTCTGGGCCCRGCCACCCAGCCAAGATGCCACTGCCATTATGTTCCAAACTCTTGTATGTAGCAGATGACCTCCAGAGTGACACCAGTGGGTCACACAGAGAAGCTCGTCCAAATGAACGATATTGCTAACTTAACCTATGGAGCAAACACACATCAGATCACATGTACCATGTGTTAAGCGAGGCCAATAAAAGCAGTCTGCTTCTAAATTAAAAGACACAAGTGAAAAACAACTTTTTAACTTCAGCTTTATATACCATCCTTGAGTAATGACAAAGGCAGGCAAAGAAACTGCACTCATTCAAAATTTTTATAGAGTCTGTGCAGTGTTCTGCCACATTAAATTAATGCCACTGAGAACAGATGATTGAAAAGTAAGTGGAAGTACTTTACAGGAAAGAAAATGAAAGCTACAAGTGTTCAGGAGTTTTCAGAAGTGYTTCATCCATCACCTATCTTCAAAATAGACCGTAACTAGGAAATAGCATTCAGAAACCAGGCAATATTACTACTTCTTCTAATATAAGTATGCACACTTTTAACTTATAATCTGTACTCGTTCACAAATATAGAAGGGATTCAAGATAGCAGGGCTTGTATATGGAAATTTGTGATGGCTCATATTTCACTAGCTTCAAAGTTACACACCTGAGCCGTATGAGTGAGGATAATTTGTCTATTCTGCACATGCTGCATATCTCAGAGAAGACATTTAGAAAAGGCTCTCTTTTTATTTTTCTTTTAAGTAGTTTTTGTATCTAGATCTAAAAAAAAGCAGATGGACTAAACTGCTATAATTTCTATCAGATTAATTTTAGGCTGAAAAAAATAATCTATGAATAGATATGTCTATATTTAAAGAAACTATGTTTAAGTCAGCTATTGCAGGTTCTTCTATGCTAGATACAAATGCTGCAGTTCKACCAGAAAAGAGACCGCATCTTCTGAATGGGAAAAGGTGCCCCATCTCCCCTTGCAGGATAAACAGGACATTTTCTGATAGTTCTTTAGTAGCCCAAGACCGAGTCACACCAATCTTGATCTTTAAACAGATGTGATATCATGAGGTGATCTTCCATATGAAGGAGAGGAGGCAAAACTACTCATAAGTTTGCAGACGACACCAAGCTGGCCGGCAGTGTCGATCTGCTCGAGGGTAGGAAGGCTCTGCAGAGGGACCTGGACAGGCTGGATCGATGGGCTGAGGCCAACTGCATGAGGTTCAACAAGGCCAAGTGCCGGGTCCTGCACTTTGGCCACAACAACCCCATGCAATGCTACAGGCTAGGGGAAGAGTGGCTGGAAAGCTGCCTGTTGGAGAAGGACCTGGGGGTGCTGGTTGACAGCCGGCTGAATATGAGCCGGCAGTGTGCCCAGGCGGCCAAGAAGGCCAATGGCATCCTGGCCTGTATCAGAAATAGTGTGGCCAGCAGGAGTAGGGAAGTGATTGTCCCCCTGTCCTCAGCACTGCTGAGGCCCCACCTCGAATACTGTGTTCAGTTTTGGGCCCCTCACTACAAGAAGGACATTGAGKTGCTGGAGCGTGTCCAGAGGAGGGCAACAAAGCTGGTGAAGGATCTGGAGAACAAGTCTTACAAGGAGCAGCTGAGGGAACTGGGACTGTTTAGTCTGGAGAAGAGGAGGCTCAGGGGAGACCTTATCGCCCTCTACAACTACCTGAAAGGAGGTTGCAGCAAGGTGGGTGTTGGTCTCTTCTGCCAAGCAACTAGCGATAGGACRAGAGGAAATGGCCTCAAGTTGCGCCAGGGGAGGTTTAGATTGGACATGAGGAAAAATKTCTTTACTGAAAGAGTGGTTAAGCATTGGAACAGGCTGCCCAGGGAAGTGGTGGAGTCACCATCCCTGAGGTATTTAAAAGACGTGTAGATGAGGCGCTTAGGGACATGGTTTAGTGGGCATGGTGGTGTTGGGTTGATGGTTGGACTTGATGATCTTAGAGGTCTTTTCCAACCTTAATGATTCTATGATTCTATATCACTCTGCAAGTATGTGTCACAATCCTGGTCTTGCCTGTCTCCCCCAAGCCCCCAGTATAAAGGTTATAAAAACTTCTTGCTGGCTATCACTAGTTCAGATTTACATTTCCTTAACATCATTAATTTGCAAGGCTTGTACCTCTCACAAGGAAGCAGGTATCATCTCAATTAAACATGAGTGGACATGAGGGCACAGAGAGATAATACTTGGTCCAATGTCACGGAGGGAGTCACCACTGGAACTGGAACAAAAAGCAGGTATCTTGAACTTGGTGTCTTCCTCCAGTGTTGTTCAGTAGCCATGACAACAAAGGCATGAAAACAGGCTAAGAGGGGTATTACATGCATTGACCTGCAGGGAACTGTGCTTGAAATTAGCAGATTTTATGCTGCCAGCACAACAGCTTGGTGGCGTGCCCCGCCATCTCATTTCACAGGGATGTAGGACTGGAGATCGTTTTTAGAAAAGCAAAACCCAAACCATGAAGGAGGCAAACCTATTACGGACACGTCAAATATTTGCGCATCACAAGAGCTGCTGCTTGAGATGGAAAAGAGTTCATTCCCACTGAGCCCTCACCATTAACCTTGTGAGAAACAAGCAGCAAAGCTTCAGCCAGCTTCATTTCTCTAGCTTGCTGACTCCATGCACTTCCAAGGGTCACTTAAAAAAAAGCGGTTTAGAGTTGTTACAGCTTCCTTTGAAGGACGAGAATGAGACAGAGCGTACCAATGTGTCCATACGCAGAGACGTGGCTCCCTACCACATACATTTTTGAGGAATCACTCTGTTAATAAGGATGGCAATGTGTTCAGGAGATCTTCAATAGAAAACAAGCAGCGCTCAAAGCTGCTTTAGCACAATATGCCATTACACAGAGATACCTATGCACAGTAAGGCTGGTGCCCATTTGATTAAACAGCCTACCTGCTCCCTCCAGAAGATATCAGAGGTACAATTAGTTCAGTCGCAGTATCAGCAATGCCCTTGAGGTCCTGTGCTCCTGACAACTAATGAAGAGGCACTGCTGGCTGTCAGCACATGCAGGGGGAGGCATTCATCTTTGTGGCAGCCCCAATTAAATCCACTGGGGTCACACCAGGAGGACATAGGAATTCAGCGCAGGGAACAAGTCAAAGCAGCTGACTAGTTTAACACTTTATTTTTGGGTTTTATATCATGGAGAAAAGGGAATCAATTTTGTGCTAGCCATGCCGATGGTGAAGGGAACACAGAGCATCTGCATGGCAGCAAAGGTAGAGTACCTCAGTGCTCAGGTGTGTGTGCACGTGCACTATGGAAAGGCATTTTTTGCAGCAGGGTGGGAAACCTCTTAATACACAAACAATTTTCTCCTAAAGTCAAGAGAAGGGAACTTACTTAGTGCATTGTGTTCCTAACACTCTGCTAAGCTTTCAAGGAAAGCTACTTGCCGTACGTGTGGGTGTATCCTCACCTTGGACATGGCAATTACTCCTGAGAAGATAAGGCAGGGAACTCTTGTCCCTTATTTCTCACAAGGCTACATCCTTACAGAAAACAAACAGTTCTACTTCAAAACAACAGGGTTCAAAACCTTCTAAAACATTTCCATCCCCGAGACATCACGTTGAATTATACCAGTCACAGTCAAACATGTCAGCTAATCATCTGCCCTATTTGGTGCCTCACTGTAGAGTCCAACCTTTCCCATCGCACAGAAGTCCTGCTGTCATATGACTTCTAGGACTGCAAAGTATTGATATCAGAAGAGAAGAATATTGAAATAGAAGCTACAGTAAGCATCGGTATCCAACCTGTTAAGGTACATGGGAGCACTACAAAGAAAATTGCTTGTTTAGCCAAAAAAGATTTATCTGTAATTCCTGTTTTGTCTTACTTGTGTCCCTTAAGGAAAAAACGCAAGTGAACTTATCAAATTCACATTTTCCAGGCCTTCATGGACCCTTAATTAAAAACACTGCCAATCAGTAGGTGACAAGAATTATCATCTACCGTGGCCTTCCTATTTCAGATGTTTGAGAACTCATGACGAAAGTCTCGAAGGGCTTCATCTGCTAAGCACTGTGTATCAACAGGGAACTGGAGAGTTTTTAGTAACTTTACAACACACTGGCAGCCATTTATCTTCTCAAACATCATAACACACTTGTGGAGGCTAAAGGGCCTGTTTACTGACAGTGAAATCAGTGTGACACACATATGCAAAACAGATCCCTCCTGACTCTCAGCCATGGGTGCACAGACCTAAGCAAATCTAAGCTGACTTAAATATAAGATAGCTATCCTGCAGAAATGAAATAACATTGTCCTTTGGAACTAAAAGATTCATTAAGCTTTGAGAAGTGAAAGACTATTGCAGCAGTAGAAGCAAAATAGTTTATTATCCAACCTTTTATGTGAAGGAAGCTTAAAAAAACCCCCTCAAACCCACCTCATGCTCCGTACCAGAACAATTAATCTGCAGGAAACTTCATTTGCCATATGGTATGCAATTAAAGACCTAAAGAAATAAAGAAAAAAGCCTGTGGACACCTCTTTTTTTTCTGACTAATGAAAAATAATTCTAACAATTTCAAAGTTCTGGGAATTAATATTTCACTCCCTTGCAGAGATTCTCTAATAAAGCCATGGGCTTTTGGGAAATGCTTTGCAGTCAAAGACTTCACAAGTCCATAAAGTCAGCCTAGAAACCTGATGAAATACTGCTCACTGTTCTGAGAAAGCACAATGTAAGAATTTCATGCCAGAAAAATTAGATTCAAACATGCTGTGAACAGTAACAACTCAAGTCCTCCAAAATAATATAAAAATACTTTGTAGGGCACTCTACACAACAGCACTGGGGAGCACTTTCCTAACATCAATTTGTAAAACCTACTGCAGACTTCTAAATTACCTGAAAATAATTCTCATGAGAAAAGCTGTGATGCAAAAGCAGCCAAATGTTTGAACAGTATCATAGAACTAAAGACTGCCGGAGTATCAAAACTAAGTCCTGAGACAGGCTTGTACATGGCAGTCTAGTGAAACTGCTTTTGTTTCACATCCTTTCCAGCTGAAGCATTTGGGAATGTAGCTTAAGTATTTTAAGTACATGTCATATTTTGATTTATATCCTGTACTTCTACTTGAAGAAGCAGAAGTAAGTTGTCTCATTGCGGCAATCCGTTTGGCCCGTTTTCAGTTAGTACCACAGAGGGAATCAACACTTCTGTTGCATAGCATCACTGAGAAACTGCTTTCTGAAAAGATGTACATACAGAAAAATTGTGCACAGAGAGAGCTCATCTAAACCAGAATAAAAATGGTGCAATTTTCCTCAGCAATATGTTTGGTCTTGTTCTCTTGACAACAGCTCTCAGGACTGACAAACTGACCTTAAACAAATGAAAGCATACAGTGCTGAAGGCAATTCCTGCCTTCTGCAGTCTCCACCAGCCACGACTCAAGAAAGATCTTGTGTTCCTTGATGGGAAGGGAGAGAGCCAAGGAGCCATACACACAAGAAATCAGCAGACACACAAGTGCAGGAAAAAGCAGCAGCAGAGACTACAAGTAACTTCCCTGAAATATTAGTTATTTCCTAACAGTCTGAATAACCTCTAAGAATGAAACCATGCCTTCAGCTGCAGACACATAACTTGGGGCTGCACTGAGAATGCTTTTAGAAGGACGAACAGACTTTGGTAACTCAGTACTACCAAAGTACAAATTCATCCACTCAGATGCACATGCTGGACTACGATACTTTGCCAATGGTGAAAAATACAGCACACATATACAAAGTTTACAAGCAAAAGATTCCACAAGGAATATCGAAGATCAACATTTGGAAATGTATATTTTAGTTTAAACAGTACTAATTAAATATTAACGCTCATGCAACTGAACAACTCATCAGAGACATCTTTGGGATATTTGTGTTGCTAGGGGAACTCATGCCTTAGAACAGAGCACGCAAACAGATCACATGCTAGTGAACATGGTCCTGTAAGTAAGCTCATCTTCACTGTCATTCTCTCATGAAATCTGCACGTAATACAGGACAGGGACAAAGAAATACATGATTCGATAACATTCAAATGGTGAAATACCATTTGAGTGGTGATCTGGCTTCTTACCCATGAGACCAAGCTGTAAAATGATTTATCACTCTCAGAGCAGAACACCAGCCACCGCATAAGGATCTCAAATAACAGCAACTGGGGAGGTAACAGTATGAGCAGTTTAGTTTCCAGGATCAAAGTCCAGTTAACGATGAAGCACATTCCTTCACCCATTCAATAACCATCATCTCTTCTAGGCAATTACCTACATAGTCGCAAGATTATTTTGAGCTGGTTGTGCTTCCTGAGTGCATCAGGAGACGAGGATTCAAGTCCTGAGAGCTCCTRCAAGCATCCGGACATCCCTGGGAAAGCCGCAGGCTCCTACTGCAAGGTTTTCCATACTGCCCTCACTCAAAATGCCTTCAGGCAGCAACCCTTGGAAAGCCCAGGGGAGTCCAAAAAAGACATTCGAGCCTTGTGTGAAAAACAATGGATGGGTCTGAGCTTCCCACATCTCTGTGCTCAGTTCCTCCTGGTGCAAATTGGGTGCAGTAACTCGACTCAAGCAGGAATCAAGTCCCCCATCTGCAAACCACCACACATGCAAACTACAGTGCTTCCGTGTGCCTCTGTTCTGCACCTCCGTACCTAYGGGTGACACCTACTTCACTGAAACACAGCTAGGTCACCTGATTCAGTTCTGTGTGAACACAAATGCATTCCCCCATTACACCTGCATACCAAGATAAAAACCTCAGGTTTCCTTTAGAAAGGAACAAATACACACAATGAGATTTTATCTTCTAAATAAAACTAGTAACAATTAGCAAATAAAAAACACAATCGCTTGAACAAACCTAATCACACAACTTTGCTATATGTGCATATTTCCCATTAAGAAAGTATTTATTTAAACTCTCTTCTGGTTTCTGTCGAGTATTAAACATTCCTCTGAGTGCAAGAGAAGCTGTTAATAACCACAGACATCACTAATCACCTCGTGGTCACACTGACTCCGGTACAGAAAACTGCACAGAAGTGTGGCGTGGGCCTCATGCTGCACAGGAGACAGTTCCACTCCTGTAAATTAACTTCGTCAGCGCAGCAAAAGGAAAAAAAGGAACAATTTTAAGTCATGACATGGTTTAATACTTAAGGAATGAACAGAATGTTTTCAAAATGCAAATTAAAGGCATCTGTATTTTAATTACAGCATCAAAACTGCAAGACACTTGTCTCCACACACATTTATTTCATTCATCTTCAGAGATGGCTGTGTACAGAGAATTAGTTTCATAGTACAAACCCACTCCCACGTACATTCCCAAAATAATTTGCATGTATTACCAATAAACAAACACACACACAAGTTTTCAGGCCGCCCACAGACATGATAGACAAAAAGAGGACTTGTCACTRTTGCCTTTGTGATTATAACTAAAATTACTTCAACTTTTAATACAGGGAAAACAGAATCCAAGAGCAGCATGAGCTTCAGCACCATACATTTAACACAACTTTCATTTAAGCTGACAAAATAAAAAAACCCTGCAAATACATCCTGTTGCTATGTAGCTGTTCTCTCATATGAAAGCTAACAAAGGCTAAACAGAACCTTGGCTACAATACATTTTTCTCTATTACACTCAATGAGCTCAGTTTTGTTGCTGTCAGCCTATAAAACTGACTTTTATACTAAGTCACTAAGAGGATACAGATGACAAACAGCTCCATTACAAAAGACTGACAATATTTGCCTTGAGAAGCAACAGTGACATGACGATGGTGGCAAATCTCACTTCATCTTTGCTTAACATACAGCTGACAACACTTCTRCAGGCGCTGTGATGCCTCCACAGTCAGTCTGAATTTCATTTTTAATTTCATCCCCCAAAGACCACTGCTGTGGCATGAAACGTCCTATCTGATTTCCCAAAACCATTTTTTGTCATGAATCCTTAGCATAATATCTCACCAGGAAAATTGCTCCAGTGTGAAGTCATTATAGCTGCATACTTGTTAGCAAGGGGGGGAAAATAAATATACTGGTGCTATCCTAAACACATTCAAAACCCCATATTCAGAATTAAAAACAAGCAAACAAAACAGAACAAAAAACCCTACCTGATTCTCAGGGAGCCTCCAGATAAATATCGAAGGCAACCCAAAAACTAATTGCAAATTACTTTTTAACTTGACTGCACAGAAAGGTGGCATAACAAATATTTTGGGAAATCACAAGAGCTCTCTCATCAGCATTGCCCATCAGTTCAGCAGCTGGCACTCCCATTGTCAGCTGTTACCCAAGGCTTTTTAACTTGGGCATGAAGGATGACCCTGGGCTGAGGCTTGGCACATAAGGGCTCAGGCTGGAAGAAAATCGAGTGAGAGGTGCCGACATTTTGAAAACCAGCAATAAACAGTCAAATCATGGGAGCAGAAGCAACACAGATGGTGGTTGAGACTTAACAGTGTACTGGTAACTCAAAACCAGGGTGAAACATTACATTTTCTGGAGGCTTTCTATAATTTAGGCAACAGCCAGGTACYGTGGTAAAACCATTCAAACCCAGCAGCAAAGTACGGTCTGACCTCCAAATGTGCTGTACACATCCCACAGTCATCAGTGGTGTTTGGGATAGCATCATACACAGAAAATGAGTGATCTCTGAGGAAGGTGCTTGAACACAGACAGAAGGGCCTGCCTTCAAAATGTAAATGTTTGACTGTTCAAGCCTTATTCCATTACCATTTCCTACTATCCTGTTATCAAGCCAGATTTCCTCCTGTTAGGGAAAATTACAAGCTGTATCTGAGGGAGCGTTCTGCAGCTCAGCTGTGGCAGGTCCCATGCACGCAGTGACCCTCTGGTGCCATACAGCTGCCTGCATGGTTGCACAGGAAGGTTTTTGTGCCTGTACTGCACACATGTCTCAGGCCTACAGTTAAATATTCCACACTCGATGCCAAATTCACATAGACCAGAGGCATAATAAGCACACCCAGGGCGAGCATTATCAGACAGATTAAGGTGTCATATGAATCGGGACATATGGAGCACCAGCTTCAGCAAAATCCTTTATATCAATGTCTTCACATGTGATGTGGCAGCAAAGGTGGCATCGCAGCCAGTTTGAGATGGGAACACCCCATTTTGTGCGTTTCCTCAGCAGTATCTTCTAGTTTAACCTGCGGCTAAAGGAACTAAAGCTGCTTCTCCCTGGTCACGTCTATCAGGAGGAGAGAGAGCATCATCACTGAAATCAGTGCCAGTCCACTTCTGTCTGCTCATCTTATCCCCTCCACACCCACTGCTGTAGGGCACGGACCCTACTGCAGTAACAGCAACAGCTACAGCTACAGAAGCTCAGCTTCTCTCTTCCCCATCTACAACATCCAGAAGAAATACAGGCTTAATTTATGAAATGACTGGTTGGAAGTCCCATTTTGCCTAGAAATTCTAGGCCAGAAAGCATTCTGTGTGTTCTTGGGGAAAAAGAAAAAAAGAAAAAAAAAAAAGAAAAAAAAAAAGGGACCTTTTCAATTGAAAGGAACTCTCTTAATTTGCAATGGAAACAAGATTTTAGTCAACCCCAGACTTGCAATGTTAGTAATAGGTTTCTTTCAATATTTTGAACATACGAAAAACATACAGACCACAGTGAGAAACTTTTTAAAATGTGATTGATTCAAGCTGGGGTGAGTGTTAAGCAAACCTCACAGATACCATGCTTGCTTTCTTTGCATAGTAATCCCTTACTGCACATAGCTTTCATAATCAAATTCTTTGCCATGTATAAAAGCAAAAATAAAGCTGCACTGTGCTGAGTTGCATCTGCAAATTCCAGTGAGTGACCGGCCTCCTTAGCTTTGAAATCTGCTTCATATTTCTTACACTTTTACAACATATCAAAATCTCCGTGCACTAGTCAAGACAATTATATTTGTGCCTTGACACCGAGATGATTTAAGAGGAAGAACATGGAGGTGAGTTTCAATAAACACTATCCTCTATTTACCCTTTTAAATAGCCATAACAGGAAAGTAAATTGAAGAGTAATATGGAGATTAACAGAATATATTGAATAAACACAGTGGGCTAACTGGATGTTGAAACATAGAATCATTTAGGTTGGAAAAGACCTTTAAGATCATCGAGTCCAACCGTTAACCTAACACTGCCAAGTCCACCGCTAAACCATGCCCCTAAGCACCACGTCTACATGTCTCAAATACCTCCAGGGATGGTGACTCAACCACTCCCCTGGGCAGCCTGTTCCAATGCTTGACAACCCTTTTGATTAAGAATTTTTCCCTAATATCCAATCTAAACCTCCCCTGGCGCAACTTGAGGCCGTTTCCCCTCGTCCTATCACTCATTACTTGGGAAAAGAGACTGACACCCACCTCGCTACAACCTCCTTTCAGGTAGTTGTAGAGAGTGATAAGGCCTCCCCTCAGCCTCCTTTTCTCCAGGCTAAACAACCCCAGTTTCCTCAGCTGCTCCTCATAAGACTCGTTTTATTGCCGTTTACTGCAGTAGCCAGATTAATTTCTAGTTGGGCTTTGGCCCTTCTAATGCTCTCCCTGCATAACCTGATGACATCCTTGTAGTTGTCCTGAGTTGCCTGTCCCTTCTTCCAAAGGTCATAAACTCTCTGTTTTTTTTCTGAGTTCCAGCCAAAGTTCTCTGTTCAGCCAGGCTGGTCTTCTTCCCCGCCGGCTCATCTTTCAGCACATGGGGACAGCCTACTCCTGCGCCTTTAAGATTTCCTTCTTGAAGAATGTCCAGCCTTCCTGGATTCCTTTTCCCTTCAGGACTGCCTCCCAAGGGACTCTGTCAACCAGGCTCCTGAACAGGCTAAAGCATGCCCTCCAGAAGTCCAAGGTAGCAAAGAGAAGGCTGGCAAATCACTTAAGCAATACAGGAGTATGCAGGCAGGAGTACCACTCAGTTGACAGGGTAGACAAATCTACCCCCAGGAAAAAAACCACCCAATCAAAAAAACACAGCTAAAAAACAAGTTTAGGGTTTCAAAGCAGTGATGCCTGCTGTTGTTACAATCTGTTTATCCACCCACAGTGACCAGGGAGCATTCTTAAGTGATGGTACTGATGTCATCAAGCCCATGTGCTATACTGATAAGCTGTTGATGCTAAGTTACGGATTCCTTTGTTACTACAGGACACACTACTTCATAGCATCCAATATAATCTGAAATAGTTACCAAATACACTTGTACTGTCTCTATGCCACACAGTGGTGCAGCCCCTTGCCGTGAACAATCATGCATTGACAAATCATGATTTCACATGAGATCGTGAACAATAATTTACACCGACAAATAAAAAACACATCCTTTTCCTACGCTGCCCGGAGGTGAATGAAAAAAATTATGAATGAAAGTATTAACAAATTAGCGAATTTTTTTTTCCTTAAATTGAATCATTAATCACCTTCAGCTTCTGTTCTGGCAGAACAGACATGGACATTTGTCACTGAGAACACAACTGCAAAGACCTTTTTACGTGAAGTAGAATATCCTACCTGGAACAACTTCAAAAAGGAACTTTCCTGGACTTTCTTCATTGCAGGGATGCTCAATTACTCTGTTGCCAGGTAGAAAGATGGTACCCTAAAGAAAAAAAAAATAACAAACATGGGATTAAAACTGCTACCATGCTTCTGACAGACTAACGCTGCTTCTTTTTGGACTGGGGTATACATGAATTTGTGGTGTTGTGCCTGGGCAGCTGACTTCCAAAGTGAGACTGAGGAGGGATTATCCCAAAAGCCAATGTCATACATCCCCTTAATTAACTGAGACATTCAATAATGGCTTTAGTTTTTTTTCATCTCTTGGGTTTTTGATACCATGCAGATTTTTGTACTAATCACTTGTACTAATTCCATTGTGCCGCAGGGAAAATTTGAGACTAAAAGAAAGGGTTAGTTTGACCCTGTTGGTGAAAAGCTATGAAGTTGCATGTGTGAGGCAGGCAAACTTATCAGCTAGGCTTCTTGGCTAAAGCCAAAGGATATGTGGACAGAAGAGTAACCTCAGTTTGTGGGGTGCATACCCAGTTCCTGCTCTGTGCCCTTTCACCATACCATCCCAGGGAAGCAGTACAGAGAAAACATCCCACTTCCACCCGCTGGCAGCACCAGCAGACCGGCACGCTGCAAAGCCACAGCAGGCACAAGAAGAGTCCTGTTCAAAGATGCATTTGCTACAGGCAGATAGATGTCAGGTAATCTCTGTGACAGGCACTAATGCCTTTATCACAACTTTACTACCTTGAGAAGGCAGATAGGAAATTTTAGCTGTGCATATTTGGTAACATTGGTTACCAAAAACAATGCCTGCAACCCTCAAAATATTCCTGGGGCTGCAGTGGAGTGAAGACATAACTTCCCCCCCGCCGCCTCCCTCTTTGCCCTGCTGTCACATGGGATGGATAGACCACCCCTTTCCTCTGAGAGCTCTTTTTCATTTTCAGACATTACAGCTCCTCCTAGTACCATTTCCTCCTCAGTTAGCAGGCAGTCCTTAATGAAATTATGCTGGGATGACTGTCCAGGGGTAAATTTTCAGACCGGCATCCTAGGAATTGTATTAGGTACAAGCTCTCCATCACTGTTAATGGGAGAGAATACCTACTTACCAATATTCTCCAATTACTGCATAACAGGGCCCCTATCTCCAAAGTAAACAATTTATATAACTTACATGGCTTAAAAATATAATTATTTTGTTGGAAGGGCCCCATAAGGATCATCGAGTCCAACATGGAGCACCATTTTCCATAGTAGTTTCACCAAACACTGCTTCTAAATAACTGTCAGACCCCTCATCTAAACGGCAGTAAAGATATCCCTGTACAGGAAAAACATCAATTCTGATATCCAGTATTCATTGCTATGGCCTGTAACCTTCATTACGTGCAGAAGCATTTACAATTATTGGGAAGGCAGGACAAGCAGAATGCTATAGTCTTTTCACAAAGGAGACCTTACAAATCGACAGGAAAAAGTCATCTGAAGAAACAGGTAACAAATGTTTCACAAAATCAGTATGTGTACAAGCTGATAACAGAGATTGAGCTCTACACCGACTTGTCAGTATATTGCTGTCTGCCAGCAGGTACAGTGTGTCACAGGAAGCCAAAGACAGGATGCACATATATTTTACCAGAGCATACAAAATCACCTCCATTAAACATTATGATACTTTTTACTGAAAACAGATGAAACAGAACAGTATTCTGCTGAGGTGGTATTAGCAGCAAGCATTGGCAGTTGTGGGCAGCCTTCTCCACTCACTGCATATACATATACAGATGTATTATAAGCATTCAGTGCCTTTTTCTAATAGCTCTACTAGAAGCTATTTTCCTTCATTCCTGCTACAAGCAGCAACTGTTAATAGTTGTCACACTCCAAAGCTTTCTGTGAAATACCTTATTAGGCAAGAATACTATCATAAACGAAAAAGATTATATGAATGGGAAAAGATAAGTCACAAAATAGCTCAACTTCTCATGTAACAGCTGGAGAAAAACCAGCAAATATAAGGAATACATTTTTCTGAGAATTATGGGAGACCAGGAATAAGAATCTCTAAAAACCATTTTTAACTACATGTATTTCATGTCACATGTAATAGACCGTTAAGACTGGTATAATTTTCTTGCCCACTTTAACTTTCAGCTAAAGCTGGTTTTACCTAAAAAGAGCTCCACCCAGCACACAGGATGAGCAGATCAGAGTCTTCACGCTATGGTAAATTTCACTGGCTCAGGAGCTTGTATCAGTGAAGGCATACAACATATTTAAGCTAATTATATGTCTTGCTATTCAGTTAAACAAAAATACAAAATTAAGGAGACCTAGCCTACAGCACTGTAAACTAGAATCAATTTATGAGACAGTAAATGAAAACTGCATTCAACTTTGCTGTCAAGTCATTAGCAATAGACATGCTGCAGTCTCATTACAATGTGATGCTTTCTGATTCTTTGATGTAAACCCCTTTTTGTATTTACTTTACAGTGAGCTGTCTTAATGACAGGTCTTTGAGAACATAAGAACAAAACAGTCATAATACTTATAACCTTAGCGCCTTCATGTCATAGATGAAACCTATTTCATCTACTAAAATGTGAAGCCTAAAGCCACACATGACAGCTAAGTTAATATGAAGGGAATGCAAACAGCAACGCTGTACAGAATATTGCTGTGGTTTAAAAAGAAAACGTCTTCAAATGGTAATTTTATTTTACTGTCTATTTTCAGAACTATTATTGGAAACATCAGTGCACATGAAATACTTAAAAATATATATATGAGGTTTTTTTTTAAATAAGAAAATAGCTTTGTTTGTGCAACATGCACCTGGATGCCCCAGACTAGCAGGGAAAGCCTAAAAGAGTGATTGCAGCTCTTTCACTTCCCATTCTGTCTGCTTTCATACCCATCTGTCTGCCTTCACCATACAGCAGCACTTCCCCTTCAGTAAGTTTTGCAGCTATCTACATAACTGTACCAGGGCTATCTGGAATGTCCCTTTGCTTAGTTTCTCAGCAGCTGGCAGCGTGTTTTACACAAGCACCCTGACACCCAGGGAACACATCTGTACTGTAACAAAACCCCTGCGGCCCCCCATGCAGCACAGCCCTGGCTGCTGGGTATTTGCTACGAGCAGGGGGACCCCAGTCCCCACGTCACTGTCAGTCCCCTTGCTCAGTCGTCTTTCTGGGTCCTTAAGGTGCAACATCTGGCCCATCCTTACAGCTTGGATAATCCAAAGAGTACGGACTATCAGAGAGTTGCAAAGGTTCAACAAGCTAAAGCTCTGTTTTTCCCCTTGAGTCTCTAATTCCAGGGGGAAATAAGAGAAAACCAACTATATAGTCTTAGACACCTAACAAGATAGTAATTTGCACATAAAAGATTAAGGTGATTTCCAGAGGAAATACATGTTTTGACTTGGGTATCAGTGCATGTAAATGTTCCATTAGAAAACTTCACATTGCTTCAGAGCAAACTCCACAAATCATTCAAAACTGTTTAAAAAAAATCTCAACCCAAGACTACAGATTGGACCAGATTAATATCCTGCTTTCAAAAAAGAAAGAAAAAAAACATGGTGCCAGCAGGGAACAAGACATACAGCCTGTAGAAATATAGAAAAAAGGGGAGTGGGAGAAAAATGTGGCCCTGACCCAAGTCCCTCCTTGCTCCCGTTGCCATTCTGTTCGTGGGCTGTGCCTCTACCAAGTCCATAGCATTTTGCAGAGCTCCTGCTGCGGTAAGCTCGGGTTGTTTTTCAATTTCCAACACTTCTGTCCTTACCAGGGCAGTTCTGCTTCTCTAGCTGAGTGCTGGGGGTGACTCACAGGATGCAGGAGAAGTTTGGGTTGCTCAAGAAGCATTGGCCTTTTCCCTAACCAAGTATCAAGCCCACTTTCAAAGGAGCTTCTCACACACGTGGCTTTTACTACAGTACACTGTTGCTTCAAACCAAAGATCACCTAAATAGCAGAACAACAACATTTTTGTTAAAAATGTGCATATATGAAGCCTTTAACTGAAGAAAAATTACTACTCAGTTAACAAAGTGCCTGATAAAATACTGCGGTGCAGCAAGAATGACATAAATCTACTTTGGATTAGAGTCACAGCATTACAGTCTTGCTCAAAGAGATGTTTTATCCCATGGTGGTCCCCTGCAACACTTTCAGCACCATTCAGCAGGTGACCTTCATGAGGAAGCATGGAAGAGAAGACCCACACAAATGCTTCATGACAACCAGCCAACAGATGGTATTTCTGTTTTGCATACTCTGTGTAACACTCTAACAGCGAAGCAACCCTGCGCTTCTTTCTCTTTCTTTTCCATTACTCTTTCCTAGGTACACTTGGCCCAGCCTTGTTTGAACTTCGTTTTCTGAAGCAGACTTATCACCTGTGTTCRAGAGACCAGGTTTTCCCCAAGAAAGCTTACAATACAAGGAATTCCCATGCCTGCAAGATGMTGACTGGCAACTACGAAGACAAATACATGATTTTCAATACCTCTGGATGGATTTTACTCAAAAAGCATGTAGACACATGAGGAAATTAACTGTTTTCTTGCCAAAATAATGTCTTCAGTATTTATTCTCATACAGTTCCCCAAGGCTTAACTGGTCTATTTGCTTGCTCGTAGTTTGTCCTGCCACCCCTTTAAAAAGTTACTTCAGAAGTCCACAGTATCAGCAGTTATATCAGATGTTCTTCTTGCCCTTCCAACTTTGATGATTTATCAAAGATCATTGAATTCTTCCTCAGCTTTCAAGATAAGTGCTGCATTTACGTATCTGTTTTTCTTGTTTCATGGGAAACTCTTCCCAGGAATTTTTTTCTGGTACGTTTGTATAGTTTCAGTTAACTTAGAAGATCTTCACATAGTTTCTTCCTCTTTTTCTGTTGCTGGAGGTTGGTTATCCGGTTAATCACAACAACACAGAAGTGGCTGCATTGGTTTGGCAGCAAAGGTTTCCAGGGTTTTATCCCTGCCAGAGTGCAGCCCCTGAACAGCCCCCCCAGCTACTCACGCCTCTCTGCAAGAAGGCTCCCAAATCAGCTGGACTGTGTCCCTCATTAAAAAAAAAAAAAAAAACAGTCCTCAGAAATAGTGCTAAGAAGGTCTGCAGTCCACGATCAACTGCTATTCCCCATGCCAAACCCTCTTCCTCCCTAGGTGGTGCCAGACTAAACATCTCCACAGCTCTTAGAAAAGGTTTGCTCAGAGAGGGAGGAAGGGGTAAAGAAGAATCAGCTCTCAGCGAGGCAGGAAGGTCATCAGCCAACAAGGAGGCAGGTGATGGGGAGGATTAAGAGGCAGAAAGGATCTTTGGGTACATGTGTCTGTTATATGACTCACAGCCATGTACAATGCAGCACTGTTCTGTGGTTTCTTCTGTCACTGTTGCYGTTTCTGGAAAGCCTTGAGTGTCATACTTAAGAACAACTGTGCACTTCAACTTGGATGGCATCTTGAAATGAAAAACACTACATTTAGTGGATAATACTCTCAATGTCACTAGTATTTACAAGGTTGCAGCCTGAAAGGCATCCACTGTATTTCACAGTAAAGCCTGTTGATCAACCCAGATTAAATAATGTACCGATACGTATGCACATATATACATACATGTATATTTCTACAGGTACATAGACGTGTACATGTACTGTGAATTCATAAACAAGTGATGCATAGCAAAGAAGGATAAAGTGAACACATAAGCTGATATCAGTTAACTATAAATCGTCATTCCTCATGTAACTACTGTTTTTGCCTTTAAACTATCACAAAAATAGATTACCTCAAGTCCAAGTGAGCCCTTTGTGCTGTCAGGAACCTACAGACACGAGGCGAGGAGGAAAATTTATAGTACAGGCAGAAATCCWCTTATACTGAGGTCAATAATGAAACCTGCACTGTACTCACTAAAAGCACAGTTTGACTGCAGTAACCTCTTAAAAATCCGACTTGATTTCCACCATTACAATGTATTTCCAAGATCCCAGTAAAATCACTTGCTGCAAAAGGGCACAGCAACTCTGAAAGCCAGCCCTTTCCTGTAACTACCTACGCAGAGATATCTGTATTTCAAACTGGGACCTGGGTGAGTAAACCAGCTGGCTCCAAACCCCAGATCAGTGCCGTGGCAGAGGCAGAGAACTGCCTTGGCTGCCTCTAGCTGGGCAAAGCCTAGCAGATCGCAAGCGCACTTGGCCCTGCAGCACAGCGTGACCCAGCAGTGTTCACAGCACGCTGGCTGACATGGCTTGGCTTGCTTTGTCCAGCACTTCACCTCTGGTTTGCTTTCACCCTTGCGCAGCTCTGGTGTTTGCTGTTACCGCCTATCGTGAAAGCAAACTTACTTTTAGAGCCTTAGTCTGCAAAAAAAGCATCCTCTGCCAGAGGCCAGCTCTTTGCTTCAAATTCACTGGCCTCTCTATCCAATTAAATAACAATGGTCGATTTCAAAACATTTCAGTCATTCCTGTTGCTGTCCTACAGTTATAATTTATGAAGTAATTTGGTGTGATTACTTCGCAACAAATCTATAGACGGGTAGTTACCATGAGCGGGCCTAAAAGGTTGTAACTGACTCCAGCAGTGTAAATGCTCTGACAACTGATCTGCAGTGATATTTTGAAGCTCCATAATTGCTGTTCTTCAATTTAAACAGGAAGTATTTTTGTCCAGAGATCTCTTATCCCCTATGTACATTAGGGGTTTTAAATCTTATTGGTAAACACTACATAAAGAAAACAAGTTTTACTGATTTTACTGAATTGCCACTGCTATATATATGTAATGTCAGGTTTTCTAGCACACATGACAATAGTGGGACAACAATAAAAAAGTTAATACAAACTATAATTATAAGAGAATGAAGGAACCAGATGTTCTCTTATAATAATTTTTTATTATAAGAGAACAAGATTTTTAATTTTTATTATAAGAGTGGATTTTTATATCACTTAAGCAACCAAAGCTCTGGAAGAAGTACAATTACGGCAGGAGGTGATGCAGTCTTTGTCTTGCAATTATTGCAGCCATTTACAGTTTCGCAGTATGCACAGGGAGAGAACAACAAGTGCTATCATATTTGAGGCATGCGGGGGGGGCTATTCAGATTTTAGGGGGTATGTAACATGCCAGGAATGAAGACAGAGGAGGACAGAGAAATTACAAAAGAAATAYGGTTGGTTGGATAAAATTCAGTCAGTACACAGCATACATTTTTCTGGCATAAATTCCATTGCATTTGACATTTTCTTGTCCCACTATGTTAACACATTACTCCAGTTTGTTTCTGTTGAAGAACAAGAATTGTTATTTAGTTCTCAGAAATTCCACAAACAGGAGCATAAAGGAGATTTTTCTTTTACCTAAGGAAAGGTTCAAACCTACCTCATAGCTTAATTTTCTAAACAAGAAGTAAATTCACCTCTGTGGTGGTGAATATCACATGTACTGTTTGCTTGGCAATGAGCACCAAAACATTTATTCTGACATGAGAGAGAGAGCTGGCAATTTTACTAGGATGTGATTACAGTTTCTTTAAAGATTTTTCTGTCTTTCTCTCCTGCCACACATTTCACTTCATGGTTGAGTGCCTCTCTCTGCTTGAGAGAAACTTCCTTCCTCAAGAATGAAGCAATCTTGGCTTGAGCAGCCACTAGAAAAAACTCCCTTTTTTGTTCCACAAGAGAAAGAAAGCTCATACCAAGTTAAGCTATAACACCACAAAAAATAAAGTTTGCCTAAAACCAGAGGCTAGATACAGGCATATTGCATGCCTATGGTTTTCATTTCTCTAGTAAGGGCAAGAGAGAAGAGTGACCATTTCCTGACCACATCTGAGACAACATCTGAAATTATTAAAAGCTTTTTCTCTTTCTGAATCTGTTTCCCAGCACCAACCTCTACCTTACAGTTGAAAGTAAAACTTAACATGCTCTCTTCCCACCTCTAAATTCTGCCTGCTATTTTAAAGAGTTTCAGACAGATCTTGGATTAGTACGAAGCAGCTTTCCTTTCTAAAGCAGATTTTCTGTGGTATCTAGAGAAGCTTTAACACCTCAATTTTACCCACCCTCTCCTGGCTTCTCCCTAATGAATGAGCTTATTCAATCGTATGTTGCCAGCTTCTGTGAGAAACACTGCTCCTCCTGCGGAGATTTTGCTTTTCTTTCCCAAGTTTGTCACAGGGGGGTATAAGAAGCTGGGGAGATAGTTATAGGAGGTGAGCCAATTCATGAGTAACGCTCTTGAGAGTTACCTCGGGCATGAAGGCATGGTGTGCATCTGCTCCCATACAAGCACTTCCAGAAGGAGTAATTAGGACTGCGATTCGGGAGAGGGGAGACAGGTATGATGGGACTGAGTTCAGTTAACAGAACAGGACAGGTCAGGTCACAGGGTCCAGCAGCCAAGAGACATTGCAGGAGCTCTACAATATAAGGTGCCTTCCAGGGGAACCCACTGCAATAGCCATGTTGCTTACAGAAAGGACCCCTTGGTATTTTCTGAAGGCAAAGAAAAAGGAGACATGTATAAATAAATTCAGAGACTGCATTGGGTTTAAGGACTCATGAGTACAAGCTAAGCTCATTATTAGATGCATGCGTGGAAGTTTTGATAAAATTAGACTTCGTAATGATCATTAAATTTTGATCAACAGACAACAATGGGACTGGGCATTACTGAATTACTATAGAAGAGAAAGGCAGCTATGAAAAATCTTACTTCCAGTAGCTCTGGTCAATAAGAAATTTAGCTTATTATTAGATAAAACTACTTTCCCAAGGAAAAAAGCCAATAAAGCACAAAGCATCAGAACACAGGGGACCAAGTCTTGCTTTACAGATCTCTTTTGCAAAAGGAAATTTACTGACTTCTAGTCCTGAGAACATCTAGGCCAAAACAATGCAATTAGTCCCCGAAAGGATGATATTTGGCAGGGGAAAATTTCAAGTATGGCCTCTCATTTATATGCAGAGCTCTCCAGTGACAGTCTTGACCAATACAGCAACACTGTGAGAGAATATAGCATATATGATTGAGCAGGTTAAATCAAGTCAGTCATTAAATACTGAACTAAACACTTTTCAAGATAAGATCCAGAGGGAGAAAAAAAGGCCCCAAAACTGAACTTTCTATTCCATCTTGGTTTCTTTTCTTATTTTGAAACGGTGGGCAACCAGTGGTCACTGCACACAGTTGCCTTACCTCCAAGGGTCAAATGGATATCATTTATACACTCCATTTGGTTTAATTCCCACAGCTGATGGAAAGGATTAGGATCTAGTCCATGATGGAAAGAAAAACATTTAGTGTTACCAGAACTGCTAATGATAATCAAGTGCTTTGCTGGGTCTCATTCTGAATTATGCTTTCACGTTGCAGGAGGATTAATTTAGGGGGAAAACGGTCTAACAATCTGTGGAAACACTAACAACACTACATGCTTGTTGGAAAAAATACAGCTGGATAATTACRGTTGGCTTTCAGAGCAGATTGTCAAGACCTGACCCACTGTAACAGTTAACAGATTAATATAAGCRATAGATATCATAACACTTAAAAGGAGCAAATGTCACCCTGGAGCACAGACAATGGAGCAACAAATAACTTGTCTGTTCGCCTCCGAACAGTGTTCGGAGCCTGAACACTGGGCCCAGCATGGGGCCCTGCACTGGAAGGTGGGTGCAGACCCAGCACAGAGAAGGTGGAGAAAACCAACACAAGTGATCAGAGTGCTACATTGTTTATATTTTATCTATATAGTAAATGTTTTATCAGCATGGCTTATAAGTGCTACTGCACTACAAATACCACATTGACACAAATTAAATAGCTCATTTAGCTTTCTGGCATCTAGTATAAGATACTCTGTTGGTCCTTGTCTAAGGGATTATATTAATTAGCAGTGATCCTGTCTCAGGAAGACTGGGGTCATGTCTTCTGTGCTATCTGAACAATTAACACAAGGGGAAAACTCTGATTCACTGATTACAAATCACTTCTCAAGCAGTACAATTTCTGTACAGTAGATTTTTTTTCTAGGTTTTATTTTCATTTCAGCATATTAGTCTGCTTCTTCCATTCTGTGATACTGTTTCCAATTTAAAACTGGACTTCTCAGATAGCTTCTCATCTTTATAACTCATCTGAATCCCACATTTTTATAGCTTTTGCATGACATCTAGCTGTTTCTTAATCAAAGTATTAGTAATGTGTTGAAAAGTATCCTTAAATATTTTTCTTATGCAACCTAAGTATTGAGCAGAGAATTCTGGCTGATTAAAAGCTGCCTTAGGAACTGAACTGTTTGATGCTTGATGGATGCAAGCATACAAAACGCTGACATGGTTTATACACATACTGAGTTTGCCATGGAAAGCTGATGCTTTTAGCAAGACAAAGGTGTTCTAAAAACTAGACCTACATAAATATATCTATGAATTAAAACATACTTTCACAACTTGAGGTGGAATTTTGRAGAGACAACATAAATCAAACACTTGTTATTTTCACCCAGAAGTTACCACATGGTGCTACAGCTGAATTTGCCTTAATGCTTTCCTATGTGCTRGGAAGAAGGGAAAGAAGAACTTTGTAGAATACAAGTCTTGCAGGTTTCACTGTACAAAAAAATAAAAGTTTTCCATTACATTTATGTAAGTCTGCTCAGAATACAATGATTTGATGTGTTTTTCGAGGACAATGCTTAAATTACTAGCTATGTAAGAAAAAGTGCCAGATATCCCCTAATTTAAATAATTACAAAATCAAGGCAGGGTTAAGTGGGAGCTGGTTTAGGTCGAGTACCAATGGATCACAACAGCCCCAAACCTCCGGACCAGWTCAGTTATGCAGAACACATGCACAGTTCTGCAACTTTGCTTGCACAGGTTTGGGGGAAGTTTTTTTCTGTACACACAGTTTCTTCATAATCCTCAACTTGCACCTGCATTCAGGGCTCTTTCAAGTTGCAGCAAGTCCATGAACTGATCTGGATCACAAAATCAACCTAGGATAATGCAAAAACCACTCAAGGACCATGACAAACAAATCCTCTCAGCACCAGTTTAATTGACCTATTGTTTCCCCTTGGATATCCCTTTCCTACTTACCTCCTTTGACAGCCAGGACAAGAAGGCTAGTTTGCTACTCCAGGAGGAATTTACAAGGTGTATGATGAAAATCATACAGTCATAGGCTAACACAGGCTGGAAGGGGCTATACTCAAAAGGTAAACATGGAAAAAAAAAGTCCACTTTTCCAGCCTTTATCTCAGCAGTTTGGCTATAAGGACACTATGGGAGACCATATCCAAAGCCTTGATGAAGCTGAGCTATAGAGCTGCTCCCTCTGTATCCAAAAGGCCCCAGAAGGATTCGTTCCTGGGCCTTACCAGGCTCCACAGGGAGGCTGACCTTTTGAATTAAAGATGTTTTTTAAAAATAGCCAATATTTTTCAAGATTATGCTGTCTCAAAATAGCATTTACTTCAGTGAGAATAAATAAGACTTTCATAATCTGGATTTTTACTCACTTCTAATAACACTGAAGGTATTTTACAACATTCTGTAAAGGTACAGCAAGAATAACTGAGTGTACATGGGTTTATTACAGCTTTTTATGGGTTTTCATATTTAAGTACCAAATCATCATTTATACACTTTTCCATAAGACAGTGTGACAAGCTTTCTGCAGACCTGTTGAGGGGGCTATCTTGCAGTGCCAGACAGTCTAGGGTAAAAATGGATTCAGGGTGACTGGAGGCCAACATTATTAACTGCACTGTAGCAGCTGCTCTGTTCCATACCGTATTAATATAAATAGTTTAGATTCCATGTTGCTATTTTAATAAATTACCAAAACATAAATGACCATGAAGGTCTTCACGGTCTGCAGGAGAGACCACAGTATCCCTTACAAAAGCAGAGGATGAACTGCAATTTATGCAAGAGGAGAAACCAAGACAAAGTTCACACAGCAGGTGAACAGAAACAAAACTCCAGGTTTTCTGGCAAACACACTAATACTCTGGCCACCAGACTGCTCCCTGCCTGGAGTTATTGTTGAAAAGGGGCCTTTCCTCCAACTAAGAAGAAAAAATAGTTCATACCAGTCATCTGCTGTCAACACTCTGGAATCTGCTTTTCTGAAAGAGAGACAGCTCCTTAAGTTTTAAGCATTTTTAGATGCACATTTATTTCTGTTGCACATTTATCTTCTTCAAAGTGAAAACACAGGGCAAAGATGTCAAATCTGTTAGTCCACCAGTCTGCAAGTAAAAACGTTTACTTTGGACCCTAACCAGAAGTGGCCCCATTTTCCGGCATGCTCACAGCTACAGAGCGTACTGACTACAGCTGGAGGCTGGGATCATCATGGGAAACTGAGGTACAGATTAGGATATGGCAAGAAAAAGGGAGAGGGTGTCCCAAATTTAGAGTTGCTTGTGAAAACTGTCACATTATTTTGTCTCATGGGACAAAACATAGTTCAGCCAAAAGAAAAACAGAAAAGCTCCTGAATTCCAATCTCACACTTGAGCCATTGGCTCAAAGCTGCTTCAACAGGCTGCTTCAAAGCCTGTTAAAGTCAGAATAGACAATGAAGGTAATTAATGAGGCTTCGTTATTATGTTTTAAGGATTTTATTTTACAATTCCTGTGCTGCTACCAATGGCTATTATTGATTGTGCCCATTACTTTGCCTATGTACCTCACAAATCTCTTCACGGCTTTCTCCCTTGCCTTACCTCCTTACCTACCTACCTCTTTACCTACCTACCTCCTTACCTACTGCTTTTACTTTTTCTAACACCTTTCTGCCTTCTACATCCCTTCTACAACATGAGAGAGCTTCAGTCTGGTCATTGCATAGMTTAACTAGAAATTGAGTATTGTTTACTCAGCCAGAAATATCTTCCACATCCACCAGTAACTGAAGGACAATCAAGGAACTACATAACAAGCATCCACTATGCTCCTGGATGGAAAATAAGAGTGGCGATTCATTGAAGAGCATAGGAAAAAGGATCCTCGTAAGTTGTAATCTTCCAAACCATTGCCAAYCAAAGGCCCTTAAGTGACACACTTAACTTGTCAGTGGTAAAAAACCAGCACATAAATTTTCTGCAGACTCTCAGAGGATGGCATTTGTCCTTATGCAGATGTTTCAAGTCTGACATATTCCACATCTCCTAATTCCCCTCTGAAAACAGGCTGCAGAAAGGAGACTTGGGTGAACCTTTCTCCTGCTGCTGCAAAAAAACCTCCACTAAGCCCTCTCTTACAGGGCTTAATACACTCAAAGACTTTCTCTCTCTCACACACAGAAGTATAACATCCTAGTACATTTTTGGTTTACTCCGAGAAACATATAATCTTCCATTTAGAAAATCCAGAGGAACTAATTTCCCATTAATCTCATGGCACAACATGAGCTTGGACATCCTTCGGCTCCTGACAAAACACCGGGTCCCTGTGGCTTTCAACAAAAAGCCCATCCTCATGACTGAGCTGCACGAAAGCCACATTTAAGATTTAATGGCCTTCTTCACCAGTTTGCTGCAATTCTAATTAAAACACTAGAGTTGCTCCACTTAGAAGCATTTGCTAAACGATATCTCAGAGTGCCTGAGATAAGGGAAGGCTCAGCAAAGGCAAGTGACAGCATTAATTTGACTTTTTCTGTTAAATAAAGAACAGTTCATTAAAATCTTTAACAGGTGGCAGGTTTGGCAGCTCTACTGTGTGTAGGCTCTAGACAGATTTATCATGCCTTTCATTTTAAAACATTTATGTGAGCGCATTTGCTGAGATAAATTATCTTGTTCACAAAAGCATCCCGTTCAAGGCTGCTGTTTTAACTGTTACATCAATCAAATTATTTTGTAAAAATGTTAGCATCAACGTTGACAATTAGCATCTCATATTTACAGCTCTGGAGCTCTCTTCATTAGTTTCCTATTCCAATTCTGGTAATTTTTACATTTTCATCAACAATCGTCAAGGAARTACTGAACACAAGCTGGTTAACTCATTTAATGTAGCTGGACGGATACCCCGAGCGAAGCAGACAGTTGCAGGTGAACTGCTTGCCCCATAGCAATCCAAGAAGAGACATCTAGACTCACAGGCAGATTTTGGACTTGGATGGGGGGTTGATATGAAATGGTGCTTTTATGGAAAAGCAAGATTTCAGCCATTCCAAGGCTTTTCACTGAACAGCTGTCCTGGGAAACATCTGTTTAAAGGAAAAGGGATTATGCTGCTATGATTTCCCATTTTTACTTAGAAAATTAGTTATTTGTGCATGCACCTGGATGCACAAAAGCCAGGCACAATTCCCACCCTTTCCAACAAGCACGCMAGAGGTCCCTCCTTGTGGGACAGGTCAGGGGAGACTGGGGGCACATAACTTCTASGAACAACAAAGGGGTTAAACATTCCCACTGCAGAGGAAGAACACCAGGGCCTCACATCCCAGATCCCATCCATCCAGCTAGGAACCTCTCACAAATGCTTGCTATTTAGCCCGACAAACATTTTACTATGAAAAACCAGTCCAACCGAGAGAGCCACTGAGTGATAGCCTAAATCTAAAAGACAGAAGACTTYGGTTCAAACTCATTTTCTGCGTGCATCAGCAGAGATATCTGAAGAGAGGCTTGGAGCCGTGCAGAAAGAAGCAAGTTATCATCATTTCTACTGCTACAATCCATTGTCGGAGCCCCAGTCAAGAAGTGGGACCCCCTGGAATACACTTAGCACAAACAGAACAAAACAGCTCTCCAGCCTGATAGCTCCCTTGAATTGCAAGATGATTAACATTATAGTCACTCAAACACAAAACAGTAGCAAGTTCATTTGAAGCAACAGTACCCATCTATTTTTAGCAGAGTTTGTGTTAGGGAACAAAAGGCTATTTTCCACAACTCTGAATTAGAAACCCACATCTCTAAACCACCTCCTTTCCCTCTCATAAGAAGAGTTTGTATCAATGATTGCTCCAGGGAAACTTTTCTTTCTTTCTTCTTTCTTTTCCCCCTTTAAAGCGGAGAAGATCAACTGATGAGATATTATTCCACTCTAGGGGATTGAGTAGATTTTCATTTTGAAACACAAATTTGTGCTACAATTTAATGACCTCCCTCCCGAGTATAAGATAAAGGCTTGTGTTCCCATTTACGCACAGATTAAAAAAGCTTCGACTGCTGAGAAGAATTTAGGATAAAGAAAATTATTTTCAAACACAAATGGCTTTATCATCTAGGAAAACCAATGCAAGCACCAAAGCCTGCAAATGCTCCTATCTGATATTCGGTACGCAGTCCTCGTCACTGAGTTTCAGAGCATTTTAATTGTTACACAGCTGGTTTGTACCATATATTCAAGACTTAAGATATCTCTGGCCAAGAGGCCTTTTAAATATGAGTGCCAGTCAAACGAATGACAGCCACCATCAACCTTGTGGGATTCTTGTCTCTATTATTAAACTGACACAGCTACAGCATCTATCCAAAGGATGGGTAGGACACAGCCTCACATTATAGACACTGTCGAGATTTCCGGGCTTCTGTCACTCATTATTATTAATATCATGCTAGTATCAAGAGAGTTGCAGTCTGTCCTGGTCCCTGCTGCCTTGTGCAATGCCTTTGCAACAATCAGGCATTGGAAAGTAAGACAGCGGATGTCACAGCAATAACGACCAAGCCCTTTTTGGCATTTAAACTTTTAAAAACTGTTAACTACCCTTTTTTCACCCATCCAGTATCAACTCCTGAACTTGCTATTCTTAAAGGAAAAGGATGAGTTCTAAAACCAAACTGTCCTCATTTCCACAGGGGCAAAAGGACCCATCTGATAAACCCAAGCTGAATAAAGGCACTGCCATGGACCTGCTGTATTGAAGTTTCTTATACTTCATGGTACAGCACCATCTGTTTCTTCTCCACTGCAGTGTGTTCTGTGCAGTTGTTACAAACTTCAGCTGTTAAAGAGCAAAAAGCATTTTTTATGTGCCTCATTGCTGATAAAGAGTTAAATGTCTTGTTTAAAGGTACTCTGGCAAGACTCCTCTCAATCCACTTTTACACTGCCCAGTCTATTTTAACAACCTTGGAATGATTCTTGATGGAGGTTAGTATCAATGACTCCACCAAAACCAGGGTTCAACCACTAAAAACAAGAAAAGCCCACCACCACCCAAGACTGCTGGGTTAGTCCACGCAGTGTTGGTGCCAAATGCAGGAGCAGCACCATGGGCACACTTTCCAGCTGTAGCTCCGGACTCAGCAATTGCGAGGTCCGAGATAAGGCTGTACTAAAAAATTCATGAAGGTGCTCCAAATTATTTTACTCCCTGCAGTCAGTTATTACATGTTTTGCTACCGAAATTCTGCCTTCCCAGGATGTATTCTGCATTGCTGTTTTGCACTGCAAAGAAATTGGCCCTTTGCTGCAGTGATGAAAATGGGAAAGACTGCCAATTTAACAGACTATTGTGCCTATATCTCACAGGCTTCGATCAAGCCACGCGGCTGGGCTCTGGGCATTTCACTTGGATGAGAGGAGCGCCTGCAGCGAGTGTTGCCCTTGTAGATTTGGCCCTGATAGGCAGGAGGGGCTTCTTTTCCCACGTCGCTGACTGTCCGAGTTGGAAAGGGAATGAAAGCAGCTCCAGAAAGCCAGAGTCACTTATGGAAATATTTTCAGACTGCCAACTGAAGAGTAAAGAGGATTTCAAGAATGCAGTTTGAGGTCATTCAGTTTTTATCTACTACACAAGCCACTCCGCTTGACAGAGAACTAAGAAAGCCTCTTTCCCTAGCAACAAGTCATGTTGTACATGCTGCTTATTCAGCTGCAAATATGGCTTTTATCCCAGAGGTAATGGACTTAGAGAAGGCTATTCTTAAGCACTAATAGGCTAAAAGAACGCAATTATTTTCATTTAAAGACTAACGAGGCTCTCTTGTGAGCTATTCATTTTGTTACTTCAGGAGCCATGCGGCACTTGTACCACATCCAAGTAAATAAAAGGAAGGGAGGAAAAAAGTCATCACGAYGGGCCTTTTTAATGGACACAGACCTCCTACAGTGCTGAAATTCCCTTTAAACAGGAAAAGAGAAAGATCATCAAAAAACCCATCACAGTACATAGAGCAGTGTGCAAGGGTCAAGCTGTAGACAAAAACGATTATCAGATAACTGCTTATCATCCCTAACTGGGAATTTTTACAGCAACATTTCAGCATTTAGACTGAGTGTGGGATGGAAAACACTTGAGTGCTGGTTTTCTCAGGCGACTCGATATTGACCTGATATCATGATTAGTCTAATGCATAAGAGCTCCTTTCTGACAAGATCAAGAGATTATGTGAGATTACATGAACAGGACCACTGTTATCAGCTTGTCACCTTCACTTTGGGGAATGAGTCCTTGTGAAGGCTACCCACTTTATCTTCTGTGGCCACCCAAGACTGACTGCCACAAGCCTCTAATCACACCTTTAAAAACTTAAAATACATAAAGGGGTTGCTAACCACTGGAGGACAAAAAGTGATTTCTGGTGTTTGAAAGCAAGGTGGAAGACAGACTGTATCTTGTGTGGGGAAGAAAACCCTATTATTTTGTCAACATCTGTGCACTTTCCATATTCTATTATTATTCCTTCTACCTAACAAATATATTTAATGCTTCTTAGCTAAGCCACGTAGTGATGATACGGCCTTTGCTGCTGCTGAAGTTTCTTAACACCTTACTGAAAGTGTGATGCAAAAACACAGAAAAAAAGTAAAGAGAAAATTAAGACACCATTATTGAGTGCTGCACTTCATGCTATTGCCATCAAAATATAATCTCTGTTTCCCACGTCACTGCTATTTGATTTGTGCCCCTCTAGCTCCGTCTGGCTGTTCCTCATATAGCGCTAGCCAAGCACACAACACAAAGTGTGCCTCTAGGTCCCTCCTCTCTCTGCCACCATGACAAAATGGCTATCTATACCTCATTTAGTCTCCTGCTAGTTCAGTCATGACACCTGAAATCCTTTAGCCACTTTTTTTCCCCATGGCTATTTACAACCAATAGATGCAAGTCTGTTAAGGATGACTGCACAGACAAGAGAGCAGAGGGGATGGCCAGAGGTAGCAATGCACCGCCATTCAATCTCACCTCAACTGCTTCAACAGGTTCTTGGGCACCTTTTTCCACTGTTTTTGCTTCATCTCATTCCCATTCCCATCAATTTTCCAGCAAAATGAACTATAATAAAATCCTTCGCAAAAGCTGTTTTATTTCTCTGAGACCAGACCATCCAAAGTTCACTTCCTGGTGCTACCTGTAACACAACATTTTTGTTTGAAATGGCTGTTATTTTCTGCTTATTCCCTCTTTGYCATTTAACATTTGCAACACGCCAATGAACAACAAACATTAGACATGGGACAGGCTTTGTCTCATTCCTTCTAATTAGACAGACATATCTATAACCAAGCTTCTCACTAGATATCCACCTTCATGAAAAAGGTATCGTATATATGTAGAGCAATATGTATTCAAAAGACTCTATTACAGTATTTTAACTATGTATCCAACAGATGTGAGTTACACTCCGATCATAAGGAGTTCACAATAACCACCCCCAAAGAAACTTTTCTTTACTAAGAAACACAGCATTCAAGAGCAACATCTTAAGCACGAAAAGCTAACCACAAGATGAACTCTCTGTTTAAGTAATAAGGCTCAAGCTCCATAACATTTCCTGGCAATTAATGACCAGCTGAAGGAGTTGATAACCAGAAGCAAAGACAAGTGAATTCCCTAGGAAACGTTGCACTAGGCCAAGCTCATTACCCATAGAGGAACTGAGGAATAAAAAGAAGACCAAATTCTATTCACTGCCTGTCCTTAGGCCTCAGACTCTGTTATTACTACACTTTCACCATTTTCAGAAATGTGTATTTTATTAAGAAAAAAGTAAAAAGCAAATTCAAGTGTCTGAAAGACTCTCCTCCAAAAGCAAGCCATTGCTGAAACTCAAGTTTTTCTGTTTGCTAGCCAACATGGCAGGCAGCGCAACAGACACTGAATATTTTCTAGTTCAGTTTCACAGAACCTTGCTAAAATACAGAATAATTTCCATATGGTCATGTGCCTTCTTCAAACAAAGATTTTTTTTTTTTTTTTTTTTTTTTTTTTTTTTTTTTTTTTTTTTTTTTTTTTTTTTTTTTTTTTTTCATTTTTTTCATCATTAATGCCTTATTGATGTATTTTAATTATCCACTGCAGCGTCAGGGCTGAGATGATAAAGCAGCGAACTGTAGTTTTAGGCATTCAACTCGACCCCGAAAGGAGCCTCATTTTTCATATAGTTAGTGTATCCAACAGAGCACTGAAAACTCATCAATCATGCCTCCACAAGTTTATCTCAAGTTTTATTTGCACATTCAGGTAAGTAATTTTAAGTAAGCAAAAGGCAATCTGACTCCCAACCTAAATGCACAGGCTACCGAGTCAATCTTTCACAAGTCAGTGTAAAGGTAGTAAGAAATGAGTAACAGCTGGTGAAAAAACATCAGCTTCTGGTGTGCAGTAGAAATGGAAGCAAAATCAAAATTGTGTTATAAAACACAGCAGTTACCTGCTGAAATTTATCTGGCAACACCAGCAGTCACACCTCAGTCTGCAGACTGTGAGTAATGGCTGAAAACTACAGTCTTATCTCAGGCTAGCTCACCAGAAGTTATCTGCCCTCCTGGACAACTGCCCGCGCTGCCTCCACACAGGGCAGCCGGTCATGCAGAAGAATTCTCCCCTCGCTTTTAAGACTTTCTTCCCATCGCTGCTATGTTATCTTAGGCATCCCGCCATGAGCCTCATCACCACAATCAAGGACATCCCTTCTACTCCAGCAAGCTCTATTTTATGCTGCAGATGACGAATGGTGACAGTCGTCTCTAATTTACTGGGACTGTTACTCTCTTGATCCAAAACTGTTGGGAGCTGTCACCCCTGCTCACTCGCCTTCTGTGTTTTAATGATACAGGACAGGGGAGACACTCTGGAAAACTCATGGAGGAGTTAGTAAAAAAAACCTGTGGTTTATGGTTTGATGAAATGATTCTGTAGAATTCAATAGGGGATGATATATTCCTTACAGAAATGTTTGGAGGTCATTAAACATTTTAGTATTTCAGAGAAACCTTCAGTATAAAACAATAGTGAAATTTCTGTTCCGCCCTTCTCATTTTAAGTGATACACAACATTTCCATAAAGGTTATGAAGAATTTTAAGGTTGGAATAAACAGTTAATAAATTTGATAGTTAATCTCGTTTGTTCCTCTCTTTAAGCAGAAACCAGCCTTCAGTTTCACAATCTGATAAAATAGCGCAGTAGCAGTATTTGCCTACACAAAAAGAGTGAACAATCCTGTGATGAAAAGTGCTAGGTGCAACACAGTATTGTGTAAAAATCCCTCGTAGTTATCTTAAAAACCCATCAAAAATCCAGTAGTGAGAAAAAAACCCAATACATTAACCTCTTAACAGTGTCTGACTGTAAAATTTAAAACCTTGAAAAAGAGGTAGACATTAGCATCCTATAAGAGCGTATGAACAAACATATCCATGTGGTCTATTTTACACTGGTATCAAATAGAGCAAGAAAGCATGGCGGTCCTTCTTTACATCTGGTGTTTACATTAAACAATTAACAAGTAATAAGACTCATCAGCAGAAAGTACTTACACAGCAAGCAGCAAAATGACACGGTTAAGATACATCTTAACATCCCAAAGCCATGTCCCTTTCACTTTAGAACCACATGAAAGACATCTTTGCACAATGCTAATTATTCTCTGTACTTGCCTAGCTGGGAATATCTACAGGAACTAAACACCCACCAGCCTCTAATATCAGTGTGCTAATATCTATAAAAGCATGCACATGAGAAGAGGCCCATTTTAATTTATGGCCTAAGCTAGACTAGAAGAATGCGTATTTCCAGAGATGATTGGATACATTTGGCAAAGAAAGGGACTTGGCACTACTCCATCACATACATGTGATTTTTCCCTGCCCATTCAGCTTATGTGACACTGGAAGAATCAGTCATTCACCCACCAATAAACTTAGCAAGCAAAACCAGAGCAGATGGAGAGGAGCTGCCTGGGCCTCGCTTGATGGTAAGTGACTGCATTAATCCCCGTATTATCACGCAATTCTTACAGATCTCATCTCTTAGGAGAACACTTAACATAATTGCCCATATGCAAACACTTCATATACATACTATTTCACTGTGTCACCAGCTCTGTACAAGTCATGGACAGTGTGCAAGGTCCAATGTATTTTACCATTACACTCTGTAGTAATAATGCACTTCCAGTCTCATAGGAAGTTATAAAAAGTCCTTCCTTTTTTACTTCCCCACAGCTGAAGGTACAGGGCCCTTACTGATTTTTTTTCGAGACAGGACAGTTACTGTTTCTTGTAAGAAATTAGAAATGATAACATTACAGTAAGTTTTCTTTTCAGTTTAGCCCACACAAAGCTTATGGTTCCCTCCTGCAGTTAAGTGAAATAAGCAATGCAGACCAAAGAAACTATCATCATACAGAAAAATTTTCTAGTGAAGAGCTACAAAATTTCAAATGCAGATTTGCAGATTCCTGCCAGCTGCGCTTATATTCAATTTACTGTTAATTTAGAGATAATACAAAAGCCATTTTACTCGTCCTTAAAATGGTTACAACTCTTCCTCATAGGTGACTGGCACAGAACTGTCACCACCAGCGGCCGTACCACAGCCTTCAGACGCCATGCTGTAGAAGAGGTTATTATCCCAAAGCACCAGCTCACCCTACTCCTATTCCCTAGCTCTGGCATGCTTTCACCAACCCATTATGAACAAACTGAAGGCAACATCAAGACATCTATGTAATTCAACCAAGTGCATCCAAGCTCTAAACACATTCAGATCTGTGTGTTCTTAAGCAAGTTTTAAAAGGCCATTTCCACCATTGTGATCCTGGATAATAAGAGCCAGGCTGCAATGAATAGTTGCCGTTTTCATGGAGTCTTTATGTGACACACTGCCCCCATTCTCTGTAGCCGCAGGGAGCTCAACCCTCTTTGTCCCTTACAAAATATACTCCATGGGTTTAAAAGAACATTCTTCTTTTAGGAACCTGACTTTGTAGTTTCACCAAGTTCGTTCAGGTGAATAGAAAATCTCATTCCTCTACTCATTTTCACAGGATTGGTTGGATTGCTTGTGCATGCAAGTGCTGAATGCATGAAACTTTTCATTCCTTCTTCTGAAGGAATGTTTTCTCTATTTTCCACTAAAAGGCAGGCCTTGGGCAGACAACAACAACAACAAAAAGTAATTCCTGGAACTCACTATAAAATGCTGCAGAAAAAAAAAAAGGAGGGGATATTTATTTGTGTGTCTTGCTAATGACAAAGCCTAGCATTTGCAATTGCTCCTGCAACAACAATCTCAATCTAGGTTAAAAATTAGTGTCTTAACTACTATAACACTGGTAGCTTAATTTACTTAATTTTTTTTTTTCTATGTATGCTGACAGTTTTGAAAAGATCTTACCTTAATGAAGATAGTCCTAGCATGCCACTTCAGGTCCCTGACAGAGTCCATGGCTTTGTCTTAGACAAAAATCTGTGTCACACTGTGCACAAAAATGTGCATCTTATTGTGGGCTTAATCCACAGATGAAACTAAATTAATGATCAATTCCATTTGATTCTTTTTCAATATGCTACAAGCCCCTACAAAATGAGGTCTGTATATTTTCAAAATATTAACTACAATTGAATCTTCTTTTCAAATCCTATTAAAAATATTATCTCTACCCGCTTTCACTCACATTTTGCGAAGTTTTTAAGTTTAAAAAGTGTTTATTAAATCATCCGTACACTAACTGGGGATAATTGAAAATCTGAAAACCACAAACCTAGGCTTCTTCCTTTTGGGATACTAAATTTCTCTCCATAGAAGACTGCACAAGCCTTCATATATTTTGCAAGCCACATAATAGGTAACACTTTCTGAAATTACAGTTGAGAAACTCTCTCTGTTCATTTGGATACCTGCCACACTAGGTAGGGCAGATGATCATTTAAGGATGAACATTTGTCCAGATCTACAGCCTTAGGCTTCCTGCCCTTCTCTCCTCCAAGACCCCAGCCTCACTTCTGTTCTTTCCAAAAATTCCCAATACCCTCCCACCCCCAAGCTTTTTTTGGCACTTTGTCCTTCCACTCCACTTAACTAACACAAGGGTGGGGAGAATGTGAAAGGACTGTGTTACCTGGAGTAACACTACATCAAAACACAATTGCATCCTGAGCATGCTTTGCATCAGAGTGCAAGATACAAAATGGGACTTGTCACCAGAGCTAAGTGACAAAGGCATTCAGGTTTCTGCGACTCAGGACAAACACAGGCATACGCAGAGCACAACTCTCCTCACACTGACCTGAAGTACGCATTTTTCCAGTGGTTATTCCTCCTTCATTACCAAGCTAATTCAGAAGGAGATATGCACACTTGAGTAACAACTAATTGCTTTGAAGAAAGAAAGGAGAAATGTCCAGGCCTGAACACTGATCACTACAGACTTCTTGAGCACATCAAGGTCAGTGCAAAACCTATACCACTAGCAATTAGATGAAGAGTAGTCCACAGTATGCTTTTAAGCTGCCCTAGGTGACACAGATGCTGTCTGAGAACTCAATCATTAAAAGAAATTGTGCAACAGCTGCCTTGCACTACTTACCCAACTCAGGGCAAGGAGATTGCCAGCAAACAGCTGAAGAAAGTTAGCTGTCTAAATAATCATCCCTGGCAAGGCAAGTAACTTACACCTGACATTCCTGATTCACAACCATTTGTTGTCTCCTGCCCCCAAAGCTGCTTCTCGCGGTTGACAGCAAACTCTCTCCCTGCCCCTTTGCTGATATGCAGAAAAAGCTGTAGTGATCTACTTTGACATTGCCCTCATTCTTACTTGTGTCTCTGCATCACTTAAACCAAACTCATGCCCTTCCTATGACTGTGTTTTTCAGAAAAGCATTTGCAGAAATCCAGAGAAAAACAGCCATAAGCGACACTCTGCCTGGCACTGCTGCTCAGGAACTCATATCAACCATTCCAGAATCTGTATTTTCATCCCTCCAGCTGTAACTACTATTGCCCAGCATAATAAAAAAAAAAAAATGGAAGACTCTTTTCAGATCTTACTCCATTTTTGTGCCAATGAAAACTTGCCCAGGCACCCATTTCAGTGCCACCTTCTAAATTTAGGAGTCCCATGGAAGTGCTGCAAGTGCCCCTTCTTGGCAGGTAACATCAAGGTCTATTCCAAACCATTTATGCCAGTCAGGAGTCTAGAGTAATCATTCTTGTGTATAAGTCTATTACCAACCTTAGTGGGTTTTACTGGTTTTGTTTTTTGGTTTCTTGTTGTTGTTGTCGTTGTTGGTTTTGAGTGGTTTTGGGGGGTTTTTTTGTTTGTTTCTTTGTTTGTTTTAAATAAAGTACAAAGCCAGGATCCGCTTTTATAACAGGATTTAAGGCATTTCTCAATAACGCTACTTTCACTGTTACAACCTAAATAGCCTTAAACCAAAAAGATAGCAAAGAAAAAAAAGTCACCATCACCACCACCAAAAAAAAAATTTAGCTGTTTTAGCAGATACGGAGTGACGTATTTATATAGGTTTGGAAAATCTGTGTAATAAAGTTAAATAAATGAAACTGTACCTAGAGTCATTAAAGTGACAGAACATCTGTTGTGTCTCAGAAAAAAGAGTAAATTTAACTCCCACACTGCTACAATATTCATAAGCCCCCAGGTGACACCTCCACTCAAAGACACACAGGTCACTGCAATAGCAAAGGTACAGGTTGCTTTTACATGTTTGACTTCAGGTTCACAACCCTGTAAGCACCTGCACTTTCTTTGTATTGTGCACAGATAATGCTTTTCACAGTACTTAATGAGTGCTAAGTCAGTCAAGCTGGATACAAAACCTAAAATATTTTCTACATCTACCTAAAAAGAGAGACACTTCTGATCTACTAAGGCACTCGTCAAGTGGAACGTAGTCTCTGCTTGTTAAGGTAATGGTGATGTTACAACCCATTACACCAGTCCTACTTTTTTTTTCCCCCACAGTGCTGCGAAAGAACTAGATACACTGATACTCAATGCTACAACAGTCATTAAGGGATACAAGGCTCGAGCAGAAGTCTACAGTGAAGCTGTCCTGGTTCCAGCTGGGACAGTTAACTTTCTTCCCAGTAGCTGGGGGGATGTGCTGTGTTTTGGGTTTGGTATAATAGGAGCGTTGATGGCCCA
>JAYKAV010000513.1:67263-77563 GCA_035582835.1 Phoebastria nigripes | reverse complement strand
GGGCCGGGGCCGGGGCCGGGGCCGGGGCCGCCGGCCCCACGTGGGGCCTCGCCTGGCGGCGGCCGCTGACGCCATCGCGGCGCGCGGGGGCGGGCGGGCCGGGCGGAAGCGGCGGTGAGGGCAGCGGTGCCCGCTCCACGCGTCTTCAGGACGCGACGGCGGCTGTCAGGGCGGCACGTGGGCCGGGCTCTGCCGCGCCGGTCGCCGCCGCCGGTGAGTGTCGCGCCGGGGCTGCCGCGGCCCCTGAAGGTCACCGCCCGCCCCCGCCGGGAGCGGCCCCGCCGGCCAGGGACCACACCCAGGGGCCGGCGGCACCGGGGCTCCGGGGAGCCGGGCCTGGGGCCGGGGTCACTGCGGACAGCGGGGGCGCGGGGGGCCTGGGGCTGGGGGCAGCGGGGCCCCTGAGGGACCGTGGGGCCGGGCCTGGGGCTGGGGGCAGCGGGGCCCCCGGTGAAGGGGAGCAGGGCTGTGTTTTGAGGTCACCGGGGACACCGGGGCTGGGCAGTGACGCCTTGAGCGGGGTCACTGAGGACAAGAAAGCGTAAGGCAGGGGACAATGGGGACAGAGGGCTGGGGCTCAGGCAGGGTCACTGGGGACACCAGGGGATGGGGAGGTGTAAGGCTGGGTGTGGGGGAGTGGGGCCACAGCCCAGGGACACGGGGCACCCTGGGGCCGGGGGAGCGGGGCCTTGGGACGGGGACACTGAGTTTGGGGTGGGGGGGAACTTGGGCCGGGGACACGGGGACCTCAGGGGAGGGGGCAGCAGGGCCTCAGGCGGGGTCACAGGGGGACGCCGAGGCTCGAGGCAGCAGGGCCTCAGGGACACCGAGGGGCCTCCAGGGTACAGGGGAGCCTTGGGCTGGGAACGCCTGGGGCTGTYGGGCCTTGGGCTGTGGTGCCGGTGGGGCAGCCATCGGGGACCGCGGCGCTGCACCCCCCCATGTTTAGTCTCCACTGTGGAATGTGGCGGGGTGACCTTGGACCCTGCCCAGGAGCTGCGCCGCGCGGGGTGGTGTCCCGGCCAGGGACAGGGATGGTGGCGTGCAAGGCGGGAGGCGCTGCCCTCTCACCCCCTTCCCACCCAGCCGGCGCTGCTGCGGGGCCCCGTGCCAGCACAGCCGCCCCAGTCCCCTGGCCCCCACAGCAGGCAGGCCCGGGCAAGCTGTGCCGGCTGCAGGGGTGCCAGGCAGAGCCCAGCCTAATCCCACCACATATGCCCCAGGCAGGCATTCCTCTGGGGATCAAAGCAGGCGCAGCGCCAGCCCCCCTGCTTACCCCCCGCCACCGGCAGCCTGGCTTCGTCCTCCATGTGTCCTGTGCTGCCCCATGGCAGCCCCTAATGCTGCCCCACCAGTACGGCGGCGTACGGTTGCTCCGCATCCTGCACCCCCTGCCCCGCCGGCGCCCGCCGTTCCCCTGGCACTCACCACTCTTGGCTCCCTGCTCCCCGCAGCCCTGTGCCCACTGGTGGAGGCAGAGGGGGGGTCTCTGCTCGTGCCCCCTCCCTGCCCCGCTCCTGGGGCTGCCTGGCTGCCCCTTCCTGCTCTGTAGGGGCTGGAGCTGGGGATGGGGGCAGAGGCTCAGCGGGGGGCCCTGCGGATGCGCTGTGAGCGGGGCAGGGGGGTGCCAGGGCTAGCAGCGGCTCAGGCATCTGCTCCGTCTGGCTGCTGCCCAGAGTCTCTGAGGCTGTCAGTCCCCCTCTGTCCATCTGTCCGTCCCCAGCTGTGTGGGGCACGTGTCGTGGGGGTCGCCCTGCCCAACCTCTGCTCAGATGGGCCTGGGCACTGAGGCTCCTCCTGCACCTCCTCGCCAGCGCAGACTGGGCTCCGCTGCCCGTCCGTCTGCCCTCCCCAGCCCCGTCTGTGGGTCCTGCGGGGCCAGGGGCTGCTGGGGGGGCCGATCCTGCAGGGTGGGCCGGTGTGGGGGCAGCCGCTCCRGCGCTGGCTGGGCTGTGTGGGCCCGGGCCGGCTGGCTGGCGCCAGGGCTGGGGTGGTTGTGCTGAGCTTGGCTGGGCTCTCGCACCTGGGGCGGCTCTGCCGGGCTTGGCGGGGCTGCGCGGTGCTGGCGCAGTTGGGTCGTGTTGTGTTTGGCTCGGGCAGGACCGGTGCTGCCGGGCTTGGCGGGGCTGTCCTGCACCGGGGGCGGTTGTGTTGGGTTTGGCCACACAGGGCCGGTTCTGCCGGGCTTGGCAGAGCCGCGTGGGGCTGGCAGGGCCGGTGCTGCCGGGGTCCTGGGTGGGACTGTTCTTGCAACCGTGGCCTCAGTGCTCTTTGGAAGAGGCTCCCGTTTCCCTTGGCGGGGGCAGGTCAGGCAGCCCGGGGGGTGGGCGCCGCGGCGCCGAGCCCAGCCCAGAGGGAGGAGAAAGATTAAGGGGACGTTCCTCCTCCAGCCTGGCCCCCTGCGCCGGGTTCTTGAGGCTCAGAGGAGCGAGCGAAGGTCCCTGCAGTGTCAGGTGCAGCTCCCGACGTGGCCCGCCTGGCGCTGACACCCGTCCCTCGTCCTGCAGCTCTGAGTGCCGGGGAGATGCTGGCCAGGACCCGCTGCCGGGGCGGCTGCCGGGGCTCGGCATGCCCATGAGGCCAGTGGGGCGCAGCCGGGGTGGGTGGCCGGGCAGCAGCGGCTCCGGCGGGGCAGCAGCAACAGGAGACGCTCGCCATGGAGTTCACGGTGATCGACTACAGCATCTTTGCGCTGCTGCTGGTGCTGTCGGCAGCCATCGGGCTCTTCTACGCGCTGAGCGGGGACCGGCAGCGCACGGTGCAGGAATTCCTTCTGGCCAACCGGAACATGGGCTTCCTGCCTGTCGCCCTCTCCCTGCTGGCCACCTTCCAGTCGGCCGTGGCCATCCTGGGTGTGCCGGCCGAGATCTACCGCTTTGGCACCGAGTACTGGTTCCTCGGCTGCTCCTACCTCCTGGGGCTGCTAATCCCAGCCCACGTCTTCATCCCCGTCTTCTACCGCCTGCGCATCACCAGCACCTACGAGGTGAGCGGGGTCATCCCCACGGGGACGGAGGGGGACGTGTGCAGAGCCTAGCGCCCAGTGGGACGTGCAGGCAGGCGCGTGGCCTCAGGGGACAAGCTGATGGCGCCCGGCGGGGGTTTCGGCTCCTGGTCCCTCACTGCCCTGTGCCCCTGTCCTGGTGCCCAGCCAGCCCTCCCACCCAGCTTGTCCGGCGCCCGTCCTGTGCCCCGCCCCAGGCACCTTGCCTGCCCTGGGCAGCGCTGGCTGTCCCCGTGGTGTCTCTGTGGCAGCAGGAGCCGAGGTGCTGGGGCAGGGCTGCCTGCCCGCCCCCACTTCCCTGCTGCCCTGGGGGGAACATGGGGGATGTGGGGGACATCCCCCCTGCTCAGGACCCCGCGTCCGGGCAGGACAGTGCCCTGACCCATCTCCCCCGCAGTACCTGGAGCTGCGCTTCAACAAGACGGTGCGAGTCTTCGGCACCGTCACCTTCATCTTCCAGATGGTGAGTGGGGCGGGGGGGGGGGGGGCGGGGGGGGGACTGAAAAAAATTATGATTGCCGTGCACGACTGCAAGCGCTGCTCTCCCCGCAGGTCGTCTACATGGGAGTGGTGCTCTACGCACCTGCGCTGGCCCTCAATGCAGGTAAGGGGGGATGGGAGCAGGGGGGCAATGCTGGAAGCCCCGTCCTCCACAGGGAGCTCCCCCCGCCTCCCCACTCGTTAACGGCCTCTGCCGCTTCCAGTGACGGGCTTTGACCTCTGGAGCGCGGTGCTCACCATGGGGCTGGTCTGCACGCTGTACACCACACTGGTGAGTCCCTGCCCACTGTGCCGCAGCGGGGCCAGCCACTGCCTGGCCGTGGGGTGCCCCATGCCCCTGCTGGGCTGCGGTGATGGGTGCCATGCCTCCGCAGGGTGGGCTGAAGGCTGTCATCTGGACGGACGTCTTCCAGACACTGGTGATGTTCGCGGGGCAGGTGGCTGTCATCGTGGTGGGTGCCCGGCGGGTGGGTGGCATGGCCCGCGTCTGGCGCCTGGCGGAGCAGGAGGGCAAGATCTCTGGCATTGAGTGAGTGGCCCGTGCTGAGACGCCTTCACCCACCCGGGGCCGGGCACCCCACATCATGCTGTGGGGACACACAGGGCAGCCGGGAAGGGCCTGGGGTGGGGGAGAGGGACCCCGGCACGGCGGGGGGGGGGGGCCATTCCTGCTGCCCCCTTCCCCATGCCATGGGGTGCGGGGTGCCGGTGAGGACCTGGCACCATGACCCCCCTGCCGGCGCCTCTCCGCAGCCTGGACCCTGACCCCTTCGAGCGGCACACCTTCTGGACCCTGGCAGTGGGGGGTGTCTTCATGATGCTGTCGCTGTACGGGGTGAACCAGGCGCAGGTGCAGCGGTACCTCAGCGCCCGCAGCGAGCGGGAGGCCAAGCTGTGAGTGGGGCCGGGGCTGGGGGTCCCACGGCGGGGACGGGCCCCCCGCCACCTCCCCCACCTCTGATGCCTGCCCGGCGCCCGCAGCTCCTGCTACGCCGTCTTCCCCTGCCAGCAGATCGTCCTCTGCCTCAGCTGCCTGACTGGCCTTGTCATGTTCGTCTACGACCGGGAGCACCCGCTGGCGCCTACCCAGCGCCCTGGCTCCTCCGACCAGGTGGGTGGCTGGGCCCCCCCCCCCGCAACCCGCAGGGCCGGACCCCGCTCCTCCCGGTCCCCCCGGCCCCACGAGCGCTGACCCCCCTGCCCCAGCTGGTGCTGTACTTCGTGATGGACGTGCTGGAGGACCTGCCGGGGCTGCCCGGGCTCTTCGTCGCCTGCCTCTTCAGTGGGTCCCTCAGGTGAGCAGGYGGCCCTGGGGCCGGCAGGGCTGGGTTGGGGTCCCAGCTGAGCCCCCTCTCCTCTCCAGCACCATCTCCTCTGCCTTCAACTCACTGGCCACGGTGACGATGGAGGACCTGGTCCGGCCCCACTGCCCCAGGCTGTCTGAGTCGCGGGCCACGCTGCTCTCCAAGCTGCTGGGTGAGCGGGGGGCTGCATGGGGAGGCTGGTGCTGGCAGTGGGGGGTCCCCAGTGCCACCGTGACCCCCCACTTCTCTCCCCAGCTCTTGGTTATGGATTGCTCTGCCTGGGGATGGCCTACGTGTCCTCCATGCTGGGCCCCGTGCTGCAGGTAGGGGCGGGGGCGCGGGGCCCCCCAGCTCCGGCACCCAGCCAGCGGGCGGGTGGCGCTGGCTGCAAGCCGGGGCGAGGGGCTGGTGCTGAGGGCCATGTCCCCGCAGGCGGCCATCAGCATCTTCGGCATGGTGGGGGGCCCGCTCCTGGGGCTCTTCTGCCTGGGCATGTTCTTCCCCTGTGCCAACCCCACGGTGAGTGTCCCCCTTGCCCAGCCAGGGGCATGGACCCCGCGGGGGGCAGTGCTGGGGGGCCAGGGTGCCCCAAGCCCGGCCGGGGGTCAGCACCCTCCCTCTCTGCTGGCACAGGGTGCCGTCGTGGGGCTGCTGGCGGGCCTGGCCATGGCCTTCTGGGTGGGCATCGGCAGCCTGCTGCACAGCATGGGGATGGCTGGGGGGGCCCCCCCACCCAACAGCACCACACTCCCCCCCACGGACAACTTCACCACCATCCTTGCCACCACCCTGCTGACCCCCACGCTGGCCCCCCAGAGGTGAGCAGGACGGGGGGCTCAGCGCCAGGCACTGCAGCTGTGGGACAGGGGGTGCGGGGGTGCTGCTCTGTGCCTCCCACCCCACCTCTTCCCCCCTCTGACCCCCGTCTCCCCCAGCCCCACAGGGCTGCAGAAGTTTTACAGCCTGTCCTACATGTGGTACAGCGCCCACAACTCCACCACCGTCATCCTGGTGGGGCTTCTGGTCAGCCTGCTCACCGGTGAGTGCGGGGGGGCGGGGGGCCGGTGGCAGCCACCCCCCTGCTCACCCTCCGCTCTGCCCTCCAGGCCCCACGCCAGCAGCAGCCGTGGACCCCCGCACCATCTACCCCGTGCTGCCTCGCCTGCTCTGCTGCCTGCCCCAGAAGTACCGGCAGAGGCTCTGCTGCGGGGTGGGCTTCCCTGGCCAGGTGAGGGGCCCAGACCCCAGCACCCTGGGGAAGGCGGGGGCGGGGGGTCGATGCCTGCCCCTTGCTCCTGCTGCCCCCCACTCTGTCCCTGCAGGACGCCGACCGTGCGGATGCTGTGGTGAAGAGCAACGGGATGGCCAACGGCCTGGCCCCCCCCGGCCCCGGGCGGCGGGAGGAGGAGGAGGGACAGGGCTACATCCGAGCAGCTGGGGCCCCCGCCTATGCCCTGCAGGAGACCTCCTTCTGAGGCCCCCCTGGACATGGGGGTCCCGGCCACCCCCCATGCCCTTCCCCCGCGCCCCGCTGGCCAGGGGGCACAGACCCCCCCGCGGGGCACCCGCACACGGCCAGGGAGCACCAAATAACCGGGAGGGGCTGGGTCCCTGTCCGGGGGGGCTGGCTGGGCTGCACCCCACCGTGGGCAGCACAGGGCCTCTCTGCCTTCACCCACACCGGGCTGGCGCCGGGGCCGCTGCTGGCCGGTGCCCGCGCCGGCCCCTGCCCCCCAGCCGGGGGTGCTCTGGGACCAGGGGTGCAGGGGTGTGTTGGAGCGGTGCCCCCCCCCCCGGGCCGGGACGCTACCCGGTGCCCCTGGCCTGGCCACGTGCCTTACTGCACCACTCCTGGGCCGGAGCGGCCCCCCATCCTCGCAGCCCCCCCGTCACCCGTCTCTGTGTTCATTGTCCCCCCAATAAACAGTTCTGGAGCGCAGGTGTCGGAGGAGCCCTGCACACAGCCCCCTCCCTGCCATCCCCCGGGAACCTGCGGGGACACAGGACCCCCATCTCCCAAAGCAGCGGGGGGGCCCTGCTGTCCCCCGGGAGCGGGAGCCTCGCCAGCCGGGGAGATTTATGGCAGCAGCCTTGGCCCTGGCCCCTTTCCCATGGCGCGGGGCTGGCGGGGGGGCCCAGCCGGGGGAGCCAGGTGAGCGCAGCTGGGGCGGCAGCTGCTCCATGGCTGGGGGGCGCAGGGCCCCCATTGCCCCGTCTCCCCACCCTCCGGGCACAGCCGAGCTGGGGCAGGGCCCAGGGTGAGGGTCCCATGGGGGGCCTGTCCTGCAGCCCCCGGCGCAGCCAAGGCAGGAGGCAGGCGGTGGGTGCTCGCTGCAGGTTTATTGCTGCGGGTCAGGCCAGGCGGCCCCTGGCCCCCGTGGGCAGCGTGGGGCATGTGCCCCACCACACCCATCCCTGCCCACCCCGAGTGACCCCAGGGTCCTGGCCCGTGTCCTGCCCCACTGCGGGTGTGGGCAGGGCGAGGGCAGGGCCGGGCAGGGAGCCTGGGCATCCCACTGCCCACCCTGTTCCTGCAGAGCTCGCGGACCCCCCCTGCAGGATGGGGATGCGGATGCCGTTGGCACCGGCCCCCCCCGTCCTGGCTGCTGCCCCCGATCCCCACTGTGGGGCACGGCCTCCCTGTGCTGTGGTGGGGAGAGCAGGCGTGGGGGCTCCCGTGGCCATAGGCACCCTGGGGGGTCAGGGGGGGCTGTCCCCCATTGCCAGCCTGCTGTCCCCCAGGCCTGCGTGCTCGTGGCTGCTGGTGGCTGCGGCTGGCCCGGGGGGGTCAGGACCGGGTCCCCCCCAAGGGCCGGCGTAGAGGCGGGAGCGCATTGGCCACTTCTGCAAGAAAGGGAGAGGGGTCAGGGCTGGGAGGGTGGCCCCCTGTCCTGGGGATGGGGGGCACCGGGGACCGGCTGCTGGTGTGCATGGGGCACACTGGGGACCCTGGGGTGGAGGGGCTGCAAGCCAAGGAAATGGGTGCTGGCGTGCACTGGGGAACCCAGGGACCAGCTGCATCGTGCGCTGCGGGACCCCGGGGGCTGGCTGCTGGCATGCATGGGGGATAACGGGGGACCCCAGGGACTGGGTGCCATCATGCAAGGGGGACCCCAGGGACCAGTACCGGGGAGCTGGACCCCGAGGCAGGGGGGACCTGGATCTCACCTTCATGGGGTGCAGGAGCGGGTGTCTGCGGAGCGGGCAGGAGGGCATGGGCGGGGGGGGCCCGTGGCCCAGCACGTGGCTGAGGTGGGCGATGTAGCTGGTGGCCAGGACGAGGACGTCCAGCTTGGAGAGCTTGGTGCCGGGGGGCACGGTGGGCAGGGCTGCCTGCAGCGACAGGAAGGCCCGGCGAAGCGCCCGCACCCGGCTCCGCTCCCGCGCCGCATTCTGGGGGCACGGCAGCCCCGGGGGGCCCTGTGGCAAGAGGTGGGCTGAGCCGGTGCGGGGGCCGCAGCTGAGGCTGCGGCAGGCACCATTGCCCCCAATGGGATGGGGACTCCATGATGCCACCTGTCCCCTGGGGAGCCAGGTGGCCCCAGGTCCTAGACCCGTGGGGTGTCTGTGCTCCCAGGGCTGCCTCCCACCCACCCGCGTGCCATGGGGCAGCCTGTGCCCCCTGCCCGCACCCCACTGGGCTCAGTCCTGCCCGCGATCTGCACCCGAGCGGGGCGTGCTGGCGCTGCCTGGTGTGCACCCCCTCCCACGGCAGCCCCCCCGCAGCCCCCCGGGGCCCCTGCACCATACGGCTCTGGTGCAGCTGGGCGAGGGGCGGCAGGCGCGTCCCTGGGGCTCCCTGCTGCCACCGTGCGTGGGGTCCTGCTCCCACGCTCAGCCAGCTCCTTACCTGTCCTGCTGCCGGGGGGCTCCCCAGGTCACGAGGGTGGGCAGACGAGAGCCCCGGGGTCCTGCCTGTGCCCGCTCCCCGGCAGCGCCGGGCAGCTCGTGGGGGGCTGCAGGCCCCTCTCCTCCCCCGGGAGCCGGGGGCAGCAGTGGCTGGGGGGCAGCCGTGCGTGGCGGCCGGCCCTGCTCCGCACCCCCTGCCAGCGCCTGCCCCTGCACTCTCAGCCATGCTGGGCTCTACCGGGCAGCCCCTGCCTGCACTCCTGCCTGCACCTCGGCCCTGCGAAGCGCTGGTGGGTCAGGGCGTCCTGGGGAGCGCTGTCGCGTCCCCCCGCCGCCTCCCGGCACAGCCCCGCCCGCGGCCTCGTCTGGGCGGACATCTCGCCTCCCCCTCCTTGGCACCGTGGGATGAGCAGGAGGATACGGGCTGTCCCAGCTGGAGTCTCCCCCGGCCCACAGCCACCCACGGGAGCCCCGCTCGCCCCACGGCCCAGTCCCAGTGCTGCGGGAGCCACAGGCCATGCACCAGTCAGGGCACCCGCATGGGGTCACACCGCGCCATCCCCACCCCAGCCCCAGCACCCGCATCCCCTGCCAGGCAGCGGGGTGAGGACCCTGAGGGGCCGGGGTGCCGGCCTGGCCAGCGGCAGGGGAGGCCGGCGCGGCAGGGGCACAGCCAGGTCAAGGCTGGGACGGGGGAGGCGCCGTGAGGCAGCCAGGGGGACCTGGGGCTGGGGGGAGATGGGCTGGGGGGACCCATGGGGACCCAGGCAGCCCCCTGCCACACTGCGCTGCCCCGAGCRTCTCTGTGGGTGGGGGCAGTGGGGCTGGGGCTGGGCGGGGACCACAGGACCCCCTGCCCCCGAGGGAGGCAGCGCACGGGACCCCTGTCCTGCGCCCCTCTCGGGCTGCAGAGGTGCTCCCCCACGGCCGTGGGGCCGGGCGAGGGGACCGTGGGGTCCAGGCAGCGGCTGCAGGGCAGTGCCCGTGTGCCGGGGCAGCCCGGCACCGGCAGCGTGCCCATGGGGGACCACTGGCGCCTGGGGGAGCGGGCTGACCCGGGGTGAGCCTGGCCCAGCCCCAGGCAGCACGAGGGGCCCCACGGGGGGTGGGGGGGGACCCAGGAACGGGGTGCACGGGGGGGTTCCTCAGCTGGGCTGCAGGTGGGGCAGCCCCCAGTGCTCCACGGGGGGCACACGGGGGTCCCCCATGGCCTCGCGCGGGTGTGTGGGTGCTACCCCACTGCAGAGAGATGTGCATGGGGGTGGGGGGGCAGGTCAGGACCCCCCACCACCGTGCCCCCCCGCCCCAGGGTACGAGCATGGTGCCTCGCGGCACGGGACTGCTGGGGCTGCGGTGCACGCGCGATACTGCGTCGCACGGGGGGGTGCACGCGTGGTGCCCACTGCACAGGGGTGCTGTGACACGCGGCTCCCCCGCGCAGGCCCCACGCCCACGCAGGGCTCCATTGAAAGCAGTGCTGTGCAGACACGACGCCCCACTGCCCGCGGACTGCGCGTGCGGGGTGCTGCCACGCGGGGAGCCGTAGGCAGGCGGTGTCCCGGCGCACAGCGCAGCACCCACGGACACGCACGACCCCGCCGCTCCCCCGCCGCTCTGCGCATGCACCGCGCAGGGGCGGGGC
>JAYKAV010000513.1:15868-38193 GCA_035582835.1 Phoebastria nigripes | reverse complement strand
CCTGCCCCGGGCGGGAGGGAGGTCCCAGGCGGGAGCGGGGGCCCGGGGTCCCGCCGCGGGGTGGGGGTCCCAGCCGGGCCCGGGTCCCGCCGCGGGGTCCCGGCGGGGGAGGCAGCGCGTCCCTCCGGCAGGATGATCACGGACGTGCAGCTCGCCATCTTCGCCAACATGCTGGGCGTGTCGCTCTTCCTCCTCGTCGTCCTCTACCACTACGTGGCCGTCAACAACCCCAAGAAGCAGGAGTGAGGCGACCCGCGGTGAGACACGGCACCGGCACCGGCACCGCGCCCGCCCTGCACCGGCACCGCTCAACCCTCTCCCTCCTACAGGGCCGCGCCGCGCCATGGTGGCCACGGGGGAGCCGGGCCCGGCCGAGCGCGGCCCGGAGCACGGTGGTGCCCGCCGCGGTGCCGCGCCGAGGCGGGAGGCCGTGCTTCCTCCAAAGAAACTTTAACGGAAACACGATAATACAAGACAAAACCGTGTGACGTAAAAATATCTCCCACCCGCCGCCGGGTCCCTCCGCCGGTCCCGCGGGGAGGAACGGGGTCGTCCCGGGGTGGGAGCCCACCATCACCGGGGAGCGGGCGCTGTCGCGGGACAGGGCGGTGCGGCGAGCCGTGGTGAGCCACGTTAGCTGGCCCCGGCGCCCCGGGTGGTGATGGCTGCAGCCGGGGGTAGGCACGGTGCTGGGTGAGCCGGCGGCTGTGCCCGGAGCCCGGCAGGGAGGGGGGCGAGCGGCAGAGCAGGTCCGGGGGTGCCGGCACGGCCCGGGCTCTGCGCTGGTGCAGCTTTGGTCTGGGGGGGGCCACGGCAGCTGTGGGGCGTGCCCCGGCGCTGCCCCACGCGCGGGTGCAGACCGCAGTGTGGGCCGGTGGCATGGGGCCCGGCGAGCAGTGGGGCTGGTGCTGGTGGCTGCGGTCAGGCCTCAGCGCAGAAGAAGAGGAGGTGCCGGTAGGAGCTGAGCGAGGCGGGGCCTGCGGCGGGGCGCTGCGGTGGGGGAGAGCGGGGTGGAGAGGGGCYGCGGCCGTGGGGACCGGGGCAGAGGGGCCGGAGCCCCCTCCCCAGCGCCATGGCCCCTGCCCGGGCCCTGCCAGCACGCGGCAGGGTAGGGCTGGGGTTCCCCTGCCCACGCCGCAGCCCCCCGCCGCGGCGGGGCCGTACCTGGGGGTGCAGGCCCTTGCCCCCGCACAGGAAGAGTCGCTCGGCACCAGGGTGTGCGGGGGCCTCCTGGCAGAGCCCTGTGGGGACGGAGACCGGTGTCACCGCCAACGGGGCACGGCCGCCCCACGGGGCCTGGCACGGGGCAGAGTGTGGGGCCGGGCCAGGGCATCTCCCGGGCTGTGCCAACGCCAGCGCCTGCCCTGCTGGCGGGCTGGTGTTGGGGTCCCGGCCCCCCTCTGTTGCAGCATGTCGGGGTCACCCAGCCGGGGCTGGGGGCTGACGGTCCCCTCCTGTGCTGTGGCGAGCGGGGCTGGATGCAGGACAGGCGCGGCGGCCCCCAGTGAGGCCAGCTGGGCGGGGGGGCAGCCCCCCAGCCCTGTGCCAGGCCCTGCCGGAGTGGGTACTGCGGCAGCCCTGGCACCAGGGCCGTGCTGTGCCATGCCGTGCCCTACCTGGCGGAGGCTGCGAGGCCCGGGGCCCGCCATGGCTGTGCTTCCCGGCCCGGCAGGCTGCAATGCTGTCGGCACGGAGCCCCGGCAGGCTCTGGCCGGTCGCCGCCCCCCTCCTCCGCACAGGGATCCTGCTGGGGCGTGGGGGGGCCCCCCCCGGGCTGCGGAGAACCACATGCCGCTCTTGAGGTGGCTGCTGGAGCGGGGGGCTGCAGCCCCCCTTGGGGCGGAGGGTGCCTCTGCCAGGCCCCCCGGCAGCTCCAGCCCTGCTGCCCGGTGGGGGCTTTGCTCGGGGCTCCCACCGCCTCGGCACAGACTCTGGGCTGGCCCCAGACCGTGGCTGACGCCGGCACCTACCCGGGCTGCTCTGGGGCTCTCCTGGCATCCAGCTTCTTCGGGAGCGCCTGCGGAGAGGGGAGGAGAAGGGAGAAGAGGGTTGGTGCCCAGGAGGGGTGTTTGTCCCTGGTCTTGCGGAAGACCCCGCGGCTGCCGGGGGTCCTGCGGGGCCGGCCCCCTGCCACCTGAGGTGTCTGCGTGGCTTCAGGAAAAATGCATGTGGGGCAGAAACTCCTGGCCGAGCCCCACAGACAGAGGGTCTCAGCCCCACAGATGGGGGTCTCTGAACCCTTTGGGAAGCCCCTGGCCAGCCCAGGCGGTTGGTGTGCAGTGCCTCACGTGCTGGGATGGCGCGGATAGTGCAGGAGAGGGGTCTGATGCCTCCCAGCTCAGCCCRGGTGCGGTTTGCCCCCCAGCATTCCCCAGACCCATGTCCCCCGGGCCTGGCTGGCAGAGCCGTGGGGCAGTCCCCTCCCAGGGCTCAGGGACCACCGGAGTGGGGGCGCGAGGCCCTGCTGTCCCCCCAGGCTCCCCTCCCCTCCCCAGGCCCTGCGGGTGCCCAGCAGTACCTGCAGCAGTGCTGTGCCGTCAGCAGCCGCTGGCTCTCCTGYGCCGCGCTGGGCCTCCCGCAGTCCGTGGCTGGTGCCGGTGCTCGGCGCTGCCTGGGCACCTGCCGGCAGGGTCCCTGTGTGACAAATGAGACAGAGCTCAGCCTGTGCCAGGGACGCACCGGGGTCGGCGAGTGGGGGGCTGTGAGCTGCRGCGGGGTCACTGGCTGCCTGCCCTGGGCACACAGAGCTGCTGTGGTGCAGATCGGCGTGGCCGGCCTCACCAGGGCCAGGGCCCCCACCGCAGCATGGGCATGAGGCACGGCCCCAAAGCCGAAGAGCGAGAGGAGCCACTTTGGCAGCTGCCGCAGCACCGGCAGGGAGGACCATGACAGGCACTCGACAGCTCAGCGTGGGGCCGGGGCCGCTGGTGGGAACCAGAGCTGGAGCCAGAAGCAGCAGCACCAGACACGCGGCTCAACTGCCGCAGGACAAGGCTGCGGCCAAGGACTGGGCTTTGCGCCCGTGCTGGCGCTCAGCCGCAGTGTGGGAGACGGGCAGGGGCGGGCAGGGCTGCGGCGCCCAGCCCGCGGCAGGGCGGCATGCCGGGACGGCCTGCGGGGAGCTGGGGCTCAATGCCGGTTCACGCTCCTGGCCCTGCCAGCGTGGTGGGCTCTGAACTGGCTGTGCCGGGTGGACCTGAGCGGCTGAGGGACACGCAACTGTCTAGGCCCCAGGAAGGTGCCCGTGAGCACCGCTCGGCACGTGGCAAAGCCGGACCGTTGCCTCGGGGCAGCAGAGGAGAAGCCTGGAGGGAGCAGGCAGTGGCTGGATGTCATTTACCCCGACTCCAGCAACGTTTCCAGCCCGGTCTCCCACAGCATCCTTGTGACTGCGCTGGGAGGGCTGGGGCGGGCCCAGCAGCTGGTGGTCMGCAGTGGGGGCTGCCAGGCACGAGGGGCTCTCCTCAAGGGGCAACACTGGTGCTGACTTTTGGCACCTGCCACAACTGGCTGGGTGCCGGGCTGGACTGCGTCCCCGGCAAGACCACAGGCAGCACCGCGCTGGGGAAGTAACCGACGCCACGAGGGCTGCCCTCCATCAGCAGGGCCGCGCAGGCTGCCGAAACGGGGCAAGAGAAACCTCAGGCCACTCAAGGGCAAATGCAGAGCCCTGCATCCGCAGAGGACAGCCCGGGGGATGGGGACGGCTGGGCGGCACCAACATGGGGGCCGGCAGCGCGCCGGGCAGGAGCCCCCAGCATGCCTGGCCACGCTGGCGGTGTCGGACAGGATCAGCCCTACGAGCACTCGCAYGCTGCCTGGCCGAGCTGGCAGCGCTCATGAGCTCAGCCCGCGCCTACAGAAATCGCTCGGCAGCCGAGGAGGGGGACGGGGAAGGCGCAGCACGTGGGCAGGGGTGCTGCAGGGGTGCATAAGCACGGGTGCCTGCGAGGTGCCAGCAGAGCTGAGGCATAGGAGGATGTGCTGGGTTTGGCTGGGAAAGAGTTAATTTTCTCCGCAGCAACTTGTGTGGGGCCGTGTTTTGGATCTGTGCTGAGAACAGCTAACCCAGGGATGTTCCGCTATTGCGAGTGGCCCGCGAGGAGCTGGGAGGGGGCACAGCAGGACAGCTGACCCCACTGACCAAGGGATGTCCCAGAGCACGGGACGTCCCAGGAGCGTCCCATGCGGCGCGATGGCGTTTGTCTTCCCCAGTCACCGTTGGGCGTGTCCCGGGGGTGGCCAAACTCCCGCCTGCCATGGGAAGCAGTGAAGGAATGCCCGAGTTGGCTTTGCTTTGCGTGCGCGGCTTTTGCTTTCCCCGTTAAACTGTCTTTATCTCAACCCAGGAGTTTTCTCATTTTTACCCTTCCCATTCTCCCCCCAAACCCACCGGGGGGGAGCGGCTGGCGGGGCTGAGCTGCCCACCGGGGTGAAACCACGACAGTGTCCCCTGGGGAACGGACAACACATACAATGCCCGAGCACGCCATGAACAACAGCGGACCCCACAGCAAATGAGCCCCCGCGAGCAGGAGCGGACAGGAGCCAGGCTGCGGCAAAGTCTCTGCCAGGGCAGGTTTGCGGCACGCAGAAGCACTCTCTCTGGGCGGTGGCGTTACAGGCGACAGCGGTTGTCACCGGTGAGTGACAACTCTTAACCTTGGACTCGTCGCAACTGAAACGGCACAATTTGTTGRCGAAGTCCAGTCAGCAAAGGCCAGTGGCAGCTGAGGCTGCACAGACGAGAGGGGCCCCAGGGGGTCCTGCAGGGACCTCCCCCCCCACCCCAGCACTCGCGAGGCCGTGGGCAGAGCACGGGTCTGGTCTGGGCTCCCTGGGGCTCGGCCGATGCGGGCAGGCTGGAGCRGGAGCCATGGAGAGGATTGGGACTGGAACACGGGGTGTCTGAGGAGAGCCCAACAGAGCAGCCCTCTGGGAAAGCGGCTCCTGCGGCAGCACCGCGCAGGCACAGGCTGTGCCAGCTCCTCCTCATTCGCACAGAGACCTGCCCTTCCCTCCCTGGCTGCCTTTTCAGGCGCCGCTGCTCCTCAGACATGGCAGCTGCAAGACAAGACCTGGCCCGGCAGCGCCCGTGGCTCTGCCGACCACCGGTGAGGGCTGCACCCCTGCAGCCGGCTGGGCAAACTCCCTGCCACGTCTGCGGGGACACCAGTCCCTGCCGCAGCCAGGGCTCGCCGGCTGGCACGGAGGAGAGACAGCAGGGCAGGGGGCCCAACACCGGCAGCGATGGCCAGCAGCCAGCTCGGGCATGTGCCATGCCGGAGGGCTGTGGCTGGAGCCCACCAGGAAAGGGCTCCCTTCCTGTGAGGCTCAGGAGGCAGCCGGGAGGGGGACGCATCTCTGACACCTGTCAGGGCCCCGGTGCGAGCAGCAGGTCCGGGACAGGACCTCCTCCGCATAACCCGGCCATCACCAGGGACAGCTGTCCTGCAGGGCCACGGCGGGAGAGCAGCCTCCCCTCGCCCGCGGGGCACGGCCAGTCCTTACCCCGACGTCCCGCCTGTGGGGACAGGCTCCTGCCCCTTCCACGTGGGCAAAGATCTCAGCAGCGTGTGTGGGGGAAGGGGAAGGATGGGACACGACCAGGCACAGTGTCTTCATCCTGCGCCATCTAACCACCGCCTCGTCACGCCTGGGGCTGCAGGCAGGATCTCAGCATTCCCGTTTCCTTCCTGGCTGCCTGGGGCGGGAAGAGTCCATGACAGCATCCCAGCACCACCCTGGGACAGGACAGCCGGCAGGAGGGCAGCGGCGTGGGGCTCGAAAGGCAAAACCACAGGGTCAAAGCACTCCTGGGCCATGTTTCCCCACGCAGACACAGCAGTGCCAGTGCTGCCRGGGCCCTCGCACTCGGAGAGTTGCGGCACTGCCGGCAGCCAGAGCGGGCGGTGCCTGGGGTGCCAGCCAGACTGGCCACACAGAAGGTCAAGCTGCCAGGTGATGCCAGGGCGGGGAAGGAAGAGCCACGTCCCAGTCCCAAGAGCCAGGCAGCCGGGGCTCCACCAGCGCGAGGGCAGAGCGTCCCACTGGGCACTTGGCTCCGCCGGTCCCAGCTGCCATTGCCGGAGGAGGCCGTGCAGACAGCACCCACCGGCGTGGCAGACAGCATGCGTAGAACGCAGGCTGGGGAGGCAGAACGACGCTGATCCGTCCTATCAAGACAGGCTCTTCCCCTCCAGCCCCACAAGGTCTGTTCCTGCTCACGCACCTGACTGTCACCGACTCCCCGGCAGCTGGGGATCGGGCCAGTGGGTCGCTCCCGCTGGCTCCAGGGTGGGCCAAGCATGCACGGCAGAAGGAACAGACGTTACAACGTGCCCATGAGAACATAAACCTTTTATTTCCTCCCCACCATGTTCTCATGGCAGATGAGAAACAGTCACTACAAAGTGCTGGAAAGCAAACATGGAGGACGAAGCAATGCGAGAAACACAGGCAGAGCACGAGAAAGAAGCCGACGGTCAGAAACGCGGCGATCTCTCCCGAGAGCAGCACCAGTACACAGAGCCTTGACACAACGACAGCTTCAGAGTCACACCCAGAGTCACACAGACAGCCCCCTCCGCCCCGAAAGYGGACCCTCGCTCACACACCTCTGATCTTTGGGCACTGGGATACTTCAGAGCACAGTGCTCACCGGGGCCTGGAGCCCCACAGCAGACTGGGGCTCCCAGTCTAGCCCCGTTTCCTTAGCTGGGGGCCTGCAGGTCCAGCCCACAGAGTAGCACGGGGCACCATTGGCCAGCCGGCTGCAGCACCGAACTCCCAAAGGGCCTGGAGCAGCGCTGCCTGCCCCACCATGGCCTGCAGCGGCACTGAGCACCCTGCCCGGTGGTGAGGAAGCCAGCGCGGGGGGCACAGGGAGCACCTTGCCTTGTTTTGGAACACCCCCCCCCACTGCCAGAGCGTGGTGCAGCCGCAGGGCTCACCGGGTGCTGGTGGCGGGGCGGTAAGCYGGGGCCTTTCTCCCAGCCATGCAGGCGGCTTGGCAGCTCAGTGCTGTGAGTCGGCCCCCACCAGACAGGACTTGCCGCGTGTTCAAAGCACCCAGTGACTAATTACAGCTCTGCCAGCCTGCCTCGCCATGACCAGAGTCATGTGCCATGATCGACTGCTGCTCAGCAGGTGCCTGGGAAGGGAGAAGGCACTTTGGTGGATCCCTGCAGGCCTCGGGAATGCTTTGGGAGCAGCTGAGGCTGAGGGAAGTCGAGTGGAGGTTTTCCATGCTGGCTTCTGCAGAAGCCCTTTGGTCCCTGCCCCGGGCACCTGCACCGCCGGCATGGGAAGGGCCGTCTCCCCCGGCAGCCTGCAGCGGACAGAGTCCCTCTAATCTCGGTGCAACAGAAGCAGCAGGCAGCTTCTGCCCAGCCAGGGGCTGCAGAGCCGTTGGGCAGGAGCTCAGCTGAGCCCCCTCAGTTCCCTGCAGAAGCCGGGCTGGAGACGCCACGGGTCTCGCCGTGTGGTGTCTGTCCTGACCCAGCCAGGGCCGCTCCGTTCGGGACGGAGTGCGGAGCTGAGCATGGCATCCAGGACCCTTCCGAGGGGACAGGGTGGCGGTTCACACGCACTTCTTCCACGCAAAACCACTTTTATTACGTCAAAGCACACAGTTACGCTGGCACAGAGCTCTCCTCAGGGCTGCGGCTTTGCACAGCAGCTCGACAGGTACTGGATCAAGCGCATGAGAGGTCCCCAGCCCAGCTTACCTCTGCCTGGTGCCGGGGCTCTGGTGCTGCCTTTCTGAGGACTCTGGCTCGCAGCGGCCGGACCCGAGGGCCTGCTGCAGCTGAAGGTGAAGCTGGGGGAGGCTTTGATCTGTGGCGAGTCCTGCTGGCTGCTGCCGCTCCCGCTGGTGCCGTTGCTGAAGCTCCTCATGCGGGACAGGGTGTTATCGGAGGCCGAGGTGGGGAGCCCGCTGGAAGGGGATGAGAAACAGGAGGCTCAGCCTGGCTCTGTGGGGAGGGGCTCCCTTCCGGCAGCCCCTCTGCGCTCCCCCCATCCTTCCCAGCCAGCTCTGCCCCGCAGCCCAGGCACCGAGCGTTAGGCTGCTGCTGCTGCAGAGACAGCGTCTCCGTCAGAGCCCCAGACCTCTTCCCCAGTGGCTGGCGAGCAGCTGGGGACGGGAACGGAGCCCACATCACAAGGGGCTGTCCCTGCGCAGCAGCAGACCCCAGTCCCCCTCGCTGTACGTTGCCGTCCTGGCAGCCTCGGGGCAGCAGCATCGTTTCAGAGTTCCCACTCCCTCATCCCCCGTCCCAAATCCATCCCAGTCTGGCGCTGGACCGGTCTGGGGAGAGAGAAGCAGAAGAGATGCTGGTTCTCTCTGCAGGCAGATAGTCACTTCCCAGTTACTGGGGCAGGTGAACCCCAAACGGCTTCACCCTGCTCGGCTGCGTGCCCCTCTTGCCTGCCGATGACTCGGTGCTGAGGGACACCTACACCTGCAGTTCACAAAGCAAATTCTGCAGGGAAAAGCATGGCCCCCAACAAGGTGGGAAAGCAAGCAAATAAACCTTGGCTCCGTTAGCTGCAGGGTAACTCACTTGGAGTACATTTATCATCTCTAATTGGCGTTATCCTGCAGCTCTTGAACACTCAACCCGGCAGGCCCTTACGTGGAGCTCCTGGGGGGGGTCCTGGCACCTCCTCTCCTCCGCGGGCCCCCGCCTGTGCCCTTCATGCCACGCACGTGCTTCAGCATCCAGGCTCGCAGGTTGCTGAGGCAGCTGTGCTCCGACAGGACGATCCGGGGCCAGGGATTGCACTCTGCCATGTCCAGCGCTGCCACAGCCAAGGCTCTCCCGACCTGCCAGGGCAAGAGGCAACCGGTGAGAAAGGCCTCGAGAAATAGCAGCAGCTCTCTGGGACTTGCGGCAGGAAAACAAAGAAAAGCAAACCCAACCCCAAATCCCAGACAACCCCCTAGAGCTCGTTTCGTCTCTGTTACAGGCTCCAGTTGAGCTCCCTGGCGGGAGGAGCGTTCCCGTAGGAAGTCTCTCCGGGTGTGCAGGGCAAGGGTGAGTCAGGTGCCCACGGCCACAGGGACCCACTGCCTCTTGCTGCGGGCTACACAAGAGCAGGCGGCCCCACGCTCGGCGGGGAGGGAGCGGGGACCCCGCGCGTCAGCAGTGGTGCAAGGTGCAGAGGGACAACCCTGGGCTGCCCCAGAGGCTGAGGGCAGAAGCCTCCAGTCCCAGCCAAAGCGTTTTGGGGCTGGGGTAGCGGTGGGGACAGGCACAGATGGCCCCACAGACTGGGACGGGCTGGGACGTACCGACAGGTTATGGCACTGACACTGAGAACACCCCATCTCCCACACACCCCTCTGAACCCACACCATGGACTGGCGCAGGAGTTTTCACGGGGACACGCAAGCGCAGAAGCAGGAGCGAACATGAGAGTTTCCTCCTGGGTGCCGACAGTGCTGCCCGCAGCGCGCAGGGCAGGGCAGGGCTGCGCTCACCCAGCCACCCCGCTGCTGGAGATCCCCTCACCTGCTCAAACAGCTCCACGGTGTATTTGGAGGGGAAGGCGGGAGGGGGCGGCGGGCTGGCCCGGCCGTTGTCGTGGCAGGCCACGGGGATGCTGTTCACCGAGCGCCCCGTGTTGTAGTTGCACTCCAGCGTGTAGCTGTGAAGCACAAGGAAGCCCATATTACCCAACACGGATCCACACCTGCCCGAGCACAGGAGCACTGCTGCTGCAACGACACCGGGCAAGCAGAGTGGGGGTCACCCCTCCTCGAGCTGCCAGCGTCCCCCCCAAGCCCTGGGAGGGGAGGCTCCAGGGGGAGTCTGGAGAGAAGACGCAGCTCCTGCCATTGAGCCTTGCTGCGACCTGCTTCACGTGTGCTGCATTTTCTCATCTGCTGAGGTAGGAATAAAGGAGGTAAAAAAAGACGCAGTTGGCCATCAGGTGGAAGCCACAGGCGTGCTGAGGACAGGAGAGGCAGTGACACAGGACCCAAGGAACCGGACTCTGAAATCAATGCCGAAGAAAGGACTGGCCACGGGGGAGCTGGAGAGCAGGAGCAGGGGCGGCCAGTGAGCGCTGGGCACCGAGCTCCCACCTCTTATCTTAAATCAACAGTCAAGGCACCCACAGCTGCTAGGGACACCCCAACTGCTTTTCAGGGTGAAGCACCTACCAAAAGATGTTCTCTGGTCATCCTAAAAGGGTCTGCAGTCATCCCTGGTGAGTTCACGCTAAGGACAGGGTGAGAGATTCACAAAGGGCAGGGGAGGACGGATGGCACATTGTTCCCCAGGAGCCAAGCCTCAGGCTATACTGATTTTCTGGCAATGAGACACTGGACCTCCGATGCGGCACAGACTGCAGGAGGTTTCAGGGAAATGGCAAGAGAGCCGCAGAGCCATCTTCCTGTCTCTCCACGTCCAGGGAAAAGCCAGCGAGAAGTCACTGGGACGGAGCTGTGGGTGCGACACTGAAGGCCCGCACTGGCGAGCCCCGCGCAGAGGAGCAACCCAGCATGCTGCCGGCAGAGCCAGGAGTGCGCAGGGGGCAGGAGACCAGTGGCGGAGGAGGGGAGGGAGGTGAGGCCTCGGACATGCTGCGCAGCCAACGYGCAGAGCCAAGGCATTTGCAAGAACACATATGGCCAGGAGGTGTATCCTGATAGTTTGCAAACTGACAGCAGGAGCGTGGGTAACGAGCAAGGGGAACTGGGAACTCTCACTGAGGAAACTCAATAAAACTGGCAAAGCCGAAGCCTGGTGGGAAGATCGGTGTGAGGGAGGTGTTAAACAGCCCAGCGGTAGGGGCATCCCGCAGCGGGAAGGCCTGCTGCACAGCCTGCTGATGGGAGAAACTCGCCTTCACCTGCCGCGGTGTGCCGCGCTGTCCTGGCACCCACAGGGCCAACCACCGCGGCACCGTGACAGCCCCACCAGCAGCACGAGGCCGACTGAACACAGCTCGGTGGGCTGCAGAAGGCAGAGGGGATCACCCCCTCTCCAGCCACCGGTTCGCAGGCTATCACCGTGGGGCCGGGGGCCCTTCCCCATGTGCCCCCCCAGCTGCAGAGGGGCTGGAGAAGGGGCCCCGGATCACCCCTCTCCAGAGACAGAGGGTCCTGTAGCCCAGCACAGCCCCCCCTCACCCGCTCCACGCCCCAGCAGCTCGGCACTGGCACAGACAGAGCAGGGAGGGAGGTGGGACTGACAGACTGACGGACCGACAGCCTGCCCTGGCTGCCTGGGCAAGGTGCCACGCAGGGAGCAAGGCCGGAGCTCAGCTCAGCGGGGCAGAGCAGGGCTGAGCCTAGTTAAACTGAAATGGCCAAAGATCGGTGCCCTGGAGCCGCGATACTGCAGTGATGTCAACCTCGCCCGTTAACGACAACGATGACCAATTTTCTTTAAAAACTGCCAGGTCCTGAACACACGTCTGGTTCGACAGTTGGACTTTGTCAGCACAGCTCCTGAGGAACCCACCACACACTTATAATGCCTCACCTCCTCACCAACACAACGGGACCCCTCCAAGGAGCAGCCCTGCCTGGGGGGACATAGCCTGGGGCTATTCTAACAGGGGCGTTGAGGGTGGGCACTGCTGGACCTCATACTTACAGATGAAGAAGAACTGGTTGGGGGCATGCAGGTTGGGGGCAGCCTTGGCTGCAGTGACCATGCGATGGTGGAGCTCAGTAGCCTGAGAGAAAGGAACAGGGCAAAAAGCAGGATCACAGCCCTGGACTTCAGGAGAGCAGATTTTGCCTTTTCAGGGATCTGCTTGGAAGAGTCCCCAGGGACAGGGCCCTGGCGCGTCGATTCATTTTCAGGGCTCACCTCCTCCAACTCCAAAACACTCCACCCAGATACGCGGGAAGTCAAGCAAAGGTGGCAGGAGGCCTGYGTGGATAAGCCAGGAGCTCCTGACTGGACTCGGATAAAAAAATGAATCATTCAAGAGGTGAAAGAAGGGAGAGGTGATGTGGGAGGGACACAGATGCTGTCCAAATGGGCAGGGATGGGGCTGGGAAAGCCAAAGCCCACCCGGAGTTGAATCTGTTGAGGGACAAGAAGGGCTACAAGAAGGCTTCTAGAGGTGTATCAGTAGCAGAAGGAAGACTAGGGAGAGCATGAGCCAGCTGCTGACTGGGGCGGGGGCCGAGGTACTCCACGCCTTCTTCATCTCAGTCGTTGCTGGCGAGCTCTGTGTTCAGTGATCCCTGGCCCCTGCGACCAGAGGAAAGCCTGGAGCAAGGCAGGCATCCCCGCGGCGGAGGAGGAGCGCTCAGGAAGCACCTGCACAGCCTGGACAGGCACAGGTCCATGGGACCCGGTGGGACGCCCTCGTGAGTGCCGAGGGAGCCAGACGACGTCCCAGCGAGGCTGCTGCTGCCGATTATCTCGGAGAGGTCCTGGTGACCGAGGTGGGTCCCGAGGATGGGGAGAAAGCAAACATCACCCCTGTCTTTGGAGCCAGGGACCCACGGGCCGGTCAGCCTCACCTCAATCCCTGGGAAGGTGATGGAGAAAATAATCCTGGAGACCCAGGAAGGACAGAAGGTGTCTGGGAGCAGTCAGCTGGTTTACGGAGGAGAAATTGTGCATAACCACCCCAGCAGCCTTCAATGATGTAACGGCCAGCTGCGAGGCCGAGCCGCGGGCGATGGCTTATGGCTTTGGACACTGTCTCCCACCCCACCCTCGCAGGCGAGCAGATGAAGGACAGGCGATGCCAGGGGATGGGGAGGTGGCCTGAACGCTGGCTGACGCGCCCAGCTCCAAGGGCTGCAAATGTGGCACAGAGCCCGGCTGGAGCCCCGGCGCTGCGCCCCGGGTCAATACTGGGTGTCAGGCTACCAAGCCCCTTCACCGGTGCCCATGGTGCCAAGGCTGCGGAGGATGCAGAGCTGGGGGGTGATGCTCGAGGATCGCGCTGCCCTCGGGAGGGACTCGCCAGGCCGCAGGAGGGGCAGGCAGGGACCTCCCCACGCTCCGGCAGGGAAAGGCAAAGTCCTGCCACGGGGAGGAGTAACTCCGCAACCACACAGCCTGGGCCGGCCGAGGGAGAGTGGCTCCACACAGATGGACCTGGGGCTCCYGGTTGGCACCGAGTTTTGTAAACTGACTCCAGGGATGCTAAGTGGGGTCTCCCCTTCTTCCAGTTTCTCCGTTTGCTGTCTTACTGTGTTCTTTATTCCAAGCTTTCAGCTTTCTCCACCCTCAGCGTTCTCAAGGTGGGAAAAAAACCTGATGGCTTTTAAGATACATGATGAATGCCTGCACACGGCTCCTGGTTACTCTGTGTATCTCTGCTGCACAATGCGATGGGTGCTAGAAATTCACCTGTGCTCAGCAGTGATAAGAAAAAAAATAAATAATTCATTAAATACTGCCTCTATCCCCGGAAAGTCCTGGAGTCCTGCAGATTTCTGGAGGGTGTTGGGGAATAACTTCCGGATATGGGTGTATGGGTGCTGGATGGGCCACCCAGGGCTGATGCACAGCTGGACCACGGACAAGGAGGAACCTATTAGCTGGGGATGTGATAATAAACGTCAGCCTTGTCTGTAGTGACCATGAAATAGTGATCCTGAGCGGAGGAGAGCAGCAGAGCACAGACCCTGGGCCTCAGAAGAGCAGATTTCAGCTAATTCAGGGCACCAGTAAGGGGGATCCTGTTGCAGACAGCTCTGAAGGACAAGGGAGCTTAGGAAAGGTGGAAGGTTTTTCAGGACAGCATCCTCCGGTTGCAGGAACGGTCCATCCCGGTACTCGGGGAGGTGGACAGATGTAGCAGGAGATCAGCTGGCTGACAGGGAACTCGTGATGGAGCTCCACTGCAGGAAGCAGCGGGTGGGGTGGGGGGGATCSCTCTGCCTGGAGATGGGGCTCCAGGAGGAAAACCACCAGAAATGGAGGATAATCAAGTCGGGGATCTCCTGAGAAACACGACCCATGTGAGCCCACGGGCCCCGAGGGGCAGCACCCAAGGGTGCCGAGGGGCTGCCGAGGTCCTTGTGGGGCTCCTCTCGGTCGTCTCCAGAAGATGACGGGGAATGGGGGGGGTCCCTGATGGGTGGAGAAAGGCAAATGTTGCATCTGTTGTTAAAAAAGACCATGCAGGGACCGAGAGGCCGGGCAGCCTCACCTCGGTCCCTGAGATATCACCGAGTGGGCCCTCCTGGAGCACGTTTCCGAAGGCGGGAAGGAGAAGAGGGTAACTGGGAGCTGCCAGCSAGGATCGCTTGCATCTGTCCGACTGCTCAGGGACAATTCAGCTTGCTAATCCCACAGAAAACCAGCGAGTCTCCCTCCCCATCCATCTGACGTGCCCRCGCAGTACCACGCGGCACGGGCACCGAGGGCACTCCTGACGCCAGCAGAACGCCCGCCACGTTTCAGRATGTTGCTGTTGGATTAACCATGGGCTGTTCCCTGCCAGCTCCAGCAAATGGGCACAGAGCAAGCTACACCAGCAACCTGCGCCTAAAAAACTCCTGTATTTGTTATTGCAGGGCTGGTTTCAGCTGGATCAGCACGCTCCCTSACCCGGCCTGTGGCCAGGCGCAGAGAAGCAGCAGAGTGCACAGCAAGCGCTGAGGAAATGGGGGAAAGAAAGGAGCCGAGGGAGCCACCATCTCTGCTGGCAGCCTGGTCCTACACCAGCCTAAGCCAGCAACGAAACCGCACCCACAGGGAGCAGCTGTTCACAGGAGAAGGGGTGCAGGGGTTTCTGGGGGAAGTCCAGGGCTGGTAGGAAGCCTGGCACTACTTCCACATTTCCTCAAACCACAGATTCCCGGGGAATGCGGCATCAACTAAAGAAGCATTACACACTTCTCCTCTTGTATTCTTCCCTTGGCATCTGCGACTGGCCACCACCGGGGCCAAACAGGGTGAGACAGGCTGTTGGTCTGATTAGTTCAGCCATTTTTATGTTCCCAGCAACCACAACAGAAACAGGCCAAAAATATCCCATCCGTTGTTGGAGAGAGGCATGTGGCTGCTACGGGTCACACAAATACCCTCAACTCGCAGAATTACGGATTGGTTGAGGCTGGAATCTTGCACGGCAATCTCGCACGCAAGGTCTGGGGAAGCTGAGCCCATTACAACTAAACAGGTTTTAATTACAGCTCAATACAAATATAAACATCTGGGAAAGAGGAGAATTCCTTCTGGAAAGCCGCGCACAAGCAGCTCTATAACAGCTAGGACCAGAAGCCAGAGCAGCTGCAGGAGGGATGTGAAGGGACAGGAGGTACAAGAGGAAAAGGAGCCAGGCTGTGAAGCAGGACAACGCCTGCAGGTCAGGAATGTGGCAGTACCTGTCAMGGCTGGATCCCAGCCTCTGCACCAAGCGCGTAACCCTTGGCTGGTTCAGACAACAGGCAAGTCCCAACCCCACTGGAGAGCCGCGCAGGACACAGCTGCCCCCGCAGAAGTGGTTTCAACTTTCCTTAATGGCCTGCATCCAGCAAGACCACCCCCTTCCAGGACGGAGGAGAGCTGGGCCAGATCAGCTGGCATGGATGTGTAGCAGGCGAGCGGAGGTTTGCCTACCTGTGGATGATCCCCAAGGCTTTGTAGACAGCCACTCGCCCGCTGCCCTCCTTCGACTGCCCGTCCCGCTTGTCTTTGGCGTACATGTTCTTCTCCGAGAAGTTACAGCCCATGAAGTCAAAGTGAGGCGAGTTCAAGGAGATGAGTTTGGGGAACAGCATGTTCTCCACCTGCGATGCACAGAGAGGAACATGGGTGACTTTGGGAGGAGCCCTTGGCTGTTCGTCCTGCTCCAGCACCACCAGTGCCAAGCTCTGGGATGCGCTGGGGTGTTGGCCGAGGCTGGGCCCACTCTGCCCAGTTCCAGCATCTCACACGCTCCAGCCCTGCCTGAGGGACGCTGCCCACCCCTGCCTGCCCCTTGCCCATCTCCAGCAGGGAGAGGCAGCAGTGGGGCTCTCCCGACAGCCTGCTCACGGGGGCGGAGAGGAGGGAGCCCAGCGGCACAGCCCTTCCCCACTCTCTCATCCCTTAGGAGAAGAAGGGGCAGCTCTTCTGCCCTGCCCACGCCAGCTCCCAGGGGGAAAGCTGAGACCTGCTGCAGCTGCTCCGATCACAGGCCGGGGAGAGGGAGAGGGAGCGGCTCTCACCTGCCCTCACCTGATCGTTTTCGTCACTGAAACTGTTGCCGTACATGAAGCAGCCGCGCTTGGAGGCATGCCCGTGGAGATCGATGTAGTAGGCCAGCCCACTGTCCTGGGGCAGGATGGTTTTGGGGAGAGGCGTGGGCGGAGGCCTCCTGGTGTCCTCCTCACAGTGCTCCGCGGTGTGGCTTGAAGGGAGGATCCAGACAGCTTGGTCCTTGCTGCCCAGCTCGGTGGCAGGCGCTCCCGAGAGCCGGGGTTCCTGAGAAGGGCTGAAGTACGTGCTGGCACGCCAGGTGCTGGGTGAGTTGCGGAGGTTATTGGCTTTCTCCAGCTCCCACAGGGCTGCCTCCGGGGACGGGGCGCTGCTGTGGACGGAATGGTTGGAAGATTTTGTGCTTAGCGAGCTGGTGCTGAGTGGCGAGACATACGTCCTCCAGTCAGGAGAGCCTGGCAGGACGCGGCTGTGAACGTGGTGGTAGAGGAGGACAGCTTTGGCCCCGTACACTGCAGGGTGCAGCTCGGCGTCGGGGTTGAGATACTGGCGGTTCAGGTTTACCCCACGGGAGTCAGTCCTGCAGAGAGAGCAGAGGAGACRTGAGGTCCTTCGCACAGCGCCATCCATTCTGCAGAGGCAGACCTGACCTTACCTCCTAACGGCCGAGGCTTATCTGGAATACAATTGGCCAAACCATCCCCTCGCGGGCAAGCGAGAGTCTGCCCCAAAGCAGCTGAGGACCTCTCTCCTGGMGTGGCACTTGCCTTAGCGAGACAGAGCCCCGAGTGATCTCTCTCCCTCCTCCCCGAAGCTGGCCCAGCTCTGACACGCCAGGGAGAGCAGGGAAGGGACAGTGTCTGAGCACCTCAAAGGCACAGGGCAGCATTGCTCGCCTGAGCTAGAAAGCCCTGATTCAGGAGGTGACCTATGCAGGCAACAGCAGTCCCAAGCCCTCGCCAGAGATGCCAGGGGGTAGCAGGGAGAGCTTGCTGCAGCCTGCGGGCCTCAGCTCACTCTTCTACTGACGCAGGATCTTGGGACTGTTCTTCATGGCCATCGCGAAATGCACAGCAGGCTCCAAACCAGGAGACCAGCCCAGCTTGGACCCTGACAAAGCTGCAGCTGCAGCCTGTGCTCACTCACCGATAGTGGCCTCGCACCACCCCGTCGGGGTTCAGCATGGGAATGAGCTTAAAGACAAACATCCGCCGCAGCATCTGGGCACGGGGGTCCTCCTCCCGCAGGATGAAGTCCAGGAAGCCGTTGAAGACGAAGCTGGAGGGTGTTTCTCCCGGGTGGACTCTGCTGCTCAGGAAGAACACCTGGGGGCAAACAGACAGGGATGATGGGCAGGTTCCTGCCTGCCCCGAGATGCTGCAATGCCTTAGCTGAGGGGCCAAGCGYGCCCTGGGGCTCCTCTCCTGCACCGTGGCCAGGCACCATGCTGCCTGAGGTGGAGATAAAGCCTTTATGTGGAGCAGACAACTCGGTACCGGCTGCGGCAACACAACAGTTTTCTGTGGCTTCTTTACCCGGTGCCTCTCCTAGGTCCTGCTTGGAGTAAGGCCGGTTATCCCTGAGTGAGACTAAAGGGACAGACCCCGCAGCCTGCTACCGAGAGAAACCAGGGCACAGAAGAAGTGCAGAGCAGCAGAGTTGCAGAAGCGCCCCAGGGAAAAGCCCCGAGGGATCCTGCAGAGCAGAGAACGAGCCTGACTGCGACAACGACATAAAGCACCTCCCGAAGAGCCCTTCTCTTGGTGGGAACTTCTCAGCAAGAGATGTGCCTGCAGCCTCCCGGCCGCCCATCCCAGCTCTGTGCAGCTGCAGAGGGAGCTCCCTGCCCATCCCTGTCCTTAGCAGGCAGGGCCCACCTACCTACCACCCCAAATACAGCACTTCCATCAGTTTCTTCAGCTTAACGGAGCAACAGCATTAAAAGGAGGACAGAACAAAACTCCTTGGAAACAAGACGCTAATTTTTGCCTGTGTGTGGTGCTACCAGAGGGCATTTCATGGTGCTGAGATGATGTGGATGCACTGGGGCTCCTGACAGGCTATCGGCTCCCATGCCTTGACGCAGGATCTCACAGACTCTCTACTCCCCACGCTCCACGCAGTCTAACGCCCCAGCCCTCCAGGACACGGCACCTTTCAAGTCGGAGACGCGAGGGTGGCAGGAAGGCCCCGACACACGGACCATCACACAGTCTGCTGGCTGCGCTCACCGTCCCCGACGCAGCCCCAAAGCCGGCGCAGCAGCTCACCCTCTTCCCTGCGAAGCGGCGCGGCCGTGGAGTGGTCGTATCTGGGAAGAGCTTGTCCAGCCGGGGCTCCCGCTTCTCCAGCATGCCGTGGCATGAGGTGACAGTGAGCAGGTCCACTCGCAGCTTGTCCAGGGAGTGGCAGAGCAGCTCCCGGTGGTAATAGACAGAGTCGAGGGGGCTGCAGGGCGAGGGGAGACGCTCAGCCAGCCTGCCCCGGTCAGCTGGCAACACATGGGTCAGAGCCTCCCCCTCCAGGGAAGAAAGCAGCTTGGCTGGGGCAGCTCCCATCCCRGCTGAGCGTGCTGCCGGGCCGGGGGCCGAGGCGCAGGGCACCGAGCCTCACCCCGGCAGCTGCTGGAGATGCCCTTAAGGAGCCAAGGGGGCTCCCAGCTTGGGGGGGGATGCTCTCCCCGCCTACAGGCCTGAGCTCTGCCTCCAGCCGCTTGTCCAGCACCGCGTCCCTGCTCACTCTGCTCCCCCAGAGTTCAACGGCCCCAGCCCGACCAGAACCGCCAAACCCTCTCCTGCTGCCTGCAGGCGTCTGCAGCTGAGCTGTCACTGCCGGCTCCCCTCGGAGTCCGCCAGGAACATGAGCGCTCCCGAGCAGCAGCTCATTCGCAGGAAAGAGCGATGGCCCAGGCCCCCCTGGCTGCAGGGAGCGGTGGGCGAGCGGCTCCTGCACAGCCAGACCTGGCGGAGGTGCCTGTGGCYGTCAGACAGCCAGGTCATCCCCCCGCAGCAGCACGAGACCAGTCAGGCGGGGAAATAAACCCTGACTGGCAAGAGGGGCTGGCCTCCTCTGAGGGCATCAGCCGGGGCGAGCAGGGGAGGCAGCAGCTCCCGTCCTTTGGGAGCCCACTGCGGCCAAGGCAGCACCCAGYGGCAGCGAGTCATGCGCAGGGTCAGCGACACAGCAGCTGGGTGCTGCTGCAGGACCGGCCTCCAGCCTTGGACTTGGGGGTTCGATGCAATGATTGCGCACAGAGCGGAGTGCAACCCACCTGCGCAGTGCAGAGACCCCCCCTCGCCCTGCTGACAGCCCCACCCAGGCCCCCGGCTGCGCCGAGGGAGCTGGGGTCTCCTGCGAAGGGTTCAGTTGGGACTACCCAGCCCTGCTGCGATCCCGAGGGGCTCGGGCCTCCCATCAGTAGGTGAGTTTGACCCACAGAGACTACATCGCTGTCAGACCCTTGCCGACTGACTGCCAGGTTTTGAAATTCTCATAGTTCTCCATTGCATGACAATTTAAGAACAAACCCCTTTCAATAAACCATTGCTCACCCCTTGTCTAAGAAAAGGTATTTACGATCCCAGCCCYGTGGCATGGAAAGTCTCTGGGGCCACGGGGGGCTGCAGGACAGAGTTATCYGCAGACACCTGAAGACTGACTCTGTCCTCCTCCTCCCCCTCAGCTGGGCGTTAAGTTCTCCTCTGGCTGCTGAGAAGAAATTCTTGAGATCAGAGGAACTTCCCAGAACAATGCACAAAGAGCCCGGCGCTAAGGCTGGCTCTTGGCGGCGAGATCTCCCTCTGCGACAGCAGTGGTAGAGGAAGGGAGCAGCGGGAGAGGGATGCCCCAACCTTCCCACAGCCAGGAGGGGGAAAGCAAACAAGGTCTCAGCCTCCGAGAACCCCCTCTCCTTAAACCGAGGGCTGCAATTCTGTTACAGCCTCTCCTCAGCCTCTTCCACCTGATGGAAACCTGCCCTTGGGAATGCCAGGGGGATCCGGCCCAAAGCAATAAAGGACCCTCTGGAAGCCCCTTGGAAGCGTGTGCTGGGGAGCTCGGGGGGAGCTGCTGCAAGTGGCTTGTGCAGAGCTGGGGCCTGGAGGAGCAAGCACCAGGCAGATACCGGGGGGAGCGGGGGGCACAGAGACCCCCCCCTCCGCCCTCCACCCCGACGCAGCCAGAGCTGGACACCACCGTGCTTCCACAGCGGGGGCAAAGCCAAGYGGGCAAGGGCTGGGAACGGGGGGCGCGGGGGGTGCGCACCTGCTGGGAGACATGTGCCTGCACTCCTGGAAGCGGCCGTCCAGCTGCGCCAGCATCTCCTGGCACTCCGTGTAGGAGAAGGGGTAGCAGAAGGCAAAGTAGGTGGTGGCACMGCGGTGCTCCAGGAAGCGGTGCACGAAGGACAGCACAAACTGCGTCTCCACCATCTGGGACAACACAAAGTGGAGGCTGAGCAGAGGCACGGCCCCCAGGAGCCGCCGGCTGAGGCCATGCAGAGCCACCTCCCGGGCAGGGGCCAGGCAGCTGCGGCCACCACTGGCCCCCGTGGTTCTCCTCTGGCACCGCCATGCCAGTTCCCTCGTGCATCAGGTGGTGCCTGCAGCCGCTTGCCCTTCTCTAACCGCACGGGAATCAAAGCTGCGCTCCCAGCAGATCCCAGCCAGCTTCGCTCGGATCCCCGAAATGCCAGGCTGTTTCCTACAAAGCCCTTGGTTCCCCGCTTGCCCCACCGCGCAGCATTCGGGTCCCCAGAGGGATGCCAAAGCCTCACTGTATGCCGTATGCCCGGCCCTGGGGCAGAACTCTCTGGGAAACCCAGAGGGTTCCTTCTGGTCCTCATGCCCGCCTGCCAGCACTCAGAGACTGAACAATAACTACTCTGTTTTGGCACGCTTTGTGAAGTTAATGAGCGCTGCAAAGCTCAGCCATGTGTCGTGTCTCTCCCTGGTGCTGGCACGGGCCAAACCGAGCATTGCCGTGTCCTGAGCCAGGGGATGGGAGGTTCTCCCTGGCCCCTGTTCTGTGGGGTGGAAGGGGGGGGGGCATGCTGGGGGGGTCACTGCCTCCCCACAGCAGCCTGCACGGAGCAAGGATGACCCAGAGCACCCACAAGCGACTCTCCCCCAGGCAGCTCCTGCCTGACCAAAGACAGAAAAGGCCAGGACCAGCAAACTCCTGTTTGAGGCCCAAACAGCTTAATGGGCCTGTGAGAGTCAACCTGCTGCTGCGGCCGTTCCTGCTGGCTTCGGTTCCCGGGGCTCTCACCCCAGGGCTCCGCGGCCCGCACCGCTCCCCTTGCAGGGGCATCAGCGCTCTGACATCGCACGGCTCGCCGTGAAGAGCTGTTGATGGCTGCTTTGACAACTGATGAATGGGAAGGGAAGCCCAAGGCGTGCTTCAAGAGCAGTTCCACAGCTCCCTGGTCACACCCAGCGAGAGCCCGTGCTCCAGCCCGAGCTGGCCAGCAGAGAAGAGCTGATGGGTCCTCCTCTCCCAGGTGCTCGGCCCTGGGAAGGGGCTTTGCCACTAAACCCCTACCTTTCCCTTGGGGCTGCCGAAGTACAAACCAGCCACTCACCCACCCCACCCCGCCGCGGAAGGCTGGAGGTCACGCCGGAGCGGTGAGTGAGGAGCGTTTGTGTCCCCAGAGCTGCCCCCCACCTGGAACACAGGGTCCTCTCCCTGCCTGTCACTGCACTTCAGCCGAGGGCCCCCCCAGCCCAAGCCCCCACCCCCAGCCCAAGCCCCCAGCCCTGGCACCTGTACCTCAAAGCTGGGCCGCTCGCGGATGCGCTCCCAGCGGGGCCGCACAGGCAGGGTCCGCACGAAGGGGGACATGCCCTGGGAGTACAGCCGGCTCTGCTTGTTCATGTTCAGGATGTGCAGCTTGATCAGCTTCCCCGGAGCCCCCCCCCGCACACTGAAGTAGAACCAGGACCTGGGGAGGGACAGCAGTGCCGGGTCAGCCCCTGCCCTGGGGTCCCGGAGCCCACCAGTCTCCCCTCCCGGGCCCCCGACTTCGCCAGCCACCCCCCGGCCCTGTCGGCGCCCCCCGCCCCCGCGAGGAGCCTGTCAGATCCCCGGGGGGGCACAGACGCCGTGACCCTCCCTCCCAGGGCATCCCCGACCCTGCTTGCTACCGCCCCGGCCCCCACAGCCCCCCGACCCCGCGACCGCCCCTTCCCG
>JAYKAV010000513.1:0-15718 GCA_035582835.1 Phoebastria nigripes | reverse complement strand
CCCCGGGTCTCCTCAGCCCCCCACCTCCCGCGGCTGCCCCGACCCCACCGTGCCGTTACCTGTTGCCGTTCTCATACTCGGTCTGGGCGCAGTCGGGCCGCGTCCAGACGTTGAACTCGTAGTCGGCGGCGGGGAGGGCGGCGCCCCAGGCCGCGGGGCCGCCCCCCGCCCCGGGCGGCTCCACCTGCTCCACGTGCGCCAGGTTGCCCGAGTCGAAGCGGGAGCTGAAGAGCAGCCCCCCGCAGCGGATCTCCATGGCTGCCGGGCCGCCGCGGCCCGCTCATCGCCCCGCTCCGCCGCCCGGCCCGGCCCGGCCCGCCGCGCCGCCTGGCAACAGCAACGCGCGCGCCCATTGGCCCGCCGCTCCCTAGCAACGCACCCGCCCGTTGGACGGCGCCTCGGCAACGGGCCGCCGCGCCGCGCGTGCCCCGCCCCCTGCTGGCCGCGCCCGCCCTTGGCCACGCCCCCTCGGCCAGCCCGGCGACGGGTGCGCGCCGACGCGCACGCGCGGAGGGACGCAACAGCGCGTGCGCGCGCACCCCCGCCCGCAGGGGCACCGCTGTACGGGCGGACGCGCGTGCGCCTGCACGCACCGCTACCGCGGGGCACGCGCACGGGCACGCGCACGGGCGTCACAGGCGGGGCTACCGCTACACACACACAGGCACGTGCATCGCACGCGTACCCGCCGAGGCGTGCGCACAGGTGCTGCACATACGCGCACACGCATGCAACCACGCGCACGCACCTCGACACACAAGCACACGCRCAGACGTATACGTGTACATGTGCGTGACACACCTATGTATACATTCATATGCACACGTATATGCACACACACGCTTACGTACACCTGTACAGGAGGACGCACGGGCACGGAGGTGCACGGGCAGGGGCGCAGCGCTGCGCAGGCAGCCCCGCCGCGGGGGAGCGCGGCTGAGACCGGGGCAGGGGGTGCCCCCCCCCCCCGAGCCCCCCAAAGGGGGGTGGGGAACGGCATGGGGGGGGTCCGGACAGCCCCCACCCCGCAGGCCTCTGCCCCGAGGAACAAAAAGCACGTGCACTAATTAAAAGGAAAAAAAAATAATCAGTCTGGTTCATTGACCCGGGAGCCCTGGGAAGGGGTGGGGGGCGTGGGGGGGGCTCACGCCCCGGTGGGATCACTCGCCCCGTCCGACCCAGAGGGGGACAGCGGGGCAGGGAAAGCCAAAGCCAATCCACAGGGTGCGGAACACCCGGGCGCGCTCCCCAGGAAAGAGAAACCCCCCGAAAGCCCCCATTTCAGCCCCAAGTCCCCCTCCGCTTCTCCCTCGGCATCTCCCTCCCGCGGCCGAGGCGGGGGGCAGGGGGGACGCTCCTCGGTGGCTGGAACAGCAGGGGAGGGCAGGAGCGCGTCCCCACTCCTCCCGACAGCAGATCAGCGTCCAGAAATCATAGCCAAGGCCCAGTTTTTGACGGCTATGGTTGTGTTTTGCAGGTAAATCCACGAAGAATAGGTAAAGCTCGTCAGGTGTTCTCTCACGCAGTCCCACGACACTTCTCCACTGGAAAAGCGAGGAGAAGAGGTTTCAGGCAGGGAACCCGCCGGCTGCGGGGCGGGCAGAGCAGTGGCCCAGCCCCAGCGTTGGGAGCCCAGGAGCCCCCGGAGCCGGCAGCGGTGCCCGCTGCAGGGACGCGGCCGCGGGGGAGCACACCCGGCCTTTGTTGGGCGCAGAGCTCGGGGTGGCTGCGGGGGAAGCGGGTTCCGCGGCAGAGGCGCCTGCCTGCGCTGCCCGCAGGGCAAACGCCGCTCCCGGCGGGGCACAGGCTGGTCAGACACGCCAGCCTCGGTGCCACGTCCAGCCCCTCTGCCAGAGCGGGACCAGGAGCCAGCCCCGGCCAGGACGGGGAGAGACTCTGCTGCCGTACCGAGGGACCGGCTGCCCCGCAGCCACGGGGCAGAGCCGGGCCCGGAGAGCACCCCAGGGGGAGCAGAGCCCGACCGGAGCCTGCAGCGCGGGGCCTCGAGGAGGGCAGGGATGCTCACTTGCAGGAGTCCACCCAGTGCTTCCAGCCCCGCTCGAGCGCCGCGGCCAGGCACTCCAGCAGCGGCAGCAGGCAGCTCCGCACCAGGAAGAGCAGCAGCTCTCTGACCCACTCGCCAAAGTGCAGCAGGGACTCCGGGACCCGGGACTGGAGCTGCAGGGGCAGAGAGAGCCGGCGCAGGTTTAACACCAACCTCCCCCTCAGCGGGTGCCTGCGGCACGCGCCGGGTTTGGGTACCCCCAGGAGCCTGGTGTCCTGGTTACCCGCGAAGGAGGCTCTGCCAAACCAGGCTGTCCCACAACCGGCCAGGCATCACRCCCCCTCCCTCCTCCCCACGCTCACCGCTTGGCTCGCGCACTGCACCAAGCAGCAGAGACACRGTACCCACGCTGCTTGCTCTGTGGGATGCTAAAGTCACCCCTCTTCCACCAAAGTGCTGATTTTCAGGAAACTAGTGAGTTATCTTTGAGACCTCTCCCTTTCAGACCCAACAGGGTCACGGCCAGCAGCTGGAAGGCAGCTGGGGCGAGCGCTCAGGGGCTGGGGTAGCTGCAGCCATGGCGGGGGGAAGAACGGCATCAGAGACCGGCTGCGGTGCCTCTCTCCCCAGACACACCAGCGCCGGTGGGCTCGCAGCCGACGGCCGGGGCAGGAGCAGCGACAGAGATGTCGCCTTCCTCCTTTGGGCCTCTCCCCCCACCTCCTGCCCTCGGCGTTGCCRCCTGGCAGGAGCCCCCAACACAGGCTCTTCAGTCTCACAAGCCCCTGCGGGCTGCGGCCACGCTGGCATTCCTCGTCTCTTCCAGCAGCCGAGACATCCTTCTCACCCACTCAATGAACCAGGGCAGGCTGTCGTGGATCCAGGAGAGCAGGCAGGAACACTGCTGGGACGTGTACAGGGCCACCTCGCCGCTCTTCGCCCAGAGCAGCTCCAGCTGCGGCTGCAGGACGGCCGCCGCCTGGGAGCCGTAGACGGGCAGGCTCTGCTCCAGCCACCTGGAAGAGAGCAAGCGCCGGCTGAGGACAGCGCCAGCTGCCCCGGCACCACCGGCTGCCCCGGCACCGCTGGCAGAGCCATGGGGGTACACGGGTACCCGGAGCTGCTGTCACAGGCCAAGGGAAGAGCAGAACTCAAGAGCTGAGCTGAAAGCACTTCCAGGCAGAGCTGGGGAACACGTCCCCAGCAAAAAGGGCTCCCTGCAGAGATCGCTGTGCTGCATGAACAGTTTCACACCCAGCCAGACACGCCGGCTGCCACCCAGCGCTGGTGCCACTGACCTGTACCCTTCGAGGCAGCAGTGGGAGACCTTCTGCCAGGCTTGCTGCGAGGCYGGCAGGACACCGGAAGAATGAAGCAGGCGAGCAGAAGAGGAGGCTGGAAGAGACAAGAGCCATTCCCTGAGCAACCCTTCGGCCCGGTCTGCAGGAGCTGTGCACTCAGTCTGTCCCCAAAGCCTCTCTCTGGGGACGTGCAGCCCGAGCTGCTCTGCAAAACGTCTTGGAAAACGCTCTGAGATGGGACAAAAACTCCCGAGCAGAGAGGAAACCTGGGTTCGGGCAGGCCTGGGGAAAACCCTCCCGAGATGGGGCAGGCAGGGGGTCTGTCTGCACAACCTGCTGAGAACGTCTGGCCCGACACAGCCCAGGTACCCCCAAGCACACCCCATTCAAAGACAGACCGACGGGGCCGTGCTGCTCAAGGGCAGCCAGCAGCACAGGCTCCGGGTGAAGCAGGGGTGTGGAGGGGCTTCGCTCAGGAGAATGGTGAAGTTATTTTCCCCCAGGGACGTTCCTCCACACCTCACAGCCACGAGCAGAGCCGCCGCCTTACCCTGGAAGGAGCCGTGTGTCCGGACGTCGTGCAGGAGGAAGCCGGCCGCGAAGACCAGGAGGACGAGCAGCAGCCGCGACCAGGGGAAGCCCCGGCCCTTCATCTTGCGCAGCAGCTCCTGGGTGGGTGGGAGGACCAGGCCCCGTCACCGCGTAGCTCCCGAGGCCGGGGAGCTTCCTGCGCAGCCGCACCACCCTCCGGCAGCTCGCGGCTGCTCTCACCACCCACCCCCCGGCTTCCCAGTGGAAACCAGTGTCATCTGCCAAGCAGCTGGGAGGATGGACAAGGGCCAGCACCATCTGTCCCCAGCGTGTCCTGCAGATGTGCCGCTGCGGGGGCCCCCGACCCGGCGCGTGCCGGTGGCAGGAGAGCCGACCGCAACCCCAGCATGGAGCCGAAATTCGGCCGCTGGCTGACACCGGGCACCACCCGGCCCGGGGCTCACCTTGCAGGCAGCGTCGCAGGCAGACACGTCCTGGTCGCTGTTGGGCCCTCTCGCCACCAGCTCCTCGTTTGTTACTTTGAACGACCGAACCGTTTCCAGCAGTGACTGACGCACCTTGGGGAAAGCAAGAGCTGCGTCACGGCCCCAAGCACCCCGAGCCGGCAGTGCCGCGCGCCCACACAACCCAGCCCCGCAGGGGCTGCAGGAGGGAGCGGAGGCAGGAAGGGCAGAAACACCGGGGACGCTGCTCGTACAGGGACCCCCCGCAGCAGCACAGGTACGTTGTCTGCCCAGCCCAGGTAACTCCTCCTTTCCACAGCTCACTCCTACCTTCTTGCTGCTGCTGTCCCAGGACTCCAGCAGATGGTTCAGAAGCAAGCTATGGGGGGAAAGAGAACACAGGGCTCAGTCAGGAGCTCTGAGAAGCAATTTAACACACTCCTAAATGCTAGCAGGCTGGTGGTGGCCCTGCTCAGAGCAGTGGGCAGGCAGCAGGCRCGAACCGACCTGGACTGAGAGAGGTGCTTGGTGTACAGCTGCCTCCAGACGCTGAAGCTCAGGGGGTCCAGGCTCAGGCACTGGCTCATGGAGGTCAGGAGCTGGGACGAGAGCACAGCAGGTCGTCACACCCGATCCTCGCCCCTAGCGCAATGCGTGTCACCCAGTTTGGCGCGTCAGACACGCTGTGCCCCGGGCTGTACACCAGCGCAGCCGACCACCCCCCAAACCTGCCAGCTTGCTGCTCTCATCCCAGCCAGCTCCTGGGGCACCCAACAACTCGCGGGTCCAGCATTCCCAGACCCCGGGTGCAGGCGGCAGGAACCCCGGCCTGCGATCGCTGTCCTTGCCTCGTGACGGCACGTGTCCAGCCTGCCACCGCTCTGCGGGCCCTCCCCAAGCCTCCCTCCCCGGGAAACTGGGCGACCACCAAACCCAGCCCCTCCTCCAGCACCTCGCACGCCGGCTGGGTGCCGACCTGACGCTCACCGCTCCCAGGAAGGTCCTGCTCCCCTTACCGGGACACGCTCCCACCGTGACCTTGCGCTTGTGCTGGCACCTGCCCGACCCACCTGCCCGTTCAGCCTCTGACGCGGGGGAGCCAAGCCTGCGCAAGGGGCGGCCAGTGCCCGGCCGTGCCGGGGAGCTGTGCTGGTGGACGGCAGAGCCCTGCGCCCACCGCAGTGCTTAGAGCAGGGAGGACGGGACCCGCTCGGCCACCCCTCCTTGCTGGTGCACCAGGGCTGCCCCAAGCCATGCAGTGACATGCTGGGACCAGGGGTCTCGTGGGGCTGGCCCGTGGTGCTGGTGGCCATGCACCCCCGGCTCAGGGCTCACCTCTTTTTTCATGCCGGGAGGGCAGCTCGGTGTAGCTCGGGAGAGGAAGGAAGGGAAGTAGGTGTGCAGCGCCGTCTCCGGCTTTGCACCGAACGCCAGCACCTTCAGGCGAGGGTAGAGCCGCCGCAGCTGCTCCTGCAGGCTGAGGGGAGATGGCACCAGGGCTGCGGAGAGAGGCCAGCGAGGCGACTGGGGCGTTCGCCCCACAGTGCAGCCCACGCTGGGGTGTACTGGGGGGGTGCCGGCATACCTGGGTGGCAGCGAGTTGTTGGGCATGAAGGCGAAGTCCAGGAGGGGGAAGAAATCCTTGGGTCCGATCATACCGAAGCCTTTGGTCAGGTTTGGGTGCATCCTGCACAGCAGAAACAAACCCCATGAGCCATGACAGACGTGCTGGTGGCCGAATGCAGCCCGGGAGGGAAGGGCTGCCCTCGCCCCAGCCCCAGCGGTTTCCCTTCAGCTGGACACACTGCTCAGGTACGCACAGGAGGTTTCTGGCCACCACGGTTCTCTGCCCTGCACGGTCAGCAGGCAGCTCCGGGGCTTCAGGGGCCATATCCCACCCCGGCAGCAGCCGGCTGGGCAGGACAGATGCAGGCAGCTGCCTCCACACCCCTGGGACAAGGCAGGTGGCCTCAGAGGGGGCCGATGGGGACAACCGCCCCCTCCCCGTGCCACAATAGTCAGGCAGCCCCCCTGGCCCTCTCGGTGTCCCCGTGGCTCCTGCCACAGCCTCACTGCCAAAGCGCACAGAGGAAAAAGGGGTTTGTGGGAGCTGCTTCCAGTGATCGGAGCGAGGGACAGCGTTTGCACCCGCTGCTGGTGTCAGGCACAAGGGTTCATGTGCTCTTTTCCCTGCTGAGAGGCTGCAGACAACGGAGGTCTGGCAGGCCTGTGACTGGGGTTGCAGGTAAATGAAATGCAGTCAGAGGAGAGAAACCGAATTACAGAAAACTAATGAAATAAAGGTTCAGAAAGATCAGGAAGAACTGTGAAGTTTGGCTCAACGCATCTCCATAAGGTCCTCCAGCAAAACCAAATGCAACATTCTTGTTACTGTCAAGCAGGAAAAAAACCCTTAAATAAAACCTCTTGAACCCTTTGGAAGGGCAGGGGATGCCCCTCGGTGCTCGCCACGAAGCCGCTCCTGACCTCCCCCAGTACCAGCTACCTGCGCTGTGCTGCACCAGGCTTTCTTCCACCCGGGTGCTGGAGCTGCCGCAGTAATGCTCAGCTCCCTTACACCGCACTGAGGTGGCAACACCGGTGCTGGCAGCAGCCCTAACCGTGCAAAGGCCAGCAGAGCTGCCTGTCCTGACCCCCAGCCAAACGCCACCTCCCTTCTCTTTTCACGGACAAACTCATCTGCCTGCGACAGTGGATGCTGCCAGCACCTCTCGCCGCAGCAGGAAGCCCCACGCGCCTGTGCACCGCAGCAGCCGGCGGCAATGGGGACCCTGCTCCTCGGAGCGCCGTCCCTCCGGGCACGGACACCACCCGCACTCAGAGCGGGAGCCGCTCTCCCAGGCGCACTGGGCAGGTGGTGAGGCATGCCGGCACCAGAGAAGCCCGTTCCTGGCACAGGGTGCCTGGGCACCCGCAGGGTTGCGCCAGTGCTGCCGCAGCCTTGAGCTGCAGCACCGGAGCACCCCGTCCTGCCGCCCCAGCCGGAGCCGAGGGGCACCTCAGCTGCTCGCCTGCCTCGGGGAGGTCACCGGGGCTGGCCAGGAAGGGCTCTGCTCCCCCTCCACCGCCACCACCTGCCCACCTCATTTTAGGAAAGGCACCAGCAGCGGCGGAGAGGAAACCTGTGCAGAAACCCAGTGTTTCTATAGAGCCACAGTGGAACCAGCAGCCGTCACGGCACCAGGCGTGGTCAGGAGGTGCCACGACTGCTGTCTGGACACCCGACACAACATGCAGCCACCAAAGATCAGGGACAAACTGACCTGCACGGCAAGCCCACCGCTGCGGGCTCTGCAGGGCGCGCGCACCCGCTCACCTGCACTCTCCCACCCGCACACTCAGGTTTTTCCACCAGCACGATGCAGACACAGTCACACCACACCCAGCAGCCCGGGCAGGCGTTCATTCCTCTTAACGAAGACACCCTGATAATGAAAACGAGGTGTAACTCACATCAGCAGACGGTCCAGGTAGGCAACGGCGTACGGGGAGAGAGACTTGATCCCGAGCACTGGGAGCATGACGCCGAGCCACACTGCGGGAGAGAGGCAGCGGTCAGATCGGGGAGCAGGAGGGCTCCTGCCATGCCCCCACGCCCCAGGCGACACCGAGCGCTCCCCAGCTGTGCCGCATGCTCCTTCCATCAGCACGAGTGCTCCTCGGGTCCGCAAGCAGCAACTGAAAAGCAGAGGAACACTCGGGTGCCAGGACCACAGCTACATTTAAACTCAGGACAAAACCACCACCCGCTTTCCCCACTCAAAATGCCCAGCAGGCAACCAGACAGACGGACAAATCCCTCGGGAAGGGCTCCAGGGCGGCTGCGCTGCCTCGCCTGTCCTGTTCGCAGAAGAACGGCAGAGCAGCATGCTCCCTGTCTTTCCAGGCAGGACAGTTCCTCCTGGGATCCAGCGATTTCCCTGTCCCAGCTGGGGGAAGGTGCTCCCCGGAGATGAGGTGCCATAAGGGCAGTTTCTGCCATTGCAGAGGGGCCGCCGAGGCGGGGCACGAGACCTGAACTCGTCCTTCTGTAAGCAATGTGCTTCTTGAGACATCTCCAGCTTCCCCGAAAATAATTAACCACTTCATGCAGCTCTACAATGTCACCACTCTAAATACTGAGTATTTGTGCCTATAAACACACTTCAGCACAAGTCACTCCCCTTCTGTGGTGGTGACTAGCATTAACATATACGGCCAAGGAACGAAGGCACGCACGAGGCCTAACGAGCAGTTGGTACCAGCGAGCAGCAACACGCCAGGCAGCAAACCCCGACCCAGCCCTGCCGCAGCGTGGGGGACACCACCACTCGGTTGGACTCGATGATTCTTAAGGGTCTTTTCCAACCTAAATGATTCTATGATTCTGCTCCCAAACGAGCACCTGACGGGCCCAGTGTGCCCTCACCAGGAGGTACCCATGGCGGCTGCAGGCACACCAGTTCCCGGGTGTCCCCCCGGCGCCGTTTGCCCCCCACCGCCCCCAGGACCCCGCTGCAGCCCCCTCTCCGGCGTTTCAGCAGCGGGATGGCGTGTTTTGAAGCAGACCCCATGCCTGAGCAGCAACACCAGCGGGAGCAGAGACGCACGGGCAGTACTGGGGGCCGCCCCCTCGGCAGGGACGGGCGCTCAGCCCGCCGCTCCCGGCTCTCACCTTTCAGGCCCTCGTGGAGGTCCGCAAATCCGGCCTGTCCCAGCGCCCAGAGGACGGTAAGGCATTTTGCTGGCCTGTTCTGGTGGGACCGCAGCACCTCCAAGTACTGGGATGAAGACAAGACACGTTAATCGAGAAGAGCCTCAGCCCGTCCCACCCCAACGCCACCGCAAACGAGCCCGGAGCCACGTCGCCTCGCGGGGCTGCCGGTGCCGCAGGACCGTGGCAGCTCCACCAGGCCCTGGGCTGCCCGGCCTGGCAGGGGGCAGCCCCGGCACGGGGCAGAGCCCCCCGAGAGGGACCCTCAGCACCAGGCGAGGCCAGGAGCCGTGCCGGCTGGGGGCAGGCGTAACCTCAAACCCCAGCCCTGGGGAAGCAGAGCTGCCGGCACCGTGCGGTGCTGGATGGCAGCCGAGCTGCAGCCATCACCCGCTCGGCCACTTGCTTTGAAGGAGCGGGACCCCAGAAACCCTCATTCCTGCCCCACGGCTGCCTGACAGCTGAGCGCAGCCAAGGGTGGGCACATCCCGCTCCCTCCGAGAGCGGCAGAGCACAGAGCGTGCGGCAGAGGGGGAGCGCGAGCTTTGGACAAGGTCTTTAAAGAAAAGACGCCACAGGACGCTGGTGCTTACAGCGGCTCCAGCACATCTGGGGAGGAGGGGAGATACTGGAGATACTGGTCCCTCTGCACGGGCTACAAGCACAGGGAGGCACCAGGGCTTCGTGCATGGGACAACCCCGACAGCTCCCAAAGGGCTTCCGATTAATGGGAACGGATGCTTATCGTCCGGCTGCTCCGGGGGATCCTGGGGGGGGGAGGAGGAGCAGCACTGCCGGCTTTACTGCATCCGCCCGGAAAGCGCCTGCAAACCCCGGTATCCAGCTCACCTTGCCCAGGTTCGTCGTGGCGATTTTGGGCCTGTCCAGAAGCACCGCCTGGATGCAGATCCTGTACCCGTGCAAAGACTCCCCTGTAACAGAGCACGGAAGGGGCCTTCTCAGCTGCGGGCCGCTTTGGGTGCCTCCCTCCCCCTGCAATACCCCCAGAAGTGGGGGGGTGACAACCTGCCCTGCTCATCTGCTAATGAGCTCCAGGCACGAGCCCCACCACAGCGGCGTGGGTCCCGCTCCCTCCCTGGCACTGCCCCCCACCCGTCCTCTGCCCAGGACCCCCCACTACAGGGCTCCAGCCCACAGGAGCAGGACAGACCCCACAGACACTCGGAAACCCATCGGCAGCTTCCTAAAGCCCTCCTGGCCCAGCTCTGCCTCCCAAACCAGCGGCAGGCAGGCACGGTAACCATCACTGTCACAGCCCCAAGTCTGGCAATTTCCAAGGGCTCGTTTCCCCCTTGTTCACGTTCAAAAGAGAAGGAGGGTTCAGGGGACCCCTGTGGTTCCCAGGCACCGTCCAGCGACCCCATCCAGCTCTGCTGAACCCTGGGATGGGTGGCATGGCCGCGGCAGGGGCTGGCTGCCCCCCCGGGCCGGTCCTGCTCTCCGGCACGGTCCCGCTGCTGCCACGACCCTCCCCTGGGGCACACCCGGCTTTCACGCCAGAGGCACTGGACACACCAGCCCACAACGGCTGGGCCGACGCAAGGGCAGTGGCCGCGCGAGGCTGCGGCGGCAGAGGAGGCCAGCGCAGCCGCAGCGCCCGGCGGAGCCCCTCGGTCCCCCCCGTCACAGACCGACCCTGCGGCAGCTCCACCGACAGCCAAGCATCTTCCCGAATTACATACAAACGCAACTCCCAAAGCAAAGCAGCACCATGATCATTTGCTAACAACTGCTTTGTGCTATTACATCCCATCGTTTTGATCAGTCAGGCGGGTTTTGCGATGGAAACAAACTGCACGCGGGGCCACCGGCCATTCAGCGCAGGAGACAGCAGAGCCGGGGGCTGGGGACAGGTGGTACCTGGGTGCTGCTGCTAAAGCTACCGGCAGCTGATGGCGTGGCAGGCGTGGTACGGAAACGGGCAGCTAGGGTTTGCGTCTGGCACAAGCAGCAGGCCATCGCCATCGTTCAGGACGCCTGAAGACCGAGGCGACACCGCCGGGCGTTCGCACACTCTGCGTCACAGAGGGCAGGAACAGCCGCCTGCTCCCCGCACAGCAGCTCAGACGGGGCCCCTCGCTTCGCAGGGAACACCGTTACTGCAGCGCAGCAACAAATCGGCTTTTACCAAGTTTCGTAAGGACAAAAGACCCCATTTTAAAAGCTGCAGCAACACATGCCTGTGCTGGTTTTGGCAGCACAAATGTGAAAGCCCTCGGAGAGGCATTTTCCACCACGTACCCTCCCTTCTGCAATTCTCCCGCTGACGGCACCGTGCTGGGCTCATACCTTGCCCCCAGCTACACCTGCTCCGGCTCCTCTAGCCTGAAACCCCGCAGCCCCAGCAGCAGCATTTTGCATCATGCCAATGAGCCGCCTGGGCAGGAACAGCCCCTCACCGCGTGCAAGATGCGCAAAAGGAGTTTCCCACCTCACCTTCTCCACAGAGGAGTTCAGAAGAGCTCTCAAAACAGGTGACGAGGAGCAGCAGCATCCCCGTGCTCAGAAAGCCTCAGCACCAGACCGCCTTGTAGAAGAACCACCGCGCTAACGGAGCACAACGGGTGCGTCGGTGCCCCGGACCTGCGCCGACCGCGTCATACCTGGGGTTTTGTCCAGCTCCTGTAGCATGGTGTAAATACAGTGGTCGAAGAAGAGCTCCAGCACGCTGGACGACCTTCCCAGCAGGGTTCTGATGATGTTCTTCAGCTCCTTGCTCACGAGGCAGTATGGATAGTCTGGAGCCAACACAGGAGTAGGAAGAGTTCAGTGAGCGCCAGTTTGCGAGACTTTTAGCTGCAGCTGCAAGGAGACGCTGGCCCAGCGTGCGAGGTGGCTGCAGAGAAGCACCTTGTCCTCATACACCACACGGTCAACAAGTGACTTCTTTCTCAGTTATTCTACATTAGATGCATCTAATTCAGCAATAAAGGATTGCTTTCTGTTAAATGTTGATACTGCAGGATATACACGGGTTTTGAGAAGATATTCTGCTCTTTTACTCATTGCCACCCCTAGCAACAAGTGCTCAAAGCAAGTGTAGGCCAACAGATCACGCATAAAAGGGAAATCCAGCCAGAATATCCCTTTTAAAGATGAGTGCGGATTCCTGAATTCCACAATAGTGGATACAGGTCACAGGTCCTTACAGAGGAGGGGTGACTACAGAAAGTCTCTAATTTTCCAACTGTGTGGACAATTTTATTGTCTTATAGTCAAGGAAAGTCAATTGTAGTGACATCCAGAATCAAGTAAATAATCCCCATTTTATTTGTTGAATAAAGAAGAGTCTTGTACCTTTTCTATTACCAAGTTTCCTAAGACAGTTTTGGCACAGAAAAAAAAAACATTTGGAGGCGGGGAAAAAAGCAAAGAAAAGCCCAAACATCTCCATTTGCAGGGAACAAGCCCGGACTGTGGGACAGGCTCAACCTGATTTGTCTCGGGTGAAAACAGGAGATTTTTTCCTTTCACATCTGTGACTGTTTTGGTCCTGTCCGCTCCATGTTCCTAAAAACTGCCCCTTTAGCGAGCTGCCCTTTAACCTGTACTCTTAAGAAACCTGTACAAAATAAACCTGGCAAAGACGGAGCCAAAGTGATTTATATGGCACTGAACCCCTTTGAGTCCTCCTGCTAGGACCAAGATGGTCAGACTCGATGATCTTAAGGGTCTTTTCCAACCTAGATGATTCTGTAAGATTGCCCGGGGGGGCGGGAGGGGAGCGGTCGGAGGCTGCTTCTTCCCGGGTGCCATCCCGTGCCGCTCCCTGTGCCCGGCTGCCCCATCACCCCGCCGCCCCGCTCCGCACGGTTTTAAGGACCACACTGAGCTGGCCCAGCCGCGGAGAAGCGCCTGCCCCATGGCTCTGCACGCCTCTGCGAAGCACAAAGCCGCTCCAGAGCAAAGCTCCAGGGTGGAGGCACCCCGGCAGCGGGGCAGGTTAAACACCACTGACCGTGGGGGTGCTGGCTGAGCAGGGGGTCGCTCCTGGGCACCTGCAGCTTGTAGTTGAGATAGCCGGCCAGGTCCTTCACCCAGACGGAGGGGTTCTCGGGGAACATGCTCTGGCTTTTATCCAGCTCCTTCTGCAGATCTGCCAAGTCGAGCTGGAAGGGACAGACAGACAAATTCAACCCGGGATGCGCAGAACTGGTCAAAAAGCACGGAAAGAAGAAAGTTAACTTCAGCTCCTAAGGGGCTGCTGGGCATGGAGGGAAACACTCCCCACCTTCATCCCGAGAACGCTGCCCTTCCCACTCGGAACCCCCCCTTGATCCACCACCTACTAATGCAAATGGGAGCGCTGGCCTGGAAACCTTAGTTTTGTGCTGGAAACACATTTTCTTCAGATTAGCAAAGACTGCTACCAGGGAATAACAAAATGTGGGGAACTGCAGGCACCCGGCGCCGAAGGGGCTGCAGAAAGCCCCAGAGCCAACAGAGACATCAGAAGGACGGGCTGTGCTGGCACAGCCGCAGGAATGAGCTCTTCTCCCTCCTCGGAGCTGCCCCGGGGTGCACTGAGGTTTTCCTTGCTCCACACTCCACCTTCCCGCTGGCACACCAGCCGGGGCTCTGCTGCTCTGTGCTCCTGCGTGCCCTGCAGCGAGCATCGCCTGGGACCAGCCGGCTCCGTGCAAACCACCGAGGAGCGTGCTGGCATCGTCAAAGGCTCGCTCTAGGCAGGAGACAGCACGAGGCTGCAGCTTGGCGTGGATCAGCCCAGCATCAGCCCCGGCGCGGCTGGCTGGTATCAGCACCGTCGGGCAACTCTGCACCCAGGGTCCTCGAAGGAGAAAATAGCCAAGATCAAGACCCACCTGATTAACAACCTGCAACCGACAAACCAGGAGTACAGACAGCAGCTCACATCCCCGCACCTTCCTCCTCCTGAGCTATCCGTCACGAAACACGCTTATCGTCTGCTTTTAAACTCAGATTATCTGCAAGCTCACAGGGACAGATACCCTGTCTACACTTCAGGGAGTTTAGGAGATGCAGCAAGACTTTGATGGCTGTTTGAAGTTTTGCAGAGTCTAACGTTTCTGTACGCAGGGGATTTCAGCCACAGCACCTTATTAAATCTGAGCTGGGCACCTTTTGCTGCATGTTTATCTCAGCAACCATTTTGAAAAGAGAAATAAGAAAAAAATAGCTGCTGCTACATCAAAAAACTAAATGACGCTGTCAGCAAAGCTGACGGAGCAGCAGTCGCACAGCAGCATTTGTCACTGCTGAGCTGTGCGGAGCAGTAACAGGGCACCCATGCTTCAGCCCCAGGCCGCTCTCCCTGAGGAATATCTGCCATGACACACACAGAAATAACACACGTTAATTCTGCTCCGAGCTGTCTCTATGTGCAAAGGCTGGATGCAGAGAACCGCTTGTGCTCAGCGGAGCGGAGGAAACCCCCACCCCTGGGGCAGGGGAGATCACAGGGGCTCAGGGCACGAGCGAGACGCAACGCTCGGGCGAAAGCGAGGAGCTGGACGGGCGACCGCTGCGGAAGAGCCCTGCCAGGCAGACACGTTACCTCCACAGAGTTAATTTGGGGTTCCTTTCTAAAACCCGTCCATGCTCTCAGCACAAGAACAGGCGGGAGGAAGACAAACGAGTTCTACAGATTCCTCTGAAATGCAGGGAGCACGAGCTGCAGAAAGGGCTCCCCAGGACCTCAGCCGGTAAGACAGGGAGGAGGCTCCACCAGTGACGCTTTCTCAGGATTCCTCCCAGACAGCAGACAGGGAGTGGGTGAAGAAAGAAACCAGAAATTCCCTTCCAGCCACCTCCTGCTGTTCTGCCTCCTGCCTACAGCAAAAGTACAGCTTCAAGCACGAGACAGATCTCCCAGGCCAGCCCGGCGCTCGCCAAAGCACCAAGCACCATCTGTTCCGCTCCCACAGCAAACGCGACCACCCTGGGCCGCAGCCAGCGGCGGGCAGGAGCGCTCGTCCCTGCGCGAAGGCGGGGACGCGTTAACGAGCCCAGGGGTCTCCCGGCACAGAGGAAAACAGGGCACCGCGCTCTTTGTGCCGCTCCCTTCGGCCACATTTAACAACAACGCCCCAAGCGCCCAGGCTCTCGCTCCCGAAGCAGTGGAGAGCACAGGCTGCCGGAACGCCGGCTGGCCTCGGGGCCGGGGAACAACGGCACCCGGAGCTTCAGCTCTGCTGTGTTAGCGCGGGTCGGGAGCCACCTGGGCTCCCTCAGGCCTGCAGGAACGGGGTGGGCTGGGGACGAGCGGCCACGCAGACCGCAGACAGGCGCCGCTGGGCGCCCTGGAGGCACAGCCCGGCCGGGCCCACTCACGGCTCTCAGGGCTTCCTCCAGCGAGCGGCATTTGCCGGGCTTGACGCTGGCGTCGTTCGCCGACGGCTTCTTCGCGCTCTTCCCCGCGTGCTGCTTGCGGTGCGGCTGCTCGGGCGCCGAAGCGGGAGGGACCTGCTCCTTGTTCTGCTTCTTCAGCGTCTTCTCGAAGCCCAGCTCGAAGATGGTGCCGGAGGTAGCGATGGGAGCTGGAACCCGGGGAAAGGGGAGAAGGTGGCCGGGAGCTCGGCGGGGAGCGCCGCGAGCACCGGGGCCGCTCCCCGCGCCCGGTGGGGAAACCGGGCCCGAGCCCCGGCGTGGGGAGGCGGGCCGAGCCGCCGGGCTCCGCGGGGACGCTCGCCCAGGGCCTCAC
>JAYKAV010000512.1:55962-83136 GCA_035582835.1 Phoebastria nigripes | reverse complement strand
AGTGGTTCAACTGTGGGATGAGCGGGTTCACAGTGCGCTGGGTGAAGAACTGGCTGAAGGGCAGAGCTCACAGTGTTGTAGTGAATGGGGCTACATCTGGCTGGCTAACGGTCACCAGTGGTGTTCCTCAGGGCTCAATCCTAGGGCCAGTTCTGTGCAATATATTTATCAACGAGCTGGATGCAGGAGTTGATTGCACCATTAGCAAGTTTGCTGATGACACCAAACTGGGAGGTGCTGTTGACTCTCTCGAGGGACAAGAGGCCTTGCAGAGGGATCTAGATAGATGGGAGCATTGGACAATCATCGATGGCATGAAATGGAACAAGTCCAAGTGCTGGATTCTGCACCTGGGATGGAGTAATGCTGGGCACAAGTATAAACTGGGAGAGGAGTGGCTGGAGAGCAGCCCTGCAGAAAGGGATCTGGGGGTGCTGGTCGACAGCAGGGTCAGTAGGAGCCAGCAGTGTGCCCTGGCAGCCAAGAGGGCAAACTGCATCCTGGGGTGCATCAAACACAGCAAAACCAGCCGGTCAAGAGAGGGGATTATCCCGCTGTATTCAGTGTTGGTGCAGCCTCACCTGGAGTATTGTGTGCAGTGCTGGGCCCCACCATTTGAGAAAGATGTGAAGGTCCTTGAATGCGTCCAGAGGAGGGCAACAAAGCTGGTGGCAGGGCTGGAAGGCATGTCCTCTGAGGAGCAGCTAAGGACTTTGGGCTTGTCTAGTTTGGAGAAAAGGAGGCTGAGGAGCGACCTCATTGCTCTCTACAGCTTCCTGAGGAGGGGACRTGGAGAGGGAGGTGCTGAGCTCTTCTCCCTGGGATCCAGCGATAGGATGCGTGGAAATGGTTCAAAGCTGCACCAGGGGAGGTTTAGACTGGACATTAGGAAACGTTTCTTTACCGAGAGTGTGGTCAAACCCTGGAACAGGTTTCCTAGAGAGGTGATCGATGCCCCAAGCCTGTCAGTGTTTAAGAGGCATTTGGACAATGCCATTAATAACGTGCTTTAACTTTTGGTCAGCCTTGAAGTGGTCAGGCAGTTGGACTAGATGATCGTTGTAGGTCCATTCCAACTGAACTATTGTGTTCTGTTGTGTTTTATGCGATGCTATCCTATGTTATGTTATAGTATTCTACTCATTTAATCCAAAACCGTCACAGTTCTGTGACAAGCCATGGACCTACAGCTCTTCCTGGCAGCGTACATTTGGGCTGCAGCACCTCAGCTGTGGCACAAGGGTGGAAGACAGCCTTCTCACAGGGAAACCTGAACACTTGGTGCTGTGCTGTTCTGTGCTGCATGTACAGTGTGGTCTTCATGCCTGTGCTGTGTTGCACAAATCCCTTGTCCGCAGGACAACCTCAGCAGTTCATTGTCCCAGAGGAGCCTGCAGGCAGCTCCCACTCTGTACTGGCCATTATGCCACCTGCCTGGCTTTGCCTGTACCTAACAGTGCAGCAATAAGTTCTCATGAGGATGTTGTTTCTGTTTGACTGTAGAAAGGATAGTGTTGTTTCCTTGTAAGAAAATCCTATAGTAGCTTGAATGACCAAACCAGGAGACTCTCTTCTATGGGCGGGGTCTGCATGGCAAGCTGTGTGTGGGTCGGAAGGCCATTCAATGCTACACCACCTGGGGTTCCCACCATCTAGAGGGACATAAGATTAGCTATACGATTCTCTCCTTATAGTGTTAGCACTAATGAACAGTATTTTAAATGATACCTCGCAGAGTCCGAGTGCCTTTCTTACTGGGATCATAACAGACCAGCACCTCCTGGTGAAAACCTCTCTCAGCACCCTTGGATACAGCCCCTCCGGTCCCATGGACTGGTAAGGGTGTAGTTTGCTCAAGTAACCCCTGGCTTGATCCCCATCCATCCCTGGATTTTCCCTTCCTGAGTCCTGCCTCAAAGCACAAAGGCCCGCGAGACCTCTCTGGTGGCAACTGAGGCAAAGAGGACATAGACCATCTCAGATCTACCTACACCTACTCTTTCTAAATTTATCAGTGGTCCCGCAGTATCTCTGTTTCTTCTTTAGCTGTTCCTGAAGTACCAAAAGCCTGTCCTGGTGCCTTTGCATTCCCTTTCAAGTTTCAATTGAGTTTTGATATGAACCATTGCTGTGCTTGTARGATGTTGTCCTTGAATACAAGATGTATCCAGGCACACTGTGAAAATGATTGGTGTGTTCCTTGACTGTATCATCAAGGGAGTGAATAAAGACCCCAGTCTGATGTGCTTTGTGTTCATGCAATGCCTGCAGCTATTGGGTGGAGAAGGGACAGACCGTGCCTCTCTGATGGCGTCTGATGACTGATGCCTCTGACTGATGGCATCAGTCAATGGCACACAGGCAGCAAATCATACTCCTTGCAATGTCATCTGGGGTGCCTGTCACACACCCAGCCTGAATGGGAATTGCTTTCCTGTAGGTCCTGTGCTGTCCCTGCAAGCCCTGGCATGTCATGTAGCTCTGTGGGCCTGGATTTGAACATGAAATTGAGTAGATACGCTGAATTCTGTAAGGCAATGTGGGGCTGAACATGAGGCAACTGCCAATGTAGTCAGTGGAGATCTAGTAAATACAGCAGAAGGAGAAGAGAGAGACTGAGCTCTCCCTACGGCACATGGCTTGAATCATTCAGATGAACACCTCTATAGGCCACCCTGAACATAATGACTGGGGAAAGGTTCAGTTGCCCTTATTTTGGGTGTCAGCTGCCATTTCAGTAGGCAAAAGGAAATTCCCTTTGGCCATCAGCCTCCAAGAGGATGCCCACAGATGTTGCCCTGTCTCTATGAACTGCTCCATTTGAGTTTGCAGGTACCTGCACATATCTTAGACCATCTCTGGCATCTCACATGTCACCAGACATTTGCATCTGAACACCTCACTCCTGGGCTCCATCTCCAGTAATTAGCATGGGAGTTTAGAAAAGGAGCTCACATGCAGGTGCCTATTTTGAGCTCACCTGAAGTGAGGCAAGAGGAATCCCACCTCCTGTGGGTTTGTGGCAGGCGTGGGAGGGAGCTGAATCCCTTTCAAGCCCCAGGACTACAAACCCAGGAGGAGGAGGAGATGCCTCGATTGATGCAGATTAATTCCTTCCCTCAGCAGGGGTAAAGGAGATCCCTGCCTGTCCTGGTCTGGCTGTCCTACCTAAAGATGGGCCAAGAAAAGGTGATTCTTGGAGCTAACTCTTTTCCCGATTGGAGAAATGTCCCTGCTGAAAGTAAGTGTCTCTCCCCAGCTGAGTGATTCCTTCAGCCTGTTTCACAGCAGGTTCCCCTGGAGCCCCAGGGACACCTGGAGGGAGCCCAGAGGAGGCAGAAGAAGTGCTGCCTTGGGCCGGTCCTCTGCTGCTGAGCTGGGCTGGGCTCCTGGGATGGAGGGAGCTCATGGCAAGTGGGCAGCGCTGCAGAGAGACAGCTCTGCCCAGGAGCAGCTCCTCTGCAAAGCGCAGCAGGGCTGAGGGCACTGCCTGCAGGCACTGAGGGGAGAGGAGTGAGGCAGAGAGAGGTTAAAGGCAGTCTGTGGGGTGAGGATGCTGAGAGCTCACTGGGGGAGAAGTCTTCACAGGCCTTGACACGGTAAGTCTCTGGCTGTAGAGATCTCCTAAAGCTGGGACATCCCACGGTTTACAGGATCTGTCAGGATGTCTCTCAGAGTTTCTCTCTTGTAGAGGAGAAGAACATGCTCCAGAGCAGGGCTTCCCTGCTGCACTGTCAGAGGGACAGGGCATGATGGCTGCCTTCTGCTGGGGATGACTGCAGGGGTGTGCAGCAGGGGTGCCCAGGGCTGTCCTTCCGAGCAGGGTCCCTGCGCCCCAGGGGGTGTGTGCTGGAGCAGGGACTGTGCCGCGTGCCAGGGTCAGCACTCAGCCTGCCCGGGGAGCTCCCCACGGCGCTATGGGGAGAAGCTGTGGGTGGAAGGAGTGACCCCTGGCAAGGAAGAACGGGGTCCTTCTGCTGTCGAGAGGGTGCTGTGTGGGTCAGGGCTACTCACAACTCCAGTTCACAACGAGGAAACTTCCAAGGGGATGTTTCAAGGGGAAGGTCACGGCAGGGTTTACTATAAGGATAAAGAGCTTTCACGAGTCTGTGTTTTCAGTTTCCTACTCCGAGGGCAGGGGAGAGAAGAAGAGCAGTGGGGGAGGGAAAGAGAAATAGAGAAGGACCTGTCAATTTTGAACAAGCCATTGAGGCTCCTGAACTGTACCTTTGAGTGGTCAGTAGGTCTGCTAATAGCCTCCTAAAGTGCCTTCAGCCACTCCTCTGCCTATGGACAGTGTCTCTCCCCAGCATCACCTTTGCTGGACCTATCAGGTTGTTCTGACCTTTTGAACCTCCAAACAGGAACGTGTGCCCAGCCAGTGCCCTCCAAACAGGTGGGTTTCTGTAGGGCCAAGGTGAGCGCACAGAGGTTGCGATGGGGTCTGTTAATAAGGAAAAGACATGGGACACGGAAACACCTCCCAGGAGGAAAATCTCCCAGCAGCAGGGATATGATCAGGGAATGAGAGGAAACTAAAAGCAGAGATATTGTGGGAGGGGGAATTCAGAAATCTCCTTATCATCCCCTCCAATGCATACCCCTTTCTCTGAGCAAGCTGCCTTGCCTCCTCTCCCACCCAGCAAAGCCTCTGCCCTCAGGGCGGTGGGGTCCAAGGCATGAACCCCCTCCTCTGCAGCCAGAGCTCCAGCAGAGCCGTGGTGCAGCTCTCCAGTCACGTGCCCAGTGCCCTCTGCAGAGCAGAGGGGCTGGGAGCAGCTGCCCGGCAATGTCGGTGTCTGGGAGGTGGCGTGCACAGCTGGGTAAGGGTAACGCTGTCCTGAGTGTCCAGCTGCCTCTGCCCTTACCTCTCTCAGCCAGACCCTCACTGTATTTTTCCTTGTTTCTCCACTGGCCTGTGTTATTGTTACTGTTATCTTGTTCTTGCTGTCAGGCTCTCTGGGGATGGGAGTTTCAGCTGCAGAGTCACACACTGATCTTCTGGGTCCTCCCACGCAGGTGTGTCCATGGGAACAAGTGTCCCAGCTTTCCTCTARCCTGTGGGGTTGTGGGCAATGCTGTCTGTGGGGCTGGGGAATGAGCTGATTTTTCCCTTACAGAGATGCCATCATTAGGACATGTGGCTATCTCCTCAGAGTGGCCTTCCAAGCTGCCAGCTGCCCTGCAGGATGCAAACCTGTCCCATAGCAMCTTTGTGTTATCTGAAAGCCCCATGGAGAAGACAAAGACTCTACAACTGAGGAAATGCTCTTGGGTTGGTGAAATGAGCCATGTGTGTCCTTGGCTAGAAGCGGGGTGCTGAGACCTTGAGAAAGGGTGAGACATTTCGTGGTCCGTAGTGGATCCCTCTGCTCTCAGCAGTGTCTGGTGGCTTTTCAGGGTGACATGGGAGTGTGATCACCCTCCATCTCTGAAAGGTGCAAGCACAGGGAAAATGGGAACCAGGTGGAGAGACAGACCAGCTCCCCTCACTCTGCACTAAGCCACAGGCAATCCTCTTGCGTTGAAGGACTCGCTCTTTTTTCCCCTGAGTGCAGCAGAAATGCTGAGGGTTCTGACATCCGGGAAAACTCCCCAGGGGAGATGGAGGGGGAGCTGTAAAAAAAATGACAACTCTTAAACTGCCTTTACCATCCCAGTTCCTTAGCACTGGGAGTGCAGATGCTGACAAGCCCTTCTGCATTAGGAGCAGTTTYRTCTGACAAAGTCAAACACCAGGACTGGCCCCTGCCCCACCTTTCCTATGAACCCATTGCTGTAGAGCAGGGCTGATCTATCAAGAGCCCATGGGCWGACWTGGCCAGCACCAACCAGGGCTTCAGTCACAGACCCGAAGGAAGGTCTCCTAGAAAAAGAAAAGGGTCTGTGTCTGTAAGAGGAGGAGGGTCTATGGGAAATGGCTTTGATATTGCTCAGAGTAKTCTCCCCTAACCTGTCACTGTCTTTTTCTCCTACGACAGTGCCCCATGCCCAGAGGAAGCTAATGTCCAACRSYAGCTCCATCGCCCAGTTCCTCCTCCTGGCGTTTGCAGACACGCGGGAGCTGCAGCTCTTGCACTTCTGGCTCTTCCTGGGCATCTACCTGGCTGCCCTCCTGAGCAATGGCCTCATCATCACAGCCATAGCCTGTGACCACCGCCTGCACACCCCCATGTACTTCTTCCTCCTCAACCTCTCCCTCCTTGACCTAGGCTCCATCTCCACCACCGTCCCCAAAGCCATGGCCAATTCCCTGTGGGGCACCAGGGCCATCTCCTACTTGGGATGTGCTGCCCAGCTCTTTCTCTTTGTCTTTTTTATCGCAGCAGAATTTTATCTCCTTACTGTAATGGCCTATGACCGCTACGTTGCCATCTGCAAACCCCTGCACTATGGGACCCTCCTGGGCAGCAGAGCCTGTGTCCTCATGGCAGCAGCTGCCTGTAGCATTGGGTTTCTCACTGCTGTGCTGCACACTGCCAATACATTTTCACTGCCCCTCTGCCATGGCAATGCTGTGGACCAGTTCTTCTGTGAAATCCCCCAGATCCTCAAACTCTCCTGCTCAGACTCCTACCTTGGAGAAGGTGCAGTAGTTGTGGTTAGTGCCTGTTTTTCATTTGGATGTTTTGTTTTCATCGTGCTGTCTTATGTGCAGATCTTCAGGGCAGTGCTGAGGATCCCCTCTGAGCAGGGGCGGCACAAAGCCTTTTCCACGTGCCTCCCTCACCTGGCCGTGGTCTCCCTGTTTGTCAGCACCGCAGCGTTTGCCCACCTGAAGCCCCCCTCCATCTCCTTCCCATTGCTGGACCTGGCGGTGGCAGTTCCGTACACAGTAGTGCCACCAGCAGTGAACCCCCTCATGTACAGCATGAGGAACCAGGAGCTCAAGGATGCTGTGAGGAAAATGATGACTGGATGTTTTTCAGAAGCACTAAACTGCCTGTTTCCTTCTGCATAGCATTCATAATGTAACTCATTACAGCCCCAGCCTGCTTTCTAAAGTTTTTGGTGGTGTGGGTGTGGGTGGGGTTTCTTTGTTTTTCTTGTGATAATGTTGTGCACAACGAAATGTTATTATTCATCCCACTTCTAATTTACTGTCTACCTGTTACAGACTGTGTAAATGAGGAACCATGCTCTCTGTGCATTTAAACAAAATTAAGGACCCTGCAGCAACTTGTTGGTCTCAGATCCTTTCTCTGAGACCTTCTCTGGAGCTGCAGGGCAGTTCCTGTGTGCAGAGGTTGCTGTTGTATAGCTGGTGGTGCCCCCAGCAGTGAACCCCCTCATCTACAGCATGAGGAACAAGGAGTTCAAGGATGCAGTGTGGAAACTGATGACTGGGTGGTTTTAAGCAGCAATAAACTGCTTATCTCCTTCGGCATATCACTCACAATGTAACTCACTATAGGACCAGCCTGTCTTTGGTGGTTGGTTTTGTTTGGTTTGGTTTGGTTTTTAGCTTTTCTTAGTTGTAATCATGTTGTCCTCAAAGAAATGTCAGTATTCATACCATTCTTAATTCAGTATCTACCTGTCTTGTGTGACCCAGAGACTGAGTAATGTCGAGCAGTGCTCTCTGTGTTTTAAAACAAAATAAAGGACACTGCAGTGACTTGTCTGTCCGAGATCCTTTCTCCAAGACCTTCTCTGGAGCTGCAGGGGCAGTGCCTGTGTGCAGAGGTGGAGGGGAAAAGAATCCTAGCACAGCAGCACTGCCAGGGAGCACCAGCATTTGGTCTTTCCCAAGCTGCTCTCTTTCCACCTCCATGCTCACCTTCTGAGCCTTTGTGTTGGTGTAAGGCCCGAGTGCTCTGGCAGCTTGGTCACAGTCCTGCTGTGTGGCAGTTTGTGCCAGCAGGCAGGGACAAGCAATGGGCACTTCTGTGACACAGCTGACGTCCATAAGAGTATTTCCATCATGAAAGGGGATCTTCTAAGGGCAGTGCCTGAAGGCTTAGGTCTGCTTCTAACGTTCTCAAGAACATGCCCAGGAAAATGCACTGGAGAGAAAACACCAGTGAACAGCTAAAGTGTGTGAGTGTGCAGGGTCAGGGCACACGGCAGTGTCCTTTCACAGCCAGGCTTCCTGGCAGGGACATGAARGACCAGCAGAACAGGGGCTGGTCTCTGCCAGTGTTCACTGGGCACCCGGGGGAAGCTGCCCCAGAGCAATCATCACCGACCAGCCAATAACAACCACAATTTCCAGCACTGGCCTCTTACCCCAGCTCAGAGAGGTTGTTTGTCCCTCCATGGAGGGACACTGAATGACTAGGTCAGAAGTCCATGTTTGCGTTGTGCAGATGAGACTTAAGTATGCACATCACGTACGTGTGGTAAGATGAACCCAAGTGAGGTCTGAATGCCATCAGCTATTCCTAGCATTGCTGTGAAGGCCTGTGGGAGAGACAGTGTCTTGAGGTCACTTCATGTTGAGAGTAATATGTCCCCTGTGAAACCACCTGAATGCAGCCCTGGGATGTACTTCCTTGAACTGAGGTCCCYGTGCCCATTCGTCATGCCATGGGGCATCTCAGACAAGTGCAGAGCAGGGCAACACACTGCAGGGCTGAGGTGCCTCCCAGCCCCTGGGAATGGCAGCAGGAGGCCAGAGAGACACTATGACTGCTGCAATGCACTGCCTCTGTGCATGCAAGGGAAGGACTCCTGTCTCTGAGCACCCCTGTGTGTAAGATGACTGCATGAGGCCAGCTCAGCTGCGGACACCTGACAGAACCCTGACATTTCTGTGTGTGACTCCAGGAACAACCCCCACCATCCCAGTGAATTTTATCTCATCCACTTTTGACAGGTTCATTGGAAATGCTCCTGTCTGCTTCCTTGGCTTTCTGGCCTGTCCCTTTCATTACACACTAGGAAAGAAGCACACCTGTGGAGCATCTCACCTGTGCAGTCAGAAGGGGTTCTGCAAGCATGAGGTACACTGCTCTCTAGAAGAAGGCACTTCTAACCTTTCACAGAACACAGAGCACATCCAGGGTGTTTGAATGCACTCAGAGGCAGACACACCTCCATGTTTCTTCTCTCTGAACTTCCTTCACAATATCTTTAAGCAACTACCAAAGAAACAAATGTTCTTCCTTGCAGGTGTCCTACAAGGAGAAAGGGGACAAAAAGGACCTAAAACCTTCTGTGGAGAAAGGGCAATGGGACAATCAGACATCATCAATGGAGTTTCCCTTACTGCAAATGGGGAATGTCTCCAACTCTCAGACAAATCTCTTCCTCCTCTCTCTCATGACCTGCCCTGTGATTGGGGTTGGGAACACCCTCATCATTATGCTGGGGGTGGAACACTCGAACACTTGCTACAGCTCCACCACCATGCTCCAGCTGCTGGCCAGCTTCCTGACTGGGGACAGCACCATCTCTGCTCACAGCAGCGTTAGTACTATTTACTGCACCTTTGGTAGGTACGGAGTTTTTCCTGCTGATGGCCACATCCTACGATCAGTACTGGGCTGTGTGCCACCCACCTATCTCTTCGTAAGACTCATGAACTGGAAGGTCTGTCTCCAGAAGGCAGCTACACCTTTGTTGGGGGATTTTTCTCATCTACAGTAATCTCTTCATTCTTGTCCCAGACACAGTTCTGTGTCCCCAGTGGAGTGGACCACTTCTTCTGTGATTTCACTAGAGCTCTCCTGCAGTGACACTGACACTCATGCTCTTTGCTTTCATAACCTGCTTTTTAGAGCCAGTCCTCCCCTTCCTGTTCACACTGGTATCCTGTGCATCAGAGCTTCACCCTGGGGCAGCTCTTCTATCCACTGTGGGCAGGCAGAAGGCCTCCTCCACCTGCTCTTCTCCCCTAGCTAATGTTACTGTTTCCTGCAGCACCCTCATCCTTGTCTGTGTGATGCCCAGAACAACCCTCCTGAGACAGTTTGACAAAGCCATTTTGCTACACCTTCCTCAGGCGCCCTCTTCTACAGCCTGAGGACCAGAAAGTTTGGGGGCAGGGCAGCACTGAGAAAAATGCTCAGGAAAGCTGTGAGCTGCACAGAGAGGCCATTGAAGTTTTGGGCCTGCAGGAAGAAGTCACTTCTGGTTCTCTTCTGAACAGGCCCTGAGGACCTGGACAGGAGTGTGCTGCATCCAAGGCACTCTTCTGGAAGTGTGGGATATATAGAAAGCTTTTGGTGTGGGAAGGAGTAGAGAGGTGCTGGTGGAGCTGGCCAGTGTCCTCATGAGACTTCTCTCAAACATCCTTGAAAAGCCAGAGCAATCAGGGAGATTCCAAGGTCCTTGGAAAAGGAAAATATCAAACCCATCTTCAAGAAGGGCAAGAAGGAGGATTGGGAGAATTACAGGCTGGTCAGCTTCACCTCAGTCCCTGGGAAGGTGATGGGGCAAGTCCTCCTGCAGCCACCTGCAGGTACTTGAAGGAAAAGAAAAACATTGCTGAACCCATGTGGGAGGGGAAAGTGGGCGATGTTGCGTGCCTGGACTTTAACAAGGCCTTAGACATGGTCTCCTATAGTCTCCTTATAGCCAGATTGGTGATATCAGGACTGAAAAAGTAGATGATGAGGTAGGTGGGACTTTTGCTGGATGAACAGCCTCAGATGACATCAGTGGTATGGAGTCCTCCTGGCAGCCTGCCACTTTTGGCATTCCTCTGTGACCAGTGCTTGGGCCAACACTGTTGAACATCTTTATTATCTCCCTGTATGATGGGATGGAGCTCACCTTCAGCTCCTTTGTAGACGAAGGCAAGCTGAGGGGAGCCTTTGAGATACCTCATCTAGGCCACTCTGCCTTGAGCAGGAGAGTCGGACAAGATGATGTTCAGGTCTCTTCCAACATGAGTTGTTCTGTCATTCAACGAGTCTTTCCCTTGGAGAGCTCACTGAAGATAGAATAGGCAGAGGAAGGAGAAAAGACACAGAGGCAGAAGTAAAGGGAGAAAATGTGCCAATATAAATACAGTAGTTGCTCTGAGCAATGTTTCTCCATTTGAACCATTGGTAAGAAAATTTATTTTGGTAAGTGGCTGCAAAAAACTATTCACATAGTGAGAGAGAGCATAATCAGCTACCAGGTGCATACCCTTGGTGCTGTTAATAAAAAACTATAAAAAAATTCATGAAAATTCATAAAACTTAAGCAATGCTGGAAAGGAAGACTTTTTCAGCTATTACAAAGAGTTCTTTTCTGCAGAGGTTTTAAGTTTGTCCTAAAATCTAGATTGAGTGCTTGCTTCAGTTATCCACACAGAGGTGGCCGCTGCCTCCAGGATGCCCTGGGGTAGCTGAAGCACCCATGTGGGAAATGTGTCTCAGGAGATATGGGAGCCCTTCTGGAACATGAGCTGGTATGCAGGCAGAGTACGTCAGGGGTGGTGGAGGGCATCACCTGCCTCCAGCACCAGTGGGGTGGCTGAGCAGAGACCTCTCCAGCACAGCAGCACATTGTGTCCCCTTGGATGGTGGCTGTGAGGTCGCTTCTGACTGGCCAGCAGTGGGGAGACAGATACTTGGAGGTCTTGAAAGCCATTACAATCCTGCACCCAACAAGATGAAAGATTTGGGGAGGTCAGGGGTAGCTGGGACAAGGGAGATGGCAGATTTGGGGGAGGAAAGAGGCGCTTGGCCAAAAGAAATGAGATTTTGAAGAGGTAAGATCCGTTCAGGTAATTTTGATGCCACTCTGACACTGACTGTGAAAATATTCATGATAGGCCTTTACCTTATTTCTAACCAGTAACCTTAAGTCCTAATCCTACCCCTAAATGCTACCCCTCACCCTGAAAGGGATCCACTACTCTAATCCCTCATCTCAAAATTTACCTCTAAACCAAAGTCCAAACATATAACCCCTTACCCTTACTCGTACCCTATTGATCACTCTAATCCCTTGCCCATACCCCTAGCATTAAAATGTTGGCCTTAACCCTAGCCCTCACCCCAGCCCTAAACAAAACCCTAATCCACAAAGGTAGCTCATACCCTAAACACTAACCAGACAGCCTCAGCACAACACCAAACCTACCCTATAAACCTTTCCCTCATTCCTAACCATGAAAGGCGAGCTCTAATCCCTAAACCTTAACCTGAACACCTAACCCTTGAAGCCCTTCTTTCCCATGCTCTAATCCCCTCACTTTCAACCCTTTCCTAACCCTAACTTAAGCTGTTTGGCCTCTTGGGGCAGGAGGGGGATCGTGAGGTCCCAGAAGAGTCGCATGGCATTGGAAGAGGAATGTGAGGTTACCTGCATCTGATCAGCTCGTAGGCCACAAGGAGGAGATGAGTGGGAATGCTATGGTGAGGTCAGTTGTGCCTCAGGATCTCATGGGACAGCAGGAGGCACAAGGCCGTGAAGGTGGCAGTGATTTCACTTCTGTCTCTGGAGTTGATAGGCCAGCAGCAGGAACATGGCTGGGAAAGGGACTGTGAGGTCACTTCTTTCTGAAGTAGCTGATAGGTCAGCCCTTGAATCCTGGCTGGGCTATATGCTTTTAGGCTCACATCTGCCAGTGTCTCTGACAGGCCAGCAGAAGGCACGTGGCTGGCAAGTTGATTGTGGGAATCCCTTTCCCTAAGTACCTGGTAGGCCCATCCAGGAAGAGGGCTTGGATATGGGTTGTCACGTCCCTTCCGCCTGAGTATCTGATGGGACAGCAGTACGCACATGGTTTGGTTGTGTTTATCTGAGAAGCTGAAAGGCCAGCAGCAGGCACGTGGCTTGGAAGATCATGGTGAGGTTACTTCTGTCTAGTCAGCTGGTGCAGCAAGTCTTGCAGATCCCATCTGTAGAAGGGTTATCCCATTTTTCTCCTGTGATCACTTTCAGTGTTTTCTTAGAAGGAAAAAAATTCAAGTCATCATTTCTACTGCCCCCAAAAGAGGCTGTTCACATGTGAATTTGTTGCAGCAGTTTCAGATAAAGGTAAGGACATGCAGTTGGCCTAATCACAGGTGCCAGGTGGGAGCTTCCTGCAGACTTCTCATTACAGTCAAGTTTATCCTGCAACCCGGGAATATGCTCAGCACAACACAGCCTGAAGGCCAAGCTGTATGTGGAGCACAGCACAGCACAGCAAACGCTTGGGTTTACTCAGGTTTACTATTACATGGATCACTAACTCCTTGATGTACAATGGTCTTTTGGTCAGGATCACTGAAGTGCCTGAGGAAGGTTGGGAAGAGGATGAGTTGTCCTGTAGGTAGCTGGAGGAAGGGACACAGTTTTAGGCCATGGTAATCACTGGGGACTTTGAAGACCATGGACCTCTGCTAGAAGGCCTCAGTTACAGGGACGGTGGAAGGTAATCCCTGACCTGACATGGGGGGAGGCTCTCCTGGATATGTTTTTCACAAGAAGAGAAGGCAAGACTGGTGGAAGATGTGGAAGGTAGCTTTGACTGCAGTGTGAGTGAGGTGGTAGGGTAGAAAACCCTGAGGGAAGTCAGCAAGACAAATTGTAGCAGGGCTGAGTAGAGAGGAAGGATCACCTCCACCAACCCTTTGGCAGTGCTCTTCCTAATGCAGCCCAGGATGCTGTTGTCCGCCGTTGCTGCAAAGGTGCAAAGGGAGGAGAAGAGAAGGCTTTGGGGAGACCTATTAACAGCCTTTCCATACCTTCTTGGATATCAGCAAGAAAATGCAGCCAGGCTTTTCACTGTTGTGCATGATGGGAGGATGAGGGCCAATGGGCATCAGCTGAAACAAGGGAGGAAAAACTTTCTCTCCATCAAGACACTCAAGCACTGAAGCAGATTTCCCAGAGAGCTTGTGTCATCTCCATTCTTGGAGCTTTTCAAGCCCAAAATGAATAAACCCCTGAGCAACCTGCTCTGACCCCATAGCTGACCCTGCTGAGAGCAGGAGGTTGGGCTACAGATCTCTTGAGGTCCCTTCCAGCATGAATGATTCTGTGCTTCCATTAACAACAGATCTTCCCTTCATGATGGGAGGGAAAGCACTCAGATTCCCAGTGGCCATTGAAGTCAGACAGAAAGAAGTTTGGTCAGATGATCTGTGACGTTCTTGTCCCACTCCAGGCATTGCTGCTCAGATGCAGGGCTGCTTGACAGGTACCCCTGAAAGACCCTGATTCTTTCCTTTGCTTCACCTTTTCTTTCCTTTTTCCCTCTTTTCCTGCTCACAATTTCTTCCCCTTGACCATCCTTGTACGATCCCATGCAAACAGCCCATCTCTGTTTAGCCTTTCCTCCCTGGCCTTAGTTTGGCTTTCTTTGTACCTTCATTTGGTGTTTCTGAGCTTGTCACCAGGGCAATTTCTACCTTGGTCAGCAATTCCATTAGACTAGTACCTCCTTCTATTATCTGTAGTGTCCTGCAATTCCTCATGCTTTTATCTTGTCAGAGGCACCACAAATCTGGTGGGCCATCTGTACACACACATTAACAGCAGTCCAAACAGAGCTTCACTCCAGGGGGACTTGAGTAACTCTGGGATTTGGCAATATAAACCTCATGAAATTTTACAAGTAGAAGTGGTCAGTCCTTTATCAGGGGCAGAGTAAACCCATACATGAGGGCAGGCTGGGACCTGAACAGCTCAGGAGTGACCCTGAGGAGAAGGGCCTGGGCAGTAAGAGGAATGCCATAGGAGCCAGTGGTACATGCTCACCATGGATAGCACACAGGGCTGCATTAGTTGGAGCATGGCCACCCAGACAAGGGAGTTATCATCCCCCTTGACTCAGCACTGGTGTGGCCACATCTGGACTAGTGTGTCTAGGTGTGGGGCTCCCAGGTCTGGAGGAATGGGGAKGAACTGGAGAGGTTCTATGGAAGATCTGCCAGGATGGGGTTTGGGGCCTCTGTGGAGAGGCTGAGAGACCTGGCCTTCTTTAGCCTGGTGAAGTGGAGGCTCAGGGCACTATAGTAGTAGCCTGCTTGAAGGGTGGTTTCAGAGATGGTGGAGCTTTTCTTGGTAGTGGGAAGAGAAGGAAACCTCCACAAAGTGCAGCTTGGAAGGTTCAGACTGGATGCRAGGAAAAAGWARTCTCACTCMAARWGTAGCCTTGTGGTGCAAGAGGTCACCCAGAGAGAGTCTGGATCAGCCCATGGCTTTGTGTTTCAAGGACAAGCCAGCGAGGGTGGAGAGACATCAGTGAAGGTATAGAAATGCTGGGGTGAGAGATAAGTGGGAAAGCAAGAAGGGTGTCTACTGCCTGAAGGGTTAGATTAGAGAAATTAAATACATCATATAACAGGCAGAATAGCAGTAATGAAGTTCCACTGGAAGATCGATATTTCTTTGGAATAGCCCTTTTGAAATGTTATGGGATTGGCAGAGGTCTCTTGTGAGTGAGGACAAACAATTGTTGCACCCATCTTTGAAAGAGACCAAAAGTGCAAACCAGGGAACCACAGACTGCACAAGCTCACTTTGGTGAGGAGTGTGCCATTGAATGACTTCTTGCGGGTGACAATCCTGGGTACCTGAAGGAGAAGAATGTGTCCAAAAGCAGTCAGCATGGACTTACCAAGGGTAAATCATGCCTCGCCAACCTGACTGCCTTCATAACGAAGTAACGGCATTTGTGCATGAGGGGAGAAGAGTGGACATTGTTTACCTTAGCTTCAGCAAGACTTTTGACACGGTCTCCCTCAATATTCTTGTACCCAAGTTAGGCCATCACAGTCTGGACAGACAGACAAACAGATGGGTAAAACACCAGTTGAATGATCAGGCTGAGAGCGCAGTGGTGAAGGGGTCATACCCTACCTGGAGGCCAGTGGGACATTCTGGAGCATTGTGGGGCAGCACAGGGGACTCTCCTGGGCCCTGTGCAGTTTAACACCTGTATCCATGACCCAGAGGAGGCAACTCTCACCACGTTTGTCGATGGCACTAAATTGGGAGGACCATTCCTGTGCCTTAGGGAAGCCATTCAGGGGAAACCTGACAGGCAGAATGACTGTCCTGTCAGGAACTTCATGGCAGAGAAGGGGGACAAATGCCAGGTTCTGCACCTGGGATAGACTAAGACCCTGCAGTAGTAGGGGCTGAGGAATGCCTGGCTGGGGATCAGCCCTGCATAAAAGGCCCTGGTGGTGCTGGGGGACAAATGACAAAACACAATTCCACCGTGTGACCTGGTAGCAAAGGCAACCGGCAGTGTCCTGGAGTGAGTGAAGAGGAGCCTCACGAAAAGAGTGAGGGAAGTGATTGTCTCCCCCTGCTCATTGCTCTTTAGACCACCTGGACACTACTGTGTCAATTTTGGGGCCCCCACTGGTGAGCGGGAGGAGGGATTGAGCAGCTGTGTGGCTGCTGGGCTATTGGTCAGAGTCAAGCCACCACATCAAGGAAGATGTTGATAACCAGGAGCAAGCTCAGTGGAGGGATGCCAAGATGCTCAAGGGCACTTGCCTGGGAGGAGAAACTGAGGGGAAGGGCCTTGTTCAGTCTGCAGAAGAGAAGGCCTCGGGAACCTCGTAGCAGCCTGCCAGTCCCTACAGAGACTTTTTCGGGAAGATGGAGCCAGTCTTGTCACCATGGTGCTTGGCAGGGGGGTAATAGACAATAGTCAGATGTTGAAATAAGGAAGGTTCAGGACAGAGATAAGGAAAACCTTTTTCTCCATGAGGGCATCCAAGCATCAGAGCAGATTTCCCAAAGATGTTGTGCCGTCTCTGTCCTTGGAAGTTTTCCAGCCCCCACTGGATAAAGCCTTGAGCAACATGGTCTGACTCCATAGCTGATTCTGCTGTGAGCAGGAGGCCAAACCAGAGACCTCCTGAAATCCCATTTAAGAGAGTAGAAACCTAAATGATGTAGCAGTTTCTTCCCCTCACGGTCAGCCCTCGATGACAATAGGGAAAGTTCTCAGGTTCCCCATGACTATGGAAGTAAGTCAGATGTTAGTATAATCAGACTAGCTGCAGTTTGCTTGTCTTGCTCCAGGCAGTGTTGTTCAGATGCAGGCCTGCTTGACAGGTATCCCCAGGCAGCCCTGATCATTTCCTTTCTTCACCATTCATTCCCTTTTCATTCTTTTCCCACCTCTCCAGTCCCACTCTTTAATCATCCTTATCCCCTCCCATGAAAAAAGCCAACCCCTTTTAACCATTTCCTCACAGGCCCTGCACTCGCTCACTTTGTGCCCTCCTTTGGCATTTCTGAGATGGTTATCATGGTGCTTTCCACCTTGATTAGCAACTACATTACACTAGTACTCTTTTTCTCATCTGTAGCGTCCTGTAGCTGCTTAAGTTAAGGTCTTGTTAGAGGTACCATGGCTCAGGATGAACATCAGCACACATACTTTCAATGCTGGACTGTTGGAGGTTCAGTCCAGAGGGACCTTGACACACCTGAGGATTTGGCCAACAGAAACTTGAAGATTTAGAAGGAAAAGCTGCAGAACAACTCCGTGCAGCAGCATGGGCAGTGACCATACTGGCTAAGGAGTGCCCTGAGGAGAAGGGCCTGGGAGTCATGATGGCTGCCATATGAGCCAGTGGGCTTTGCATTTCAAAAGGAAAATTGAGAAAATGGAGATGATCCAGAGGAGGTCTGCCAAGATGGAGTGAGGAGCCTAAAGCACGAGCTGTAGGAGAGTCTGAGGGAAGCGGGCCTCTCTAGCTTGCTGAAGGGAAGGCATGGGGCAACCTAATACGAACCTGCACCTACCTGGAGAGATAATGGAGCTAAGCTCTCTTCTGCAGTGGCCAATGATATGACAGAGGCAACAGCTACAAACTGCCTCTTGGGAGCTTTAGGCTGAGCCTTAGGAAAAATAAAATGGACTAGGAGGAGCATTGCTGTGACCTCCACAGCCCCAGGCTGTGGGMTTTGGTGTACATTTGGGCTGCAGCACCTCAGATGGGGCATCTGGGCCAAGGGCAGACTTGTCACATGGAAACCTGGTACCAAGAGATTGGACCCCTTGTGTGGAAAGGCTTTGCTTCCCAGCAGAGGCATGCTGGAGCGGGTGGCAGGTGGCGACATAATGATGAATGAGGTTCCCACAACGAGAGCAAAAGCTGCAGTCCCCAAGGCCAGAGAGAAACAGGCCCAGGCTGTGCAGCCCTGGCAGGAGAGGGGTTTGCTGTCCCAGGTAACTCTGCAGCACCATGGGGCCTGTSMSAGAGGTRAAGCYRMYCTCCAWGAAGGACAAGSTGMTGCTGRGAAWGTCCYTGGGAGAGGAAAGCCTGTRATGCAGCCACACTGTGGATATCATGCTGGGGGCCAACTGGTGAGATAGCAGCTCTGCAGAGAAGGACCTTGGAATCCCAGAGGACAACAAGYTGAGCATGAGCCAGCAATGCACCCTCGYGACAAAAGCCAACAGCCTCCTGGGCTGCATTAGGAAAAGCATTGCTGGCAGATGGAAGCAGGTGACCCTTCCCCTCTACTCAGCACTGGTGAGGCCACATCTGGAGTGCTGTGCCCAGTGCTGGGCTGCCCAGTGCAAGAAAGTTGTTGACCTACTAAAGCAAGTCCAGCAAAGGGCCACAAAGCTGGTTTCAGGGACTGCAGCATCTTTCATAGGAGGAAAGGCTGAGAGATGTGGGACTCTTCAGCCTGGAGAAGAAAAGGCTTGGAGGGATCTTATTAATGTATATAAAATTCCATCTGAACCCATCAAGAAAACACTTTTTGACTGTGAGGGTTGTCARTCACTGGAACAGGTTGACCAGAGAGGTTGTGGAGTCCCCATCCATGGAGATATTCTAAACCCACCTGAGTAGGTGTCCTGAGCAAGATACACTAGCTGACCCTGCCTCATCATCACTAGATGATCTCCAGAGGTCCCTTCCAATCTCAACATTTCCATGATTCTGTGTTTATAAAGGAGAAAAGTAGGACAGAAAGAACTGAACAACACATAGCCTTGACTGCAAATATGGTGGGATCCCATGGAAAGGACCCAAGCTGGAGCAGGGGAGAAGTGTGAGGAGGAAGGAGTGGCAGAGATGTGTGTGGGTAGATGAATTGGGAACAATGGAGTAATTTGAGCCTGGGAGAAAGTGTGAGGGGAATGGTCTTTAATATTTTTGTCATTGTTTGTTACAATCCAAATCTTTTTTTAATTGGCAATAAATTAAATTGATCCTCAGCAAGTCAACACGTCTTTGCCAGTGACAGTAACTGGCAACTGATCTCCTTTACTTTATCTTGACCCATGAGATTTCTGGTTTCGTTTCTCCCTTTGTCCTGTTGAGTCAGGGGAGTGAGTGAGCAGCTGGGTGGGTGTCTGGCTGCTGGCCAAGGTTAACCCACCACAGGACCGCATCAGGACTGCTGCGTCCAGTTTGGGGCTTCCCAGCACAAGAAAGACCCTGAGAGACTGGAGAGAAACCTGCAGAGGCCAGAAGGCTGGTTGAGGCCTGGAGCACATTAGGGACATGGAGAGGCTGAGAGAGAAGGGGTTTTGAGAAAACCCAGACTAGTTGGTGGGATCTTAATCAATGGACTTTTTCAATATTTGTCAAGACAAGGCCATGAGCACCTGATCTAGATGGAGCTGTCTGAGAATGGGCTTGGCTGAGAGACCAGCTGTGGCAGAGTTCTGGGACTTGTGTGTAATAAGTGTCAGTAGGAAACTGGTTCCCTTTTTATTAATAATGATGGTGGAGTTGGGTATCACAGAGCCCCGGAGGAGGACAGAGGTGACCATGCAGCAAAGGTCACTCCTCAGGGCTGGGAGGTAYGACCAGACATGGAAATGGCTGGTGTGTGGGACTGATGTGGGACAGTTTTCCCAGGGCAGCTTCCCCGAGGTGTCCAGGGAACACAGCACAGACCGGGCCTCTCTCTTCTGCACCTTTGGTGCCTTGCTTCCTTCACCATAACGCCTGACWCTGCACTGTGAGCACCCTACACACTCACACAGCTTAGCTCTACGCTGGTGCTTTTCTCTCCCAGGCACTTCCCTGCTCAGCCCAGACCCTCCCCAGCTCTCCCCACCTCCCCTGCCCTCTCCCCAGCCCAGCCCAGCAGAGCAGCCCAATCTGGGCTGGTCCTACAGCAGTGCCCGCCGCAGGGTGCTGCAGAGCTCTGGGCACTCACCTCACGGCCCCAGCCCCTCTGAAGGTCACAGCAGTTCCTGGGGGGCAGACAGGGAGATCAGCCTCCCCATCAGCCTCAGGGCTGGTGCTGGCCCCAGGGGCACAACGAAATGGAGGCTAGTCACTCTCTGGCTCTCCTGAATTCACACTGTAGGTGATGCCCAATCCTGACTGAATTTGCCCCCTCCTCTGCTCCCACCAGCTCCACTCCCCAGGACAGCACAACAGTCCTGGCCCTGAGGTTTTTCAGGCAGCTCCTGCATCTCTCTAGTCTCCCCTCCCTGTGCCTGCTGGGTCTCCACTGACTCCCATGGCACTGCAGAGTCCTTGTTTGTGGATACGTCGATTTAGTGTTTTACTTTCGGGGGACATCACCTTTGAGGGTGTTTCACCTTCTGAGTCTCCATTCATTCCAACCTGAGGGCACGTGGTGAGTCCCCATCCTCTCCTGACCTCTCGAAATTCATTTCCATAGAGTCTGCTATATGCCATGAGTCCTGACATACGTGAAGCAGCCTGCGGAGGTAATGGGGAGCTCATGCATCATCTCCACTGCCACTGGGCACCAAGAAGAGAGCCTTTAAAACCAGAACTTTTGGTCCAATGGAACCCAATAGTACCATGAGCTTAACCCCAGTCACAGGGAGAACAAAAGGAGAATAGACTCTTTAAAAGACCAATTCCTTGGACATTTTCTTGGAACCAACTTTGGAGGAAGAGCTCAGCCTTCAGGCACTGCACCTGGGAGATGCCCTTTTATTGAAGAGCTGCTATTGGACACGTCACATTTGACACAGTGTTGTGCAAGGGTCAGACACAACAGGACTAAGCCTCAAGAGAAGTAGAATAAACTGAGAAAATTATATATAAGCAGGATTATCACAAGGGACAAGAGCACACTCATGGCCTAAGATAAATTCTGGGAAATGTGCAGAGAAGGGGAGGCAGGTTATTGTCGGTGAAGCAGCATCCATTGCGTCAGTTTCCATAGGGCATACTTGACCTCCTGGTTCCTCATGCTGTAGATGAGGGGGTTCACTGCTGGAGACACCAACAAGTACAGCACTGCCACCACCAGTTTTAGAACTGGGGAGGACATGGAGGTGGGCTTCAGGTAGGCAAATATGGCAGTGCTGACAAACAGGGAGACCATGGCCAGGTGAGGGAAGCACATGGAAAAGGCTTTGTGCCATCCCTGCTCAGAGGGGATCCTCAGCACGGCCCTGAAGATCTGCACATAGGACACCAAAATGAAAACAAAACATGCAAATGCTAAACAGACACCAAACACAAGAAACCAAACTTCCCTGAGGTAGGCATCTGAGCAGAAGAGCTTGAGGATCTGSRGGAYTTCACAGAAGAACTGGTCCACAGCATTGCCATGGCAGAGGGGCAGTGAAAACGTATTTGCAGTGTGCAGCACAGCAGTGAGAAACCCACTGCCCCAGGCAGCTGCTGCCATGAGGACATAAGCTCTGCTGCCCAGGAGGRTCCCGTAGTGCAGGGGTTTGCAGATGGCAATGTAGCGGTCATAGGCCATGATGTTGAGAAGAAAATACTCAGCTGACATAAAAAAGAAACAGAAAAAGAGCTGGCCACACACCCTTGGTAGGAGATGATTGTGGTGTCCCAGAAGGAATTAGCCATGGCTTTGGGGACAGTGGTTGAGATGGAGGTCAGGTCAAGGAGGGAGAGGTTGGGGAGGAAGAAGTAAGAGTGGTTAAGCATTGGAACAGGCTGCCCAGGGAAGTGGTGGAGTCACCATCCCCGGAAGTATTTAAAAGACATGTAGATGAGGCGCTTAGGGACATGGTTTAGTGGGCATTGGTGGTGTTGGGTTGATGGTTGGACTTGATGATCTTAGAGGTCTTTTCCAACCTTAATGATTCTATGATTCTATGATTCTATGATAAGTACATGGGGGTGTGGAGGTGGTGGTCACAGGCTACAGCTGTGATGATGAGGCCATTTCCCAGGAGGGCAGCCAGGTGGATGCCCAGGAAGAGCCAGAAGTGCAAGAGCTGCAGCTCCCGTGTGTCTGTGAATACCAGTAGAAGGAATTCGGTAATGGAACTGCCGTTGGACATGTTCTTCCTCTGGGCATGGGGACCTGTTCAAGGAGGAAAACACAGTAAGTTAGGACAGATTTATCTGAGCAAAATCTTTTCATTTTCTCGTAGAAACCTCCAAAACTTCCTCTCCCCTTTCAGCAAGACCTTTTGCAGGTTCCTTTCATGAGCTGTGGTTGGTGCTGGCTGAGGGTGCCACTGGGAAGAGGAGGCTCTGCTGTGGGTGCTGCAGGATTCAGTCCTGCCCTACATCAAGAGGTAAATAGGAACATGGGGTGATCTCAGATTATATCCACTTTTGATCTCAAAGAGTTTTTCAGCATTGTCACTCACAATTCACCCAAATGCAGAGCATAGCTGAGGGGATTTTGTTTTGTATATTTTGTTCTAGTTGCCCCACCACAGCTGAGGAGTGGTATTTCTCTGTTGGGCACTCAGAAAACACAGAGATGCCATGGGAGAGTTGTGACCTTCTAGAGGGCAGCCTGCAGCCCAGCAGGACCCCCCCAGGGAAAGAGTCAAATGTCCTAAAGATGGGGTGTCCTGAAGGGAGGGTCAGGTCTTTTTCCAGCACCACACACTGCAGCATCAAGAGCCCCAAAGTTTGGGAGGGGGTTTGGTTGCTTTTACTCCATGGAAAAATCTGCATGACAGGACCCGCAGCGCTGTGTCTCAGCTGAACCTGAATCCCCACCCCTCTGTTTGCTGGTCGGGCTGCTGGGAAGGCAACTGATGGCCAAGTGCTTGTGACACTGGGGGTGGGGGGGCTACACTGTGTGGGAGGGGAGACCAGCAAGTTGCTCCGGGGAAGGTGCTTGCACTGCAGGGGATGGCAAGGAGGTGCCTGAATCCCCCCTCTCACCAAGTTTCTGGGATCTCCTCCCTCTTGTATATGGTGTCTGAGCCATTGTCTCTGCTGCCTGGAGCTGTCTCTGCTGGGAACAGCTTCTCTGTGCCCAAGTCTCCTCCCCTTCAGTGCTCACAGAAAGAGCGCCCCATCCCACTCCCTGTGTGCTCAGCTCTGCCCTGCAAACACCTCCTGGCAGCAGGGAACTGCTCCAGGGGCATCTCTGTATGTACAAGGGCTAAGGAGCAGCTCAGATAACTCCTAAAGAGAATGGGAGACCCTGTGCCTTCTCAAGAGTGGAAAAATAAATTCCTATCTCCCACTTCCCACCCAGCCAACCAAGAGGACTAATCTCAAAGCACAGACTCCTTCCTTTTCAGGTAATCCTCACTTTGACCATCCTCTTGAAAAGTTTAATTGGAAATGCCCTGGGGGTGATCCCCAGGAGCACAGGGACCCTCCACGGAAGGACAGCCCTGGGCACCCCTGGCTGCACACCCAGCTTTGTACCCCTGCAGTCATCCCCAAGACAAGGAAACCATCATTCCCTGTCCTACTGTAGTGCAGCAGGGAAGCCGTGCTCAAGAGCACATCCTCCTCCTCTACAGCAGGGAAACTCTGAGAATCCTCCTGCCAGATCCTACAGGCTGTGGGATGAACCAGGTCTGGGATGTCCCCCCAGGAACACCAAATTCAATACTCTGCAGCCAGAGACTTACTGTAGAGGGCTGCGAAGATTTCTCCCCAGTGAGAGCTCAGCCATCCTCCCACTCCAGACTGCCTTTAACCTTTCTCTGCCTCACTCCTCTTCCCTCGGCACCTGCAGTCAGTGCCCTCAGCCCTGCTGCGCTTTGGGCAGAGCTGTCTCTCTATGGTGCTGCCCGCTTGCCATGAGCTCCCTGCGTCCCAGGAGCCCAGCCCAGCTCAGCAGCAGAGGACCAGCCCAAGGCATCTCTTTCTCTGCCCGCTTTCAACTCCCTTGAGCTGTCCCTGGGGCTTCAGGAGAACCTGCTGTGAAACAGGCTGAAGTAATCACTGATGTTCCCTTCCTCAACTGGGGAGAAACATTTCTTTCCAGCAGTGTCATTTCTCCTATCAGAGTTGGGCATGAGAATTGCCTTTTCTCTACTTCTGCTATGAGACAGGAAACCTGGACAGTGACAGGTCTCCTTTACCCCTGCTGAGGGAAGGGAGTCAGCTGAGTCAATCGAGTCATCTCAGCCAGGGTTTGAAGTCGTGGGGCTAGAAGAGGACTCAGCTCCCTCTTGTGCACACCACAAACCCACAGGAGGTGTGATTCTTCTTGCCTCAGTTCATGTGTGCACGATATAGGCACCTGCATATGAGGAACTTGTCTCAGCTCTCATGCTAATTAATGGAGATTGAGGGTGTTGTTCAGGTGGGAACACCTGGTGACATTTGAGGTGACACCAGAGTTTGTCCAAGATATGTGCAGGTGACTGCAAGCTCTAATGGAGCAATGCTGAGAGACAAGGCAGCATCTGGGGCCGTAAGCTTGGAGCCTGGTGGGGAATTCCTTTGGTAGACGGAAATGACAGCAGGTGTTTACATTTAGGACAACTAAAACCTTCCCTTTTCCTCATGTCCACAGCAGCCTACAGAGGTAGTCAGCTGACCAAATGGAGCTAAGTCCCTCTCCTTCTCTTCTCCATCAGCTGTATTTCCTAGATCGCCATTGACTGCAATGGCAGATGTCTCATGGACATCCCCTGCCTTGCCTAACCTAATTCAGGGCAGCTACTCAACGGCCAAATACAGGCCTGTAGTGCTACAAGRGATGCCAGGGCTCTCCAGCACAACTGCATGGGGCTGGCAGGGACAGCACAAGACCTGTGGGAAAGGCATCCACGTTCAGAGTGGGTGCGAGGCAGACACTCCAGATAGCATGTCTGACTGAATCAGTGTCTGTTGGCCAGTGACTGAATCCCACCACTGCAATGAGGCAGGGTCTGACCCACCTCCATCCAGTCAATGCAGGGCAGTTCATGAACAGGAAGCCCATCACACTGGGATCTGCACTCATTTGCCTACTCCCAAACTCTGCTGGTTCTGCCTAAAGCCGTCCTTTATTCACGCACTTGATGATTGTGGTCGTTTAACCCGGCAGGCAGCCAAACACCACACAGCCACTCACTCACTCCCCCCACCCCTTAGTGGGATGGGGGAGAGAATCGGAGAAAAAAAAAAAGTAAAATTCGTGGATTGAGATAAAGACAGTTTAATAGAACAGAAAAGGAAGGGAAAATAATGATGATGATGATGATGATAATAATAATAATGGTAGAATATACAAAATGAGTGATGCACAATGCAATTGCTCACCACCCGCCAACCGATACCCAAGCAGCAATTGCTACTTCCTGGACCACGCTTCCTATTTATATACTGAGCATGATGTCACATGGTATGGAATACCCYGTTGGCCAGTTGGGCTAGCTGTTCCGGCTATGCTCCCTCCCAGCTTCTTGTGCACCTGACAGAGCATGGGAAGCTGAAAAGTCCTTGACTAGTAGACTACTTAGCAACAACTAAAACATCAGTGTGTTATCAACATTCTTCTCATACTAAATCCAAAACACAGCACTAGGAAGAAATTTAACTCTATCCCAGCCGAAACCAGGACAGTATCCAGTGCTTATTCTATACCATCTACATCATGCCTAGATTTCACATTTTCTAATATATTCCAATTAATCACCACCACTTTTCTTGTCTTTTGATATATACACACATATCATTCCCTTAGTCTAGGGGCCATCCCTCTAAAATGTCCATTGAGTTCATTTCATCCATGACTTTGGGCTCCATCTATCATAGCAGTCTTTCAGGGCAGGAGAGATAATGTGTGGTGTTGGATTGTTGCATCCTGAAGCCAGTTCTGGTTCCATTATCGCTGTGCTTGTTCGATTCTATCATCGTTGCACTTTGCTCGGTTTCATCAGAGTTCATTCTTCATTAATCTGGGTGATTCTTACTGCAATACTGCCGATATGACATACAGCAACCATAGAAGTGATGATATACAATATTATATAGCAATTAATATCATACAATTCAGTTCGTTGGCTATTTTCACCCAAAATCAAATCCCCTTGAGGTACACATCGGACTTCCCCATCCTTTCGCATTACCCACCAAGTGCACCCAGGTCCTTGAGCAAAAGCAATCCCATGAATGGGTTTTCCCTTGCCCAAGGCAGGTGTAACCCAGACTACCTTCCCCAGCATATTTTTTATGTGCACTACAAGGACTTTATCCCCATCTACAGTACGTAAGGGTTTTGACTGGGCAGGGCCAGTTCTATTGGCAGATCCCTTAGTGTTGACTAACCAGGTGGCTTTTGCTAAATGTGTATCCCAATGCTTGAATGTCCCACCACCCATTGCTYTCAGTGTAGTHTTYAGCAGTCCATTGTATCGTTCGATTTTCCCGGAGGCTGGTGCGTGATAGGGGATGTGATATACCCACTCGATGCCATGCTCTTTGGCCCAGGTGTCTATGAGGGTGTTTCGGAAATGGGTCCCGTTGTTTGACTCGGTTCTTTCTGGGATGCCATGTCACCATAAGACTTGCTTTTTGAGGCCCAGGATAGTGTACTGGGCAGTGGCATGGGGCATGGGATATGTTTCCAGCCATCTGGTGGTTGCCTCCACCATGGTGAGCACATAGCGCTTGCCTTGGCGGGTTTGTGGGAGTGTGATATGATCAATCTGCCAGGCCTCCCCATATTTATATTTCAACCATCGTCCGCCATACCAGAGAGGCTTTACTCGCTTGGCTTGCTTGATGCTTATTCATGGATAACCTGTGCAATAGTGTCCATGGTCAAGTCCACACCTCGATCTCGAGCCCATCTATGGCATCTATTCCTTGATGGCCTGAGGTGTCACGGGCCCACCGAGCTATAAATAATTCACCCTTATCTTGGCAATCCAGATCCACCTGAGCCACTTTGATCTTAGCAGCCTGGTCCACCTGCTGGTTGTTTTGATGTTCTTCAGCGGCCCGACTCTTGGGTACGTGAGCATCTACGTGACGTACTCTTACAACCACGTTCTCTGTCTGGGCAGCAATATCTTGCCACAATGCGGCAGCCCAGATGGGTTTACCTCTGTGCTGCCAGTTGTTCTGCTTCCATTGCTGCAACCACCCCCACAGGGCATTTGCCACCATCCATGAGTCAGTGCAGAGATAAAGTACTGGCCATTTTTCT
>JAYKAV010000512.1:34185-55467 GCA_035582835.1 Phoebastria nigripes | reverse complement strand
TTGAAGTCATTCTTCTTCCGGGTCACTTGATAGAGAGGGCTTACGATCTGACTGTAATCTGGAATATGCATTCTCCAGAAACCCACAACGCCTAAGVAGGCTTGTGTTTCCTTTTTGCTAGCTGGAGGAGACATGGCTGTTATTTTATTGATCACATCCATTGGGATGTGACGACGTCCATCTTGCCATTTTATTCCTAAAAACTGGATCTCTTGTGCAGGTCTCTTGACCTTACTTTGTTTTATGGCAAAACCAGCTTTCAGAAGGWTTTGRATTATTTTCTTCCCTTTCTCAAAAACTTCTTCTGCTGTGTTGCCCCATACGATGATGTCATCAATGTAYYGCAGGTGTTCYGGAGCCYCACCCTGTTCCRGTGCAGTGTGGATCAGTCCATGGCAAATGGTRGGGYTGTGTTTCCACCCCTGGGGCAGTTGATTCCAGGTGTACTGGACGCCCCTCCACGTGAAAGCAAACTGTGGCCTGCACYCTGCTGCCAAAGAATTAAGAAAACAAAACCGCATTAGCAATATCAATGGTGGCATACCACTTGGCTGCCTTTGACTCCAGTTCGTATTGAAGTTCGAGCATGTCCGGCACGGCAGCACTCACTGGGGGCGTGACTTTGTTCAGGCCACGATAGTCTACTGTTAGTCTCCACTCTCCATTAGACTTTTGCACTGGCCATATGGGACTGTTAAAGGGTGAGYGAGTCTTGCTGATCACTCCCTGGCTCTCCAGTCAACGAATCAGCTTATGGATGGGAATCAGGGAGTCTCAGTTGGTGCGATATTGCCGCTGGTGCACCGTTGTGGTAGCAATCAGCACCTGTTGTTCTTTGACCCTCAGCAACCCCACAATAGAAGGGTCCGTCGAGAGACCGGGCAAGGTGGACAGCTGTTTAATTTCCTCTCCCTCCAAGGCAGCTACACCAAAAGCCCAGCGGTACCCTTTTGGGTCCTTGAAATACCCTCTCCTGAGGTAGTCTATGCCAAGGATGCACGGAGCCTCTGGGCCAGTCACAATGGGGTGTTTTTGCCACTCATTCCCAGCTAGGTTCACTTCAGCCTCCAATATAGTCAGTTCTTGGGATCCCCCTGTCACTCCAGAAATACAAATGGGTTCTGCCCCTTTATAGCTTGATGGCATCAGGATACACTGTGCATGGTGTCTAAGAGAGCCTTATACTCCTGTGGGTCTGATGTGCCAGGCCACCGAATCCACACAGTCCAGTAAACCTGGTTGTCCCTTTCCTCCACCTGGCTGGAGGTAGGGCCCCTCTAGTCCTGGTCATAGTACTTGTTACTCACTTCTTGTAGATGCTAATCAGAAGTCCCTTTATTAAGATCAGAAGTAAAGTCAGGCCTTCTACTCTGTCTGGGGAAAAGCTCACTGGAGACTGGAGCAGCAGTTTTTCTGGAACACCCCCCTTTTGTAATTGTTTTCCTTGCAACTCATATACCCGTGCCTCTAGGGTCGAGGTAGATTTTCCATCCCACTTCCTCATGTCCTCTCCGTGGTCACGCAGGTGAAACCACAGGGTACCCCGGGGCATGTATCCATGATATCTTCTCTCTTGAGCAGAGGGACGTTTACTCCTAATGGCTGAGATACTGGTCCATACAGGTGAGGAGTAGGACGTATCTTCTTTGAGTTGCTGGAACTCCCAGGATAGTTTCTYGGCTATCATGTCCGGCAGTTTCTCCACAGCTGAGATGGAGGCCTGTAGGGAGGAAGAGAGACTTTCTTCATATTGCCAGAGTTGGCCAGCCAGTTCATCCACCGTTTGTTCCTCTCCATCTTTCCAGGTCATTATTGCCAATGAGTTTACATACGATGCTTGTGTGCTCCGTACAAACTTCCACCACATGGGTTATGTGCACTTGACTTCATCTGGATCTTTGGGTAACTGCTCGTTGTTCAGGTCATCATAAATCACCTCCAGCACGGCTAATTCCCTCAGGGACTGGATACCTCGCTCCATGGTGGTCCACTTGCCTGGGTGACATATAACATCTTCCTTGAAGGGATACCTTTCCTTCACGCCTGACAGGAGTCGCCTCCAGAGGCTGAGGGCTTGTGCCCCTTTTCCAATCATTTTGTCAATACTCCCTTCCCTAGAAAGGGATCACAGCTGCTTGGCTTCCCTACCCTCTAATTCCAGGCTACTGGCCCCATTATCCCCAGCATCGGAGCAGCCAGGTGATAATGTGCTCACCTGGACGATGACTGAAATCTTTTCGCATATCTCGCAGCTCACTCAGGGATAGGGATTGGGTGGTTACCATTTCATTTATGGCTTCTGCCTCTTCCTCCTCCTGTTGTCCTGATGGCCCTGGTTCATCTTCATCCCTTACTAAACAAGCTGATTTTCTTGTGTATTTCTTCTTCTATATAGGGACGACTGATACTGGCACAGTTGGTTCTCTGGTTCAGCCACAGTGACTGTTGCTGGGGTTTGAGTAGCTGCAGTGCCTGTCGCAGGGGTTGGAGTACCTGTGGTGCCTGTCACAGGCATTGGAGTACCCGCGGTGCCTGTCGCCAGGGTTTGAGTAGCTGCAGTGCCCGTCACAGGGGTTTGAGTAGCCACAGTACCTGTTGCAGGGGTTGGAGTAGCTACAATGACCGTCACAGGGGTTTGAGTAGCCACAGCACCTGTCATGGGGGTTGAAGTAGCCGCAGTGCCTGTCACGAGGGTTTGAGTAGCCACAGTGCCTGTTGCTGGGGTTGACCTCTGGACAGTATTCCTAAATAGTCGTTTAACCCTAAACAAGACCTGAACCACATTCAGGTGACATAGCAAGGAGGTATGTGAAGGAAAATAAGAAGGGCAATAACTCATCAGTGAAAATGGCAGCTAAGGAAAATGTGAAGAGGTAGGGTGGGAATAACACACACGAGCTCCCAGATGGCAATGGCATATTTTGGTTTGGTAGCGCAGTGAACGGAGACCTTCGTTACTGGCAGATTTGAAGGCTTCTACTTTGAAATACTCACTGCTGAGGATAAGGGCTTCCAACCCATGAACACACCTTGAGGAAGATGCAGCATGATGGTCCATGGAAAGTATTCACAAGTTGCACCAAATACCTTTGCTTATTTCCTCTGCAAAAGAAAACTGCCACTTCTGGAGTTCACACAGATAAGACCACCAAGGTCTTTATTATCAAGGGAAAAGCAAGCCCATCACATGTTCAGTGTTGCCTTCAAAACAAGAATATTTCTCCCCAAGTACCTTTTGCTTTCTTCCCCTTGTCACTCCTCAAGCAGTCTCAATGCCATGCACCTCTGAAGATGCAGCTGGTACCCAGAGCTTTTCTGTTGCAAGGAGCTAGAGTGTTTTCTGCCCAATGTTCCCAATCTAGTCTGAGCCCTTGTGCAGGCCAGGGCTTTCCTGAGGGCTTTCTTCAGGGCCTCCCTGACCTCCCTGTTCCTCAGGCTGTTGATGAAGGGATTGACCAGGGATGTGAGCACGGTGTAGAAAAAGGAAAACATTTTGTTCATTTGAGCTGCCTCAGTGGGGCTGTTTTGAGCGGCATGTAGATGATGATGAGGGTGCCATAGAAAACAGTGATGACAGTGAGGTGAGAGGAGCAGGTGGAGAAGGTTTTCTGCCTGCCCATACTGGATGGGATCCTTAGGATGGCAGCTATGATGCACACGTGGCCAGCATGAACAGGAAGGGGATGATTATATCTAGGATAGATAGGATGAAAGTTATTAGTTTGACCACCATTGGTGTCACTGCAGGAGAGCTCCAGCAATGGAGTGAAGTCACAGAAGAAGCGGTCAATTACCTTGGGGCCACAGAACTGCAACTGTGATAAGAGGAATATGACTACAGCAGATACTAGTGAACTCCCTAGCCAGGACACAGCTGTCATCCCAAGACACACTTTCCAGGTCATGATGCTTGCATAGAGCAGGGGCTGGCATATGGCCAAATACTGATCATAGGACATGGCTGCCAGCAAGTAACACTCAGTAGCTGCAAAGGAACCAAAGAAGTAGAACTGAGCCATACAGCCATGAGCAGAGGTGGTCCTGTCCCCAGTCAAAAGGCTGGCCAGCAGCCGGGGCAGGATGGGGGAGCTGTAGCAGGTCTCCAAGGAGGACAGATTGCCCAGGAAGAAGTACATGGGAGTGTGCAGGTGCTGGTCTGCCACCACCAGCACAGTGATGACAACATTCCCAACCACAGCCACTGAGTAAATCATGAGTGTGAGGAGGAGAAGTGGTGTCTGGAGTTGAGGGACATTTCCCAGTCCCAGCAGCAGGAGCTCCCTTGGTGATGTCCGATTGTCCAGTTGTCCTTCCCCCATAGAGCGTTATGTGTCTGTCTYTTCTCACTTGCCAGGAAGGGTACCTGTGAGAAAGGATATTTCTGTGTTAAATTTAGGAAGAGTTGTGGTAGACTTCAATGCTTAAAAAAAGAAACAAAGGAAAAAGCAAAACATATTTTTCCTTTGTTTGCAGTCTGGTTTTGCTGTTGCATACACCATAAGGAGAGACGCAGGTTCTTCCAGAGGGCAAACCCGCTCATCCCAAAGCCAGTGCCTTCTAATCACAGGGGTGACTTGCCCCATGGAGCTGCCTCTTCCTCACTTTGCAATAAAAAAGACCATGCATGTTTGCTCATATTGAGACCTTCTGCTTCCCTGTGAACACAGGTTTTCCCAGTACAACCCAGAATAGCTCTGGAGGACATAGGTCCTTTGCTCTTTGGCAAGGGACAGGTGTGTCAGGAAAAACAATGACCATGATCTGAAACAAGCCTCTTCTGTGAAAAAGTTAAAGCAGCTATGCCTTCTCCAAGAAGGAGAAGATTGGGAAATTACAAGGTGAGTGGTGTCAGCTCTTCAAAACAGTTGCTTTATGAGGAGACGATTCCCCACCCTGGCCCACCCCAGCTTAAATAAGCTCTAAACAGTTTCTTCCATTGACAACAAGCAGGTGAAGAGTTATTGCCTTAGGTGAACATGGGATTGTGCAGTGGGACAAGCACAGAGGACACTTGAACCTACCTTGTGTGTCAAAATGCAGAGATCAAAAAAAAAGAAAAACAGGAGGAACGAAAAAAAAGGGGATGTCGGGGGAGCTGTGGGTCAAGCAGGCAGCGTGAAAGAGAGTTTGTGCAGGGAAGAACAGAAAGGGACTTCACACCTTTCCCTCCTCAGCAGCAGTTCCTGAGAACTTTGGGGTCACCTCCCTGCACATCCCAGCTCAGCAGCAGGACCTCAGCACAGCCAGCTGTGCTCATGGGGCTCCGTGCTCAGCACTGCCAGGCACCGGGAGGGGGTCCCCAGGGTGGCTGGTGGTGAGGAGGTGCAGGAGAAGGATCAGGGCCACAGGCAATGCCCAGGACCTGCCTGAGCGCATGGTTGGGGAAAGTCTGTGCCCGAGAAACAGCCCTTTGACCAGTGCCCATTGAAATACTTGTTCCCCTAAACACTCTCACACTCACCTGCCAGGCTGGGATTAATTGCTTTGTGGTTTGATAATGATGGGGGAAACAGGAAAGGTTTCCAGAATCATAGAATAGAATAATAGAATCATAGAATAATTAAGGTTGGAAAAGACCTCTAAGATCATCAAGTGCAACCATCAACCAAACACCACCATGCCCCACTAAACCATGTCCCTAAGCAAGCGCCACATCTACATGTCTTTTAAATACTTCCAGGGATGGTGACTCAACCACTTCCCTGGGCAGCTTGTTCCAATATTTAACCACTCTTTCAGTAAAGAAATTTTTCCTAATGTCCAATCTAAACCTCCCCTGGCGCAACTTGAGGCCATTTCCTCTCGTCCTATTGCTAGTTGCTTGGCAGAAGAGACCAACACCCACCTCATTCCAACCTCCTCTCAGGTAATTGTAGAGAGCGATGAGGTCTCCCCTGAGCCTCCTCTTCTCCAGACTAAACAGTCCCAGTTCCCTCAGCCGCTCCTCGTAAGACTTGCTCTCCAGACCCTTCACCAGCTTCGTTGCCCTTCTCTGGACACGCTCTAGCACCTCAATGTCCTTCTTGTAGTGAGGGGCCCAAAACTGAACACAGTATTCAAGGTGCGGCCTCACCAGTGCCGAGTACAGGGGGACAGTCACTTCCCTACTCCTGCTGGCCACACTATTTCTGATACAGGCCAGGATGCTGTTGGCCTTCTTGGCCACCTGGGCACGCTGCCAGCTCATGTTCAGCYGGCTGTCAACCAGCACCCCCAGGTCCTTTTCCACCAGGCAGCTTTCCAGCCACTCTTCCCCAAGCCTGTAGCATTGCATGGGGTTGTTGTGGCCAAAGTGCAGAACCCGGCACTTGGCCTTGTTAAACCTCACACAATTGGCCTCGACCCATCGATCCAGCCTCTCCAGATCCCTCTGTAGAGCCTTCCTACCCTCGAGCAGATCGACACTGCCGGCCAACTTGGTGTCGTCTGCAAACTTACTGAGGGAGCACTCAATCCCCTCATCCAGATCATTGATAAAGATATTGAACAAGACCGGCCCCAAAACGGAGCCTGGGGAACACTGCTCGCGACCGGCCGCCAACTAGATTTCACTCCGTTCACCACAACTCTCTGGGCCCGGCCGTCCAGCCAGTTTTTTACCCAGCAAAGAGTACACCTGTCTAGGCCATGAGCCGCCAGCTTCTCTAGGAGGATGCTGTGGGAGACAGTGTCGAAGGCTTTACTGAAGTCCAGGTAGACCACATCCACAGCCTTTCCCTCATCCACTAGGCGGGTCACCTGGTCATAGAAGGAAATCAGGTTGGTCAAGCAGGACCTGCCTTTCATGAACCCGTGCTGGCTGGGCCTGATCCCCTGGTTGTCCCGCACATGGCTTGCGAGTGCCCCCAAGAGGAACCACTCCATAATCTTCCCCGGCACTGAGGTCAGGCTGACAGGCCTGTAGTTCCCCGGGTCCTCCTTCCGGCCCTTCTTGTAGATGGGCGTCACATTGGCAAGCTCCAGTCRTCCGGGACCTCCCCCGTTAACCAGGACTGCTGATAAATGATGGAGAGTGGCTTGGCAAGCTCCTCCGCCAGCTCCCTCAGTACTCTCGGGTGGATCCCATCCAGCCCCATGGACTTGTGAGTGTCCAGGTGGCATAGCAGGTCGTTCACTGCTTCCTCCTGGATTATGGGGGGTTTATCCTGCTTGCCGTCCCCGTCTTCCAGCTCAGGGGGCTGAATAACGTGAGGATAACTGGTCAGAGTTAGCTGAGTCTCTCAGCTTGCCTRTGAAGCAAGGCTGAGAGAGTTGGGGTTGTTCAGCCTGGAGAAGAGAAAGCTTCGGGGACACCTTATTGCAGCCTTTCAGTACTTAAAGGGGGCTTATAAGAAAGACGGGGACAGATTTTTTAGCAGGGCCTGTTGTGACAGGACAAGGGGGAATGGCTTTAAACTAAAAGAGGGTAGATTTAGAGTAGATATAAGGAAGAAATTTTTGACAATGAGGGTGGTGAAACACTGGAACAGGTTGCCCAGAGAGGTGGTAGATGCCCCATCCCTGAAAACATTCAAGGTCAGGTTGGACGGGACTCTGAGCAACCTGATCTAGTTGAAGATGTCCCTGCCCAAGGCAGGGGGGTTGGACTAGATGACCTTTCAAGGTCCCTTCCAACTCAAACTATTCTATGATTCTATGGTCTGTGGCAGCTGCTCTGGGCAATGTCAATTGAATCAGTATTTGCCATATAAGGCATKATAGCCCATCCTGATGTACCCATCCAAAGAGGTTCAGATGAAGGGTGGTCTTGCAAAAGTCACCCTTTGTATTCCCAGGTGGCATGRACACTGCTGGTTTGCCTCTCCAGAGAGTGGTAGAGGCTGGATCCCCTTCTCAGGACAGTCTCTTTGCCAAAAAGACACAGCCATGGGGGTAGCTCACCTGGCTCTTACGGCATTTCACTCGGCATCTGTTTTTATATATTCAGTGCATTTCTGTGACTACTCTTTCTGCACAGACAATCATAAAAAGACAACTGTTTCTTAAGAGGTGGTCAAAAAGGCCCTGTTATGGCCAGGTAAGTTCACCATGAGCTCTGGAGGGAGCGAGGAAGTTTATAATAAGCACCAAGAAGATCCAGGAATCTCAAGGATTCTTCCGAAGAGTGAGTGGCCCTGAGCAGCAGTGATTGACCATATGTAGGTCTGGGAAAGAGGGTTGGAGGATGTCAGTGAGAAACAAGGGGATGGCTGATGGCTTTAGCAAATCCTTGCAACCATGTCTGAGCCCAGCAATGGAAAGCAGTGGATGTCTGTGGGTGGAGGTTGAGGAAGAGGATTGTCCTGGGAAGATGGCAGGAAGAAAGACCCCTCCTGTGCAAACCAGGGATGATAGAGATGTTTCTATCTTGTGTGCATGCCTCAGCCTGGCAGAAGGGGAATGCCCACTGCTGGGGTTGAATGTGCTCAGCCCCATGAGCTGACCTTGCTCTCCTCCCCTCTTTCACTCCCCACACTTGGGTGGACCTCAGCAAACATCCGTGAGCCTGGAGGATGCACAGACCTCCTGGGGCTGAAGTCCCGTCACTGCAGGGGCAGAGGAAGGGTTTCTGAGACACACGGTCATGCAGGAAGAGAACGGTGTGTGGGTGACAGTGTGCGTGTTAAAGGCAGGAAGAAGATGTGAAATAGCAGGGAGTGGGAGGGTGTCATGTGGAAGTGAAATAGGTTGAGTTTTGATTTTGAGGCAGCAGAAGAAGGAGGATTTGCAGTTCAGTGCTGAGATATGGAGCTAAATAGAAGATTCAAGTGAGTCTGGGGGCTGGGACATCTTGGGTGATCGGGGAGCATTAGCAGGGCTTTGGAAGAAGCTGCACAGGTTATGGGGAACTCACAGCCATTGGCAAAACCTCAGAAAACCACAGCTTTGTGTTTGAAGAAATAGTCAATGAGGACAGAAAGCCATCAGTAAAGCTTGGGACATCATGGGGTCAGAGTGAGGTGGGGAAGCAGGGCTGGTGGTTAAAATCTGCAGAGAAAGAGGCACAGGCATAGAACAGTGTAGGACAGCCTATGGTGGGGATGACCCCTTTGTGGGGGCTGGGACCCCCCAACGGAACTGAAATCCTTGTCCTTTCGACTATGGCTGCTGTCTCTTCCACTGAGGTCCCCAAGAGGACACCAAGTCCCTACATCTCCAGTGCTTTCTTGCCTCTTCACCCACCCACTCACTCCATAGAGCCTGGGAGGAGTCCTACCGCAGTCCTGCACTTGGCATCGCTCCCCCCGACATCTCACTTCTCCCAGGAAGAGCCCTGAGCCTCCCGYGAGTGAAGGGATCCCTATTCCGGGGGATGGGGGTCAGGGCTTGAGCATCCTGCTTGATGAAACACATCAAGGGCTTTCACAGTTGCCTGCACATTCAGTTTTCAGCCTGTGACCAGTGCTTCTGACTTCCTGCTTCACCAGTCCCCAGAGACAGTCACCTTGCCATCTCATTCCCTCCATGGCCTCTTCAACGATGGCTCTCAGTGGGGCCCGCTAACACTCTCAGAAACTTAGAGGTTTGCTGCTGACTTTTACTTCTCTAGAGGCCAATTCAATCTTCTTTCAGTATCTGCAGTTCAGGAACTTGGCACCAGCGGGCTCATGAACATGCAAAATGCCCTAACAAGCCAAGTCTCTGGGCATAACTTAATTCCTCACTTCTTATGCAGTTAGTTTGAGTGGTTTCCGGAGAGTAGTCAAAGTGAAAAGTTTTCAATACTAAATATCAGTAAGAAACAATTCCTTCTTTTTCCACTTCTTCTAAACATTAAGTGATACCAGAAAACTCCAATTGATATTGATCCTCAGCATCTCCTAATGGAGTCTGAATATGTAGGGAAGTCGAGATCCTGTATGTCAGACATTCTATGAGCAGTCTTTGTCCCTACCTCCAACACCACCGTTTCTCTCATCAGCCACCTGGGACTTACAGCAGCCTTGCTCAAATCTGAGCTTTTTTTCCGCTGAAGTCTGTAGCTGCATGTTTCAGCGCATTGACACCAACTCCCACCAGCTTTACTTGGAGAACGAGCTGCACGCAGACACAGGAAGTTGTTTCTTAATTTCCAACAAACAAAACCAAATGAAGGCATGGTTCAATAAAAAATAAAACCCACTCCTCTGCTGTATATTAAGTCCACATTACCTCCTCTGAACTCAACTTTCCACAGTGGATGGCCTTAGACCAATGGAAAACACATCTTTGTGTCAAGCACAGATCCCAAAACCCCCAAAACACTCCCTGTCCCAGGCTCTCTTTGTCCCTGTCTGCTCACAGCGAGTCACACGCTGAAGTCATGAGCTACCTTGATTCACAGAGGTGAGCAAAGAGACAAAGTGAACGAAATGCTCTCTTCTGAATAGCCAAATCTGCACTAATCCCAACATATTTGGGTTACAAGAGCATCTTCAAGCAGACTCTGCAGCATCTAGACCCACTCATTTCTCATTCTCCTCCGATGCTGGACAGCTTGGGTGCAATTGTCCAGGCTTCCCTTTCTACTTAAGGGAGAGAAATGAGTTGTCTCAACTGAGATGCTTTCGCCTACCCCACCTGTCCACCAGCTCCTGCTCCAGAAAGGCTCCGGCCCTGAGTCACATTTCCCAGTCTGATGTGGGGGCTTCAGAACTTTGAGGGTTGTCTATAAATTTTTATGACTTTTTTCCTAGGACATGGACACGGACCAGCAAGATGATGACACTTTCTCTTCCCCTGTGTAAATTTAGATTTATGCAGACATTTCCAAAAATACATTTTATCCCAACACTTTGAATGGACAAACTGTGTTCCAAGGATATGTTTGTATTAGTACACTTGACATCTACATTTCCTATCTAAAAATAGCTGGGAGCAATGAAAGTTGGCAAAGTTGGGTAGATTCCACTGTTATTTCTTTGCTATCAAGCAATGGCCACACCTGCTAGCGCTTCCCTCATATAATGCCTTTTTTTGATCCAGCCAGCTCTTTATGGAGTGCACAACGGCATAACACCATGGCCCTCTGAGTGCCAGACCCCAACCGATACGCAGGGTCCCAGGGCACAGTATCTCTACAGTGCTTCTACAGGCGGGCGGCCCAGAGGGTGCTCACCATGCCAAGGCCAAAGCTGGGCAGCTGGACCCTTCAGTTTATGCACGATCTTTGCCAGGGATGGGATTCATCCCACCTAATTTTAAGGGTTGGATTAAGTTGCCCAAACTGACTGATTTACATTTATATGGTTGTTTATCAAAGCCTGCCTACGTGGGTTAATGCCTTGAGACATCCAACTGTGAGCTGCAGCTTGGGCAGAAACTGTCCTGTGCAGCAGAGAATAATCACTTCCACTGGCTGTGCTCCTGCTCATACAGCTGAGGATGCCAGAATAGGCCAAAGTCTGCTCCTCTGATGTTAAGACAAATACTCAAAACTACAGACCTAGAAGAGTAATTGTCAGTTTTTCTGACACTTAAATATTGCTTGAGACATATCTCCAATGATCTGGCCAACCTGCATCAGTCTAGACCAAAATACATGACAAAAATATTTTTTATTCTTTCAAGCAAGCAGCAGTCTGAAAAATCTCAAAAAAGGAAGAGAGAATTTTGACACCAGCATTGCTACACTGTACACAGGTGTGGTGGGTTGACCCAAGCCAGCAACTGGGCACAAACCCCATTGCTCACTCATCTCCTCCAGCMGGATGGGGAAGAGAATCAGAAGAGCAAAAATGACAAAACTTGTGCATCTAGATGAAAAGCAATTTATTAAGTGAAGCAAAGCTGAGCAAGCAAGCAAAGCGAAATAAGGAATTCATTCACTACTTCCCATCAGCAGACAGATGTTTCATTTCCATAAACCAGAGCCTCAGCACATATAACAGATACTTGAGAAGACAAATGCCATAACCACAAACATCCTCCCCTTCCACATCCTTTTCCTCAGCTTTTACTGGTGAGCATGATGTCATATGATATGGCTCAGTTCTTATGTGGTTAATTAGAGTGGTTCCTGGAGTGTAGTCAAAGTGAAAAGATTTCAGTAATATATAACAATAAGAAAGGCTTTTTCTAGTTTTCCTATTTTTTTTGCTTACAGAATAAGTGATATCAGCAGTCTCTGATGTTGTTTCTGAGTGTTTCTTAATGGAATATGGACATATACAGAAATCAAGAACTGTTGGGGAATTTCTATTGCCCTTGAGGCAAATTAAACACACGTTTGTGCTTAAATATATATATATACATAATAAATCAGTGAACAATGCTTTGGGCAGAATCCTACCACCATAAGTGGTTCTTCAAGGAGTCTGCAAAGACGCGTCCCGAACTGATTCCTCACATATGCTTGCGCCACCACCAATCCTCTGAGCGTCAGAACCGGGCACCTCAGCCAGGCCTCGGGTCCATCCCCCAGCACAGCTCTGCTGCCCAAAGGTGGCCCCTGAGCGCTCACATTCCAGGATGGCTACAAGACAATACTGTGGCTGCTTCTTATCTCATTGCCAAGGGAAACTTTACTCCCTTACAGGGAGTCCTTCGGTCTCTGGCATTCCTGCTTCCAGCCAGTTTAACCCCTTCTGCAGTTGAGCCTTCTTGCCCTCCATGCCAGATGATTCCTTGGTCACAAATTACCACTGCTGAGCAGTCACAATTTGAATTTCCCCTTCAGGTCTCCTAGACACGGCACACACTGCTACAGATAGAATCTGGCRGGATAGCTCTCAGGGTTTCTTTAGTGTGGAGAAGGACATGCTCCAGAGCAGGGTTTCCCTGCTGCACTTTCAGAGGGACAGGGCATGACAGCTGCCTTCTCCTGGGGATGGCTGTAGGGGTGTGAAGCTGGATGTGCAGCCAGGGGTGCCCAGGGCTGTCCTTCAGAGCAGGGTGCCTGTTCCTCAGGGGGCTGTGCGCTGGGGCAGGGACTCAGCCACCTGCCAGGGTCAGCACTCAGCCTGCCTGGGGAGCTCCCCACTGCACTGCAGGGAGAAGCTGTGGGTGGATGGAGCAACCCGCCAGCAGAGCAAGGCAGGGTCCTTCTACTTTTGAGAGGATGCTGTATGGGTGAGGGCTTCTCACATCTCCAGATAACCATAGGACATTTCCAGGGGGACTTTTGAAGAAGCACATCATGGCAGGGGCTACCTGGAAGGAAAGGTGCTTTCCAGAGTCTGTGCTTTCAGTTTCCTGCTGTGGTTGTGGGGGAAAATAGCAGATGTCGGTGTGTATGTTAGCGGGTGAAACCACTAGCAAACATCAAACCAAAGCAGCCAGCGAGTATAAAAAGAGGCCTGGGAGCCAGTTATTTTAGCGACCTTAAGTCTGGACTGGATATTGGAGAGCCCAGAGAGCCTGTGAGTTGGCTACTGGATGGGTAATGTGGCCTAAACCACCTCCTGGAGAAGCTGTGGAGTCTTGTGGGTCAGGTACTGATAAAGCCATTGGTCTGAACCTGGAAGGGAAGTCACCCTTTGTGTGAGAGAGCAGCAGGAATGTGTGGAGCACTGCTGGATATGGACAGTCGGACAGTCAGCATGAGAGGGCAGAACAGCATGAGCAACATTGGGGTGGGTGGATGTGTGCTGCAGACCTCCTGATCAGGAAGAAGAAGTAGATGAGGCCTTCTTCAGACAACTGGAAGAAGCCTTATGTTTCCAGGCCCTGGTCCTCATGGCGGACCTAAACGATCTCAGTATCTGCTGAAGGGGTAACATAGCAAGGTGCAAGCCAGCCAGAAGGTTTTTGGAGCTTATTAACAAAGTCTTCCTGACAAGGGTGACTGAGGAGCCCGTGAGGGGAGGTGTCCTGCAGGACATCATATTTAGAAACAAGGTCAGGGATGTAACAGTCAGGGGTGAGAAAGTAGAGTTGAGGCTTCTGAGAGAAGGGAACAAGGCAAAGAGCAGGACTTCAGGAGAGCAGGCTTTGGCCTGCTGAGGGACCTGCTTGATAGAATCCCATGGGATATGACACTGAAGAGAAGAGGGGAGAGCTGTTTGATGGTCAAGGATCTCCTCTTCAAGCTCCAGAACAGTACACCTGGACATGCAGGAAATCAAGCAACATTGCAGAAGGCTGGTATGGATGAGAAAGGAACTCCTGACAAAAATCATGCATGAGGAGGAAGCACAGAGAAGGTTGAAGCTGGCCATTTTCCAGCCTCAATGGTTCTGTGATTCTGTGCTGGAGAGAGCCATTTGTGTGTGTTTGTCTGTGCGTGGGGGAACTGGAGGGGTGAGGAGATGCCAGGGCCAGCTCCTGGATAGATGGAGAGTCTAAGATCAGCTCCTGGAGGGATCACTATTGTATGTGTGCCTATATAGGCATATGTTTTCCACTAACACAGCCTAGCATACAAACAGCCCAACCCTCATTTCTTCTTTCTCCACTGACAGCGGTTTTGCTTGGCTTAGAGACATCTCGAGGTCCCTTCCAGGATGAGTGATTGTGCATTTTCTTCCACCACAGGTCTTCCCTTGATGATGGTAGGGAGAGCACTCCAGTTCTCCATGACCATGGAAGTAAGCAGACATAAGTTTAGAGCGATCAACCGTGGCTTTTTTGTCCCACCGAAGTCATTGACGCAGGGCTGCTAGGCAGATAACCCCAAGCAGGCCTCACCATATCTGAGCTTAACCTTTGGTTTTCTTTTTCCTTCTTTTACCTCCCAAGTTCTTCTTTTTGATCATCCTCAGCTCTGCTCTTTCCCCACTGGCCCTGGCTTTGCTTGCTTTGTGCCCTCGTATAGTATTTCTAGGAGGGTTGTCGTGCTGATTCCTATGTTGGTCAGTACAAAACTCGTAACTCCTTTTATTAGCTGTAGTGTCCTGCAATTTCTTGTGCTGTGATCTTATGTTGATGGCTCACCACAATCAGGGTGAGCCATCTGCACACAAACATTAACAGCTGGCAAAATGGAGCTTCAGTCCAGGGCAACTTGGAGAAACTCTGGGATTCAGCCAACAGAAGTTTCTAAAGTTTTTCAAGAAGAAGTGGTCAGTCCTGTATCGGGGGAAGAATAACCCCATATATCAGGGCAGGCTGGGTCCTGACGGGCTGAGCAGTGACCCTGAGGAGAAGGACCTGGGCACTATGAGGGACACCATATGAGCCAGTGGTGCATGCTCACCATGAACGAGGTCAACTGCATATGGGGCTGCATTAGGAGGAGCATGGCCACCCCAGACGTCTTGAATTTTCATCCCCCTCCAGTGAGCCGTGGTGTGGCCACACCTGGACTAGCATGTCCCTCTGTGGGAATTCCTGCTCTAGACAGGTGGGGAGGAACTGGAGAGTGCTCAGAGGTCTGCACATGTCCTATATTTAGGCCTCAAACCCCATCTTTGCAGACCTCTTCCATACCTACTCAACCCCAGGAACATGCTGTCCCTGGAGAACCATCGTGCTCTTCAGGCAGCTCCAGATTCCCCTCCTAGAGGATGGGTGTCCTTAATGTCACCTGTGTGAAAGCCCTGGGTACATCCCCTAATTACACTTATCATCTTACCTTCACTGGACACCGACTGGTAACTCCTAAATCCAGTCCTATGTCTCTAAAAGGTCACAAAGAGACACTAAGCTTTTTAGTCCTGAACACATGGAGGAAAAGGAACTTCACGGGTGCAGTTCCTCAGGCCTCTTTGGAGAAAGAGCCCAACCTGAAAGCACTGCACTGGGGAGATCCCATTTTATTACAGAGCTACTACGAGAGAGGCTAACTCTGAGCCAGTGTTAAACATACTTTTATAAGGGCACCAGGTGCACTTATACATGCAAAGTAGGTACATGACTCAGATGTAGTGACGCAAATGAAAACATTTGTGTAGGAACATAATAACCATGAAYGACAACAACAACAGCAATAATGATAAATATAATGATTAAAAATACCAAACAAACAAACAAAAAAGGATGGAATCAGATACTCTGGGAGTCATTTGTGGAGAGAGGTGGTAAATTTCTCACCCTTGAAAAATGTCCATGAAATCAGTTTCCTAATGGCATCCTTGAGCTCCTGGTTCCTCATGCTGTAGATGAGGGGGTTCAGTGTTGGAGGTACCACTGAGTACAGCCCGGCCACCACCAGATCTAGAGCTGGGGAAGAGATGGAGAGGGGCTTCAGGTGGGCAAACACTGCAGTGCTGACAAACAGGGAGACCACGGCCAGGTAAGGAAGGCACGTGGAAAAGGTTTTGTGCCGTCCCTGCTCAGAGGGGATCCTCAGCACAGCCCTGAAGATCTGCACATAGGACACCACAATGAAAACAAAACACCCAAATGCTAAACAGGCACTAACCACAAGAAGGCCAACTTCCCTGAGGTAGGCWTCTGAGCAGGAGAGCTTGAGGATCTGGGGGACTTCACAGAAGAACTGGTCCACAGCATTGCCRTGGCAGAGGGGTAGTGAAAATGTATTGGCAGTGTGCAGGAGAGAATTGAGAAACCCACTGCCCCAGGCAGCTGCTGCCATGTGGACATAAGCTCTGCTGCCCAGGAGGGTCCCATAGTGCAGGGGTTTGCAGATGGCAATGTAGCGGTCGTAGGCCATGATGGTGAGAAGACAGTACTCTGCGGACATCAGAAAGAAAAAGAAAAACAGCTGGGCAGCACATCCTGGGTAAGAAATGGCGCTGTTGTCCCACAGGGAATTGGTCATGGCTTTGGGGAGAATGGCAGAGATGGAGCCCAAGTCGAGAAGGGAGAGGTTGAGGAGGAAGAAGTACATGGGGGTGTGGAGGTGGTGGTCGCAGGCTATGGCTGTGATGATGAGGCCGTTGCTCAGGAGGGCAGCCAGGTAGATGCCCAGGAAGAGCCAGAAGGTCAAGAGCTGCAGCTCCTGTGTGTCTGTGAATGCCAGGAGGAGGAACTGGGTGATGGAGCTGCCATTGGACATTTGCTGCCCCTGGACATGGGGACCTGCCCATGGAAGAAAAGCCAGTGAGAAGTTAGGGCAGACATCTCAGAGAAAAAATCTATTCAGTTGCCCATAAAGACCCACCAAACTAGCTCTCCTCTTTCAGGAAGACCTTTGGCAGGTCCCTTTTGTGCACTCTGGTTGGTGCTGGCTGTGGGTGCCCCATGGAGCAGTGGGCTGTGGGCCCACTCTGCTGTGGGCTCTGCAGGAGTCAGTCCTGTCCTATGGCAATAGGTAAATAGGAACACGGAGTGATCTCAGATTACGTCCACTTGTGATATCAAAGAAATTTTCAGCATTGTCCCTCCCAATTCACCCAACTGCAGAGCAGAGCAGAGCTGAGGGGTTTTTGTTTTGTTTATTCTGTTCTAGTTGCCCCACCACAGCTGAGGAGTGTTTTTAAGACAGAAACACCTGACATTTGTGCTGCACTCCAGGTACAACCTTGTGGGTCCTGAGAGGCAAAGGGACTGTCCCTTAGTGCAAAGTGAGGACAGTCAGTCTGTCCATCAGTCCTGGTCTCAGCTGCCCTGTGCTGGCACCTCTTTCAACTGGGGGATGATCACACCCAGATGTTTCCCCGGAAAAGAAACTGGACACTGCTGAGAGCAGTGGAATCGAGTTTCCAAGTGCAGATCCTTAGATTCCTCACCTTGTTTCATCATACATGAGGAGGATCTCAGCTCTCTCCTCCCAGCGAGGGACACATGGGCTCATTACAGCGGCCCACATAGAGCTGCCCAGCAGCATTTCCATGGCCTTAGCACTGAGGTGTCTTCTCCATGGGGCTCTTGGGTGACACAGAGATGCCATGGGACAGCTGTGTGCTTCTGGAGGGCAGCCTGTAGCCCAGGAGGACCCCCCAGGGAAAGAGTTAAATGTCTTAAAGATGGTGTATCCTGACAGGAGGGTTAGATCGTTGCAAGCCCCACACACTGCAGTGCCCAGAGCCCCAAAAATTAGGAAGGGATTTGTATGCTTTTCCTCCATGGATACATCTGCATGAGAAGACCCGCAGCATCGGAGCATCGGTGTGTGAGCTGCATGTGAATCCTCATCCCCACCACCAGTGAGTCCAAGGGGAAGAACAGGGGCAGCAGGGACAATAGGGGAACATGTCAAAATATTCCTGCCAAGAGAGGCAGGACATGGAGACACAGTCAGACACTCCAGCATTTCTCCTCTTTAGTGGTCAACCTGCTGGGAGGTAAACTCATGACAAAATCCCCATGACATTAAGGGTGGAGTGCTCTCCTGGGTGGGAAAGGAGACCAGGGGGGTTCTCCAGGGAAGACGTCTGCACTGCACAGGATGGCAGGGAAGTGCCCAAATCGGGGGATTCCCATGGCATTTCTGGGATCAGGTCCCTCCTACTTCCTGCCAATCTCTCTGCTGCCTGGAGCTGTCCCTGCCAGGAGCTGTTTCTCTGTCCCCACGTCTCCTCCCTGTCGGTGCTCACAGACCCCACGCCACCTGCTGTGTGCTCAGCTCTGCCCTGCAGACAGCTCCTGGCAGCTTGGCACTGCACAGGGGCATCTCTGTGTGTGCAGGGGCTCAGCAGCAGCTCAGAGACGTTGTGACGGTGTGCTCCTCCTGCACCCACCTGACTTTTTCCCTAACCCTGCTCAAGCAATAACCACCTGTGGCAACTGTAATGAATGCATCTGATGGATGCAGATAACAACACAATAGGCGATGCATTCATCTAACCACAGTGCTGATCGATGTGTGACTCCAGCCAAATTTGGAAGAAACTAACGTCTGCAGTCAGTTTGTAAATATGACTATGAGTCAATCATCTTACCCCCATAAATAGTGGGCAGCCCAAGAGCCTTTTGAGCTCTCCTGCTCAGCAGCGGGCTGCATGCCAGGATCTCCCCTTGAGTAGGGACGCCTCTCAAGGTTACTCCTCGAGGTTGAGAGATTCTTTGCCACAACAGATCCTCGGTAAGTGACTAATAGCATGCTAAACTTGGAAATCGTAACTAAGTGATATAAAGGATTGATTGTGCATATATAATCCTTTAGACATAAAACATTGACCAAGACTGGGACTAGGTGTGGATCCAGCTGCACCTAGACTCCTCTCTGAGAAGGGGTTTAGAGAGCAAGGGGGTCCTTTCTGAACCTCATGACTCAACGGGAGGGTCTCCCTGACAGTTTTGTCTGACCCTGTCCTCCATGCAGTAAATAATCAAGTGTACCTTGCCATCGAATCTTGTTAACTCACTGTCGCATTTACTATCAAAATTTTGTTAAATCGCTGTCTTACATTAATAAACATATTTCTGCTTCTCTCTTACGAGTGAAGGGCATCTCTCCCTCTCACTCCATCCGTGACAGAAGTGCAAACTAGGACTGGGGTCTCAGTGCCTTCTCTAGAATGGAAAAATAAATTTCCATCTCACACTGCCCACCCAGCCCACCAAGAGTGGAAAACTCAAAGCACAGGCTCCTCCCCTTTCAGGTAAATGCTGCCTCTATGTACTGCTTCAAAAGGACCCTCTGCAAATGTCCTGGGGGTGATGTGGATCTGTGAGCAGCCAGGACAGCCCTTGGCAGCCCTGCTTGCACACCTGGCTTCACATCCTTGGAGTCATCCCCGGAAGAAGGGAGGCATCATGCCCTGTCACTCTGATGGTGCAGCAGGGAATCCCTGCTCTGCAGAATGTCCTTCTCCTCTACACTATAGAGAAACTGTGAGTTTTACTTACAGATCCCACAGGCTGTTGGATGTGTCAGCTTCAGGAGATCCCGCCAAAACCTGCAGCTTCAGTGCCCTGCAGGCAGAGACTTAGTGTCAAGGGCTGTGAAGATTTCTCCTCCAGTGAGCTCTCTTCTGTCCTCCCACTCCTGACTGCCTTTAACCTCTCTCTGCCTTGCTCCTCTCCCCTCGGCGCCTGCAGGCAGTGCTCTCAGCCCTGCTGTGCTTTGCAGAGGAGCTGCTCCTGGGCTGAGCTGTCTCTCTGCAGCGCTGCCCACTTGCCATGAGCTCTCCATCCCAGGAGCCCGGCTCAGCTCAGCAGCAGAGGACCAGCCCAAGGCAGCACTTTCTCTGCCCCCACTGCCCGCCCTTGAGGTGTCCCTGGGGCTCCAAGGGCTGACAGTTCTTGAAAGGCAGCAGTGTCTCTCCTGGGGTGTGTAGGTTGAATCAGACTGAAGTAATCACTGAGTGTCCCTCTGAACACTGAAAAGATTGATTTTAAAAGTGGGATTTGTCATACCATGACATTGTCGTCTATGAGAGGTGTAAAAGTTCACCTCCCTTYACCCCTATCCCTGCCCCATTGCCAGGCAGGACACCACGGCAGCGACAGGCAGGGATCATTCCCCCCACCCCCGCGTAGGGCAGAGATTCAGCTGAGTCCATCAGCTGTCTCCTCTCTGGTGAGTAGCCCAGGGACTGCAGTGGGATTCAGCTCTCCCCCATGCACCCCATAGACTCACAGGAGCTGGGATTCCTCTTGCTCCAGCTCAGTGTGCACAAAATAGGGGCCTGCAGGCAAGCCCATTCCCCCTGAGCTCCCACTGTGATCCATGGGGATGGAAGGTGGCAGTCAACTGCTCACACACAAACACCTGGTGGCATTTGAGGTGCCAGGGGTGGTCCAGGACTTGATGTGTCTGCAAGCTCTGATGGAGCATACATGGGACACCYACACCTGCCTGAGCATCAGCTGTGGGGTTGGGGAGAGGGGTCCTTAGTCACCTCAGATTACACCCAATGTTTAGGGCATTTGAAAGTCTGTTAGACTCACATTTCCATGGCTGCTGCTGGACTTTCAGCTGACCAAAAGGAGTAGTGCACCAGAAGGAGGGTCAGATCTCTGTCTAGGTGCCCTCCACTGCACTCACTAGAGCTCAGCTTGCTGCAAAACTCAGGCACATGCACATCCCTGTATTGCAGGCGCCGATATTATTTCAAGGCTTTCTTTTAAATGGCATAAGAAAGGCTTCTAGTGCCATGCCAGGTGCCTGGGGTACCCAATGTGACTGCATGTGGCTGGCAAATACTGCACAGGACCTCCAGAAAAGCCATGTCCCACTGGAGTGGGGGATGGGCAGACACCCCAGGGCCTCCCAAAGGGATGCTCACAGGTCTACGGGGCCAGATGGGATCCACCCAAGAGTGCTGAGGGAGCTGGCAGAAGAGCTTGCCAAGTGTTGCATTAAAGGCTGAAGTAGCCTAAGTTGTCGTTGTAAGTCCGGTCGCGTTCAGTACACTGAACTATCACGATTACGGATGCACAAATAACGACATACACTTCCTCAGTCTGGTCGCGTTCTATGAACTACCACGGCCGCACTCAAAGGGTTTGGTCGCATTCAATGAGAACTATCACGGCCGGATTAATGAGTAGCGCAGTTTATTGAAGCAACAGATACACAGGTTCTTTGGATTG
>JAYKAV010000512.1:0-28707 GCA_035582835.1 Phoebastria nigripes | reverse complement strand
TTTTTTAATAGATACTGCCACTGTTAGGGAAATCACAGAAACACCTGAAGGATTATTGATGCATTATCAACAAAAGACCTAATAGGTTTGCATCTCAAGAAATGGGACACCAGAGACCAAGGGAAGGATGGTTTGGACACTGTCATGGGATTTGGGAAACTGAAGCGTGCCCTCTTCTCCCTGTCTCCTGACACCATTCCCTCCTCATTGAGATGTGTGAGAAAATCCATCAACTAGGTCTGAACTCACAGCCATGTCAGGTAACTGATGTCTAATTGCAGCCAATGTTGTCCTGACAGCTCAGGATTTGAGCTTCCATTTGAGCCCAATCCATTTCAGTTCACACTACCTCCAGCTTCCCTCTAAGGCTGGCCGTTGTGTGACACAACTGTCCTGGATCTCCAGGCAGGATGGGCAAAAGAGTTTAATTACTGAACTGGAACTTTCCCCCTTACTGGACATGTGAATGCAGCACATGGAAATGGGTGAAGCGCTGGGGGATAAATGTGTTGCTTCAGACAATATTTGATATGTATACAATACAAAAAGGTTGTGAAAGTGAATGGGCATGAAAGAGACAGGAAAACTGCCCACCCAATGGACATCTGCAGAAGGAGGATGGAGCCATACATAACAAGAGGTGATACAGGTGGGATCAGCATGTAGAGAAGACTTTTGTCGGGAAGGCTGTGCAAGGGAGTACCCTGACTTCACCCAGCTGAAAACAGAGACCAGGCAGTGTGCTGAAGGGATGGGGAGAAGTGTCCTGGGTTAAAAGAGTGGGGATGACAGAAGGTTGGAGAGATATGGGTTGCAGAGATTTCAGGCACTCCTTTCAAGATCTGAGCAGGCTGAGCTTTGGCTCCAAGATGAAATAAAGATGCTCTCAAGGATGTTTTGGAATTAGTGGTACTATCGCTAATAGCAGTAACAGGACAGTGCTGTAAGGGAACTGCTTCTTATTCTTGATGATGATGATGAACTAAATTTCTTTGATTTCCTTCCCAACAGTTATTCTATGTCGACAAAATTGCTGTAAGTTCTCAGTAGCTAGCCTCTGGCATGAAGTTCTTTCAGTGTTTTTCCTCTCACTGCTACCTCTGTTATAATTTAAAGCTTACACCTCTTAAACAGATTTGCCCCTAAATYGTGCCTGCTCCATGTCTTTTATCCCTATTTTCATCAGGAGGAGGAGGTGGCATAGGGGAGTTGTTTCATTTTTGGCCAAAGCAGACCAAGGGACAGATCCTAGGTTTGTGCAAAGGAACGAAGAAAGGCAAAATTTTCATGTGGTATACAGATACACCACCATTATCTGCATTTCCAACCTCTGAAGTCCTAACTCTGCAGCAGGGAGCCTGGAAGCTCTCAGCTCCCTTCATCTGCCTTGCATTTCAGCATGTAAAATAAAACTAACCTAGTCAAAAAGTTGGTTTTGGTTCTCTTCACAAACCAAAATATTGCATATGTCAGGAGATTGGCCCATACACCTAAAGAAGAATCACACTTTGCTGAACAAAAAGCTTAGGTGTCCTCAGGAATCTTAGGAGGCATGGCATGGCAATTCCTGGGTTCATGGAGTTGGTCAAATGCCTCATCTCTGTTTCTGCAATGATGTCTTCAATGCCTGGCTCATTTGTAGGCTCTGTACATGGATGCTGACATTTATTGAGCAACCTGCTCTGAAAGGGTTAACACGGTAGGCTGTTATTTTTGGAGGGTATAAGGATAGTAAAAGAGAACTTGGCTTTGGGCAAATGAAAAGGGAGGCAAAGGATGTGGTCAGGTCTGTTTGGGGGCACCTGGGAAGCTGCCCTGTGCCTGATGTGAATTACTTCTCTGGTCAGGGAGAACCTGAGAGCTTTCTCCAATTTGAAAACATGAAGGGGAAGGAAGGACAGCATCATTCAGGCTGGAAGGGACCTCGGGAGGTGTCTCAACCAACTTCCTGCTCAAAGCAGGGTCAGACCATATTACTCAGGGCTTTATCCAAACACATCTTGATCACGTTCCAGGAGAGATGGAGCACACACTCCCTGGGAAAAAGCTTCCAGTGCTTGACTATCCTCATGCTAGAAAATTTTCTCCCTATATGTAGCCTTACCGTCTCTTGTTTCAGCCCATTGCCTCTTGTCCTTGGGTCATGGACATGAGCCTGACTTCGTCTTCCTGGGAACTGTGCAATGCTGCTACATGTTCCCCTCAAGATCTTCTCTTCTCCAGGCTGAACAAAACCAGCTCTCTAAGCTTCTTCTCACAGTACCTAAGTTCTCCCACCCTGATGGCCTCAGTGGTGCTACATTGAACTGGCTCCAGTTTATCAAGGTCTCTCTGGCATGGTGGGGTGTCAAAACCTAGGGAAATATTCTGGATGCCGTGTAAAAAGTGCTGAGCAGACTGTCTGTGGTCCTGCTCATACAGCCCAAGATGTTGTTGGCCTTATTTGCTGATGGCTCATGTTTTACCTAATGAAACCCAAGGATCACAAGATCCTTTCCCACAGAGCTGCTACCCACCTGGGCAGTCCCTGGGCTCTGTCATTGCAGGGTCTTAGTCCACCTCAAGGTCAGGACTTATTGGCTATCATGAGGTTCCTATTGGCTCATCCCTCCAGTCTGTCATATCCCTTGGGATGGCAGCCCTGCCCTCCAGTTAGTGTYTGCTCTCCTTAACATGGTGTCTTCTACAAATGTTATGAAAAAGCACCCTCTCATCTCCTCTGGGTCATTAAAAACATATTAAACAGGGCAGGTTGCAGGACAGACCCTTGCAGTTCCCTACCAGCTTCAGGCCTCCAGGCAGAGTACCACACACTGACCATGTCCCCCCGTGTCCAACCATCCAACTGGTTTTGTTTACTCATCTACATATCCACCCACACAGACCATAAAATCCCATCCTGGACACAAGAATGTTGTGGGGGATGTTGTTGAAAGCCTTGTTGACTTCCAGGTGAAAGACAATCACTGCTCCCCCCCGTCCAGACTGGAAAGCAAAGAGGATGCCCAGGCACAACCTCCCCTGGGTAAATCCAGTCACCTTCTCTTTCAGACACCCAGAAATGTGATCCAAGTGGACACGCTCTGGGGCACAGCCTTTCATTCCCCTGCTCATCCATTGGGCACTTTTGAAAGGTGCACGCAATGTTTGGGTGTTGCCAGTTGTCAGGGAGTCCCTGCAGTCTCCATGACTTCTCAGTGATGTGATGACTGTGACATCAGGATGTTCACTCAGCTCCCTGAGATGCCACCCCTCCTGTCCCATAGACTGGTAAGGATTGCGTTTGCTGAAGTGACCCCTCACTTGACCCCTGTCCACTGCTGATTGTTCTCCTCCAGAGTCATGCCTCAAGGCTCAAAGGGCTGGGAGACCTTTCTGGTGAAGACTGAGGCAAAGAGGACATAAGAGTATCTGAGATCTAGCTACATCTGCTCTTACTAAATTCAGCAGTGGCCACACGGTATCTTTGTTTCTCTTTTAACCGTTGCTGAAGTAGTCAACACTCATTATGGTTCCCTTGAATTGCCTTACAGGTTTAGACTGAGTTTCGATCTGGACTGTTGCTGTGCTTGGAGGATGCTGTCCTTGAAGACCAGCTGTACTAACCTCTGCCACCACACTTGGCAATTGATTCCATCAGCATCACAGCTCTGTCTCTGACATCAAAGCCTCCAGCTCATCCTATCTGTGCCCCTGGCTGAGGGCATTGCTGCACATTAGGGCTGAAGCACATATGATGTGGAACCAGGCAAGCTCATACTTGCCATAAGGAATCCTGGTAGCAAGTGTCCAAGGCCCTGTGTGTGCAAAGGCTTTGCTTCAGAGAAGAGACATGGCATCGACAAAAGATTGCTGAATGTCTTTCTAGGCCTAGGACTACAAACCTGGAATGAAATGCCTAAATTCACTCAACTGAAGACATCCCCCCCAGCTTGGAATATTAGATCCTTCCCTGTCACCTTCCTGATGTCCTGCCTAAATATGGGACAAAAAAAAGCGATTCTCATGCCCAACTCCTTTTCTGATAGAAGTAATGACACTGCTGGAAAGAAGTCTCTCTCCACAGCTGCGGGAGGGAACATCAGTGATTCCTTCAGCCTGTTTCACAGCAGGTTCCCCTGGAGGCCCAGGGACACCTGGAGGGAGCCCAGAGAAAGTGCTGCCTTGGGCTGGTCCTCTGCTGCTGAGCTGGGCTGGACTCCTGGGACAGCAGGAGCTCATGGCAAGCGGGCAGCGCTGCAGAGAGACAGCTCTGCCCAGGAGCAGCTCCTCTGCGAAGTGCAGCAGCGCTGAGGGCACAGCCTGCAGGCACCAAGAGGAGAGGAGTGAGGCAGAGGCAGGTTATAGGCAATCGGGAGTGGGAAGATGTTGAGCTGAGAACTCATTGGGGGAGAGGTCTTCACAGCCTTCTACATGGTAAGTCTCTGGCTGCAGGGCAATGTAGCTTGTATTCCTGGAGGAATCTCCAAAAGCTGGCATATCCCACAGCCTATGGGATCTATCAGGAGGACTCTCACAGTTTCTCTAGCGTAGAGGAGGAGGATGTGCTCCAGAGCAGGGCTTCCTTGCCACACTGTCCGAGGGACAGGGCATGACGGCTGCCTTCTCCCAGGGTTGGCTGCAGGGGTGCGAAGCTGGATATGCACCCAGGGGTGCCCAGGGCTGTCCTGCAGAGCAGGGTCCGGGCACCCCAGGGGGCTGTGTGCCAGGGCAGGGACTCTGCTGCCTGCCAGGGTCAGCACTCAGCCTGCCCAGGGGGAGCTCCCCCCCCCGGCACCGTGGGGAGAAGCACTGGGTGGAAGGAGCGACACCCATCAGGGCAGGGTCCTTCTGCTGTCGAGAGAGTGCTGTGTGGGTCAGGGCTGATCACAGATTCCGCTCACGCCCAGGTCATTTCTGAGGGGACTTTTCACGAGTATTTTCAGGGCAGGGGTTTCCTGCTTGAGTCTGTGCTTTCCTGAATCTATGCTTCCACTTTTCTCTGTCTCGGCTTTGTGGGAATGGAAACCAATGCAGGTTAGAACAGGGTCTGAGACTTTTAAACCATCACACTGAGGTTTACTAGGAACCTCAGCAAGTGCCTTCACCCCCCACCAGCCTACAGATAAAACCAGCACCACCTTTCCATTTTCATCAGGGTTTGTGTGACCTGTTCTTTAAGCCCTGCACACACAGAGCGGCTGCAGGGCAGAGCTGTGCGCACAGGGACTGGAATGGGGTCTGTGAGCACTGGCAGGGAAGAAACATGGGGCCAAAGAAACAGCTCCCAGCTGGGACAGCTCCAGGCAGTAGAGACATGGACAGGGAGGGAGGGAAATGCTAATGGCAACCCTGTTGCAGGGGAGATATGGGCACCTCCCAGCCATGCCCTGCAGTGCTTCCTTGAGCAACACCCCTCTTGTCTCCTCTCCCACCCAGCACAGCCCTTAGCCCGTGGGGTCTAGGCCATTAGTCACCTCCTCATCCAGCAGACCAGCAGAAGAGATGAAGTGCATCTCTCCTGCCATGTGCCCATTTCCCACTGACCAGGGCCTGAGGGCGACTGTCCTGCGTTGTTGTTGTCTGGGAGGTGGTGTGCAGAGCTGGGTAGGGGAAAGGCTTTCCCAAGTGCCCATCTGTCTCTCTCCTTGCTTTGCTCAGATGCTCTTGGTATTGCTGACAGGCTTTCTGGGAATGGGAGTTTCAGCTGCAGAGTCAGGCACAGACCTTGTGGGTGCTCTATGCAGATGTATCCACAGCAATGAGGTGTCCCAGCTTTCCTCTAACCCGTGAAGTTCTGGGCAATGCAGTCTGTGAGGCTGGGGAATGAGCTGACTCTTCCTTAATAAGTTGGCATAGTTAGGACCCTTGGCTATCTCCTTGGGGTGTCCATCCAAGCTGTATGCTGCTTCCAGGGGACTCTATGAGCCATGTGTGTCCTTGGCTAGAAGTGGGTTGCTGAGGATTTGAGAAAGGGTGAGTCATTTTGTGGTCTGCAGTAGATCCCTCTGCTCTCAGCAGTGTCTGGTTGCTTTTCAGGGTAAAACGGGAGTGTAATCGCCCTCAACCTCAGAAAGGTGCAAGTCCAGGGCAGCTGGGAACAAGACGGAGGGACATACCAGATCCCCTCACTCTGCACTAATCCACAGGCAGGATTAATCTTGCCTTGCAGGACTCACTCTGTTCTCCTGAGTGCAGCAGAAAACCCTCTCAAACTGCCTTTTGCCATCCCGTTCCTTAGCACTGGGAGAGCAGATGCTGACAGGCCCTTCTGCATTAGAAGCAGTTTTGTCTGACAAAGTCAAACACCAGGACTGGTCCCTGCCCCCACCGTTCCCATGCACCCACTGCTGCAGAGCAGGGCTGACTCCCTGGCAGCCATCGGGCAGAGCCCCTGCTCCTCACAGCACACTCGGCCAGCACTAACCAGAGCTCCAGCCATGGAGCTGAAGGAATATCTCCTAGAAAAAGAAAAGGGGGTGGCATGTAGTGGCGGGGGCATGTCTAGGAGAAAGGGCTTTGACTTTGCTCAGAGAAGTCTGCCCTAACTTGTCACTGTCTTTCATGGACAGTGCTCCATGCTGAGTGGAAGCAAATGTCCAACGGCAGCTCCATCACTCAGTTCCTCCTCCTGGCATTCACAGCCACATGGGAGCTGCAGCTCTTGCACTTCTGGCTCTTCCTGGGCATCTACCTGGCTGCCCTCCTGGGAAATGGCCTCATCAGCACAGCCATAGCCTGCGACCACCGCCTCCACACCCCCATGTACTTCTTCCTCCTCAACCTCTCCCTCCTTGACCTGGCCTCCATCTCCAACACTCTCCCCAAATCCATGGCCAATTCCCTGTGGTACACCAGAGCCATCTCCTACTTGGGATGTGCTGCCCAGCTCTTTCTGTCAGCCTTTTCCATCTCAGCAGAATTGTATCTTCTTACTGTCATGGACTATGACCGCTATGTGGCAATCTGCAAACCCCTGCACTATGGGATCCTCCTGGGCAGCAGAGCTTGTGCCAGCATAGCAGCAGCTGCCTGGGGAAGTGGTTTCCTCAATGCTCTCCTGCATTCTGTTAATACATTTTCACTACCGCTCTGCCACAGCAATGCTGTGGACCAGTTCTTCTGTGAAATCCCCCAGATCCTCAAGCTCTCCTGCTCAGATGCCTACCTCGGGGAAGCTGGGCTTCTCCTGGTTAGTGCCTGTTTAGCATTTGGGTGTTATGTTTTCACTGTGCTGTCCTATGTGCAGATCTTCAGGGCAGTGCTGAGGATCCCCTCTGAGCAGGGATGGCACAAAACCTTTTCCATGTGCCTCCCTCACCTGGCCGTGGTCTCCCTGTTTGTCAGCACTGGCATGTTTGCCTACCTGAAGCCCCCCTCCATATCCTCCCCATCCCTGCATCTGTTGGTGGCAGTTCTGTACTCAGTGGTGCCTCCAGCAGTGAACCCCCTCATCTACAGCATGAGGAACCAGGAGCTCAAAGATGCACTGAAGAAGATGATTCAGTCAGTTGTCTCTCAGCAGCAATAAGATGGTATCTTTTCACAAGTGTTTTCCAATTCACCTCAGGAACCTCCTGTGCTTTGGACATTTTACCCATGATAATCCTGTTTGTTCAGGAACATCTGCAGCCATGCCACTTCCCCTGAAGCACGAACCCAGCCTGTCTGAACCAGAGGCCTTTGTACATGTTTCTGGCATGACAGTACAGCTGGCCTCCCATGTCACATGTCTGTAATAAAATGGATTTCCTCAGTGCTCGTGTCTGGAGGTTGGCCTCTTCTTCCAAAGCTGGCGTCAGGAACAGGCTGAAGAAATTGCCCCCACGAGGCTGTGCTGCTGTGCTTGGGTTCTCCATGGCGGAGGGGAGGTGGGCATGGGGCGATGTGTTAGGGAATTGGCCTGTGCTGAGCCTTCAAGTGTGGGTGCCCAGTGCCAATGGAAATGATGGGTGATCCACAGGGATCTACCTGGGACTGTCTCCCTGTGGCTTTCAACCACCACTGCCCTGCAGAGCAGCAATGCCAGCTCAGGGCCATGCCCGAGATGACATCCCTGGAGAAGAGCAGAAGACCTGTTTCTGCATGCACCAGTTGGGGCAGGCTTTTCTCTCACTGGTGCAGCAGGAGCTGCCCAGGGACCCCAGGCCAGGAGTCTTGTGCTCGGGAGAAGGACTGGAACAGAATGGCTGCCAGTATTGGGCAATAAGGATCTCTTTGAGAGAAGACCAGCAGACACAGGGAGACGCTGGCCTTTGTCTCCTCATGCCATGGCTGGCCCCAGCCCTGGGGCTGATGGGGAGGCTGAGACCCCTCTCTGCCCCCCAGGACCTGCTGTGCCCCTCAGAGGGGCTGTGGCTGTGGGGTGAGTGCCCAGAGCTCTGCAGCACCATGCGGTGGGCAATTCCATGGGGCCAGCCCAGACCGGGCTGCTCTCCTGGGCTGGGGAGGGGACAGTGGAGGTGTCCCCTCCCAGGGGAGAGCTGGGGAGGAGCTGGGCTGGGCAGGAAAGTGCCAGAGAAAAATGCCAGTGTAAAGCTTGTACCGTGCGACCATGCAGGGTGAGCACTCACACCAGGGAGGTTGTGGTGCAAAGCCAGGGCTCGTGAAAGGGATCAAGGACACGCAGCCACAGGAGAGAGGGTGCCGGTCTGTGCTCTTGGTGGCATGGACAGACTGGGAGGGTGGCCCAGGACCTTTGCCACCCCTAGCCTCTCTCAGTGGCTATTTCCAGCACTGGCTGCTCACCTCAGGTTTATGGGTGAGTCTTGCTGCAAAGCCACCTCCATCCTCCTGCTGGTCTCAGTGCYGGTATCAGGGGAACAGCCAGCCCTGACCAGCCTCTCTCCTGGCCCATGTCCCAGCAGACCTCAGAGCAGGGCTGTCTGTAAAGCCCCAGGTGGGACATAGCTGGGGCTGGGAAGGGGTCAGGTACTGGGGAGGCTGCAAAAGTTTTGTTATGGGGTTATGCTTTGTTGGGGTTATGGGCAGGACATTGAACTGAGGGCTTTCACTGGGATGATAATGGGGGGAACTTTCCRCACCCCTGAATGTACCCTTTCCCATGCTGTGCCTGCACAGAGGCGCTGTGGGACCACGTATGGGGCTTCCTTGATCCTTGCTGCAGAGTTAGCACTTCAGAGATTGGAAATGCAGGTAAAAGTGTTGTGTCAGTGTACACCACATGAAAATTTTGCCTTCCTTTGTACCTTTTCAATACTCTGGGATATGTCCCTTGGCCTTCTTTGCTAAACCCAAAACACCACCCCTATTCCACCTCCCCCCCCTCCACAAAATAGGCAAAAAAGATATGGAGGAGGGATGATTTAAGGGCAATTCTGTCTAAGAAGTGTAATCTTTAAATGATAACAAAGTGTTAGCAGTGAGAGAAAACACATTGTTCTGAAAAATTCATGCTGGAGGTTAGCTACTGGGAAACATATAACTATTTTGTCAAGTAAGAATGACAGTTGGGAATGAAATTTAAGACCTTTATTTCATCATCACCGAGGATAAGAAAGAATTCCCTTACAGCCCTGTCCTGTCACTGTTATCAGTGATAGTACCACTAATTCCAAAACACCCTTGAGAGCATCTTTATTTTTCCTCAGATCCAAAGCTCAGCCTGCTCAGATYACAAAAGGATTGCCTCAAATCTCTGCAACCCAAATCTCTCCAACCTTCTCTCATCCACACTCTTTTAACCCAGGACACTTCTCCCCATTACTTCAGCACACTGCCCAGTCTCTGTTTTCTTAGCTGGGTGAAGTCAGGGTGCTCCTTCGCACAGCCTTCCCATCAAGAGTCTTCTCTATGTGCTGATCACACTTGTATCACCTCATGCTATGTACTATTCCATCTTCCTTCAGCAAATCTCCATTGGATGGGCAGTTTTCCTGTTTCTTTCATTCACATTCACCTTCACAACCTTTTTGTATTGTATGCGTACCAAATATGCTCTGAAGCAACACATTTATCCCCCACAGCTTCACCCATTTCCAATTGCAGGCTGAGATATTTCCCCTCTTGGAGCACATATTGTGCAAAGATGCTCCATATATGGAATTTGGGTTTAAAAAAAAGAAAAAAAAAACCAACAAACAGAACATTTCAAAGAGAGTGTTTCAAAGTGGCAAAGCAGCTTAAATCCATAAATGCTGAGAGCCAAGTCACAGAGAGAGAGGAAAAAATAGGTGAAGCTGTATCATCCGGACTCACATATTCTCTGTCAGTAAAGAGAAAGTCCCACAGGCTGTGGGATGTTTTATTAGTTGGTCCTGTGGGAAGGTTAGTTTCTTGGGTCTCTTGGCTYGAACCTGCTGCATTCACATTTCCAGTAAGGGGACAATCTCCAGTTCAGGCATCAAATTTTTGCCAATCCTGCCTGGAGATCCAGGACAGTTGTGTCACACAACAGCCAGCCTCAGAGGGAAGCTGGAGGTAGTGTGAACTGAAATGGGTTGGGCTCAAATGGAAGCTCAAATCCTGAGCTGTCAGGACAACATTGTCTGAAGTTAGACATAAACTACTTGACACGACTGTGAGTTCAGACCTAGTTGGCAGAGTTTCTCACACAGCTCACTGAGTAGGACAGGGAGTTGAGGAGAGGGGAGCACATTTCAGTTTCCCAAATCCAAGGAAAGAGTCGAGACCATCCTTCCCTTGGGCTCTGGTGTCCCATTTCTTGAGAATCAAATCTGCTGGGGCTTCTGTCAATAATCTTATGATAATTCTTCAGGTGTTTGTTTTGTTTTGTTTTTTTTTTTTTATTTCCCCAAGAGTATCATTATTTACCAAAAATAAACATTATTCTGCTTAAACATAAATGTCTGGAACATAACACTCTGTATCTGTGGTAGCAACACTGGGCAGTGCCAACTGAATCAGTATTTGCCATATAAGTCATGATACTGCATCCTCAGTGACATATCCAGAGTGGTTCAGATGAAGGGTGATCTTGCAAAAGTCACCTTCTGTGCCCCCAGGTGGCAGAGGCTGGATCCCCTTCYCAGGACAGACTCCTTGCCAGGAAGCCACAGCCCTGGGTGTTGCTCACCTTGTTCTTACTGGCACTTCACTTGGCATCCCTTTTGGTGTATTTGGTGCTTTTCTGTGACTACTCTTTCTGCACAGAAGATCATAAAAAGACAACAATTTCATAAAAGATGGTCATAAAGGCCCTGTGATGGACATGAAAGCTCACCATGAGCTCTGGAGGGAGCCAGGAAGATAGTTAATAAGCACCAGGAAGATCCAGGAAGCTCAAGGCCTCTTCTGAAGAGCGAGTTGTCCTGAGCAGCAGTGATTGGCCCTGTGTAGGTCTGGGAGAGAAGGTGGGGGATGTCAGTGGGAAATAAAATGATGGCTTGATGGCTTTAGCAAATTGTAAACCATATCTGAGCCCAGAAATGGAAAGCAGTGGATGTCTGTGGATGGGGAAGGGGAGGAGGTTTGTCCTGGGAAGATGTTGGGAAGGAAGGCCCTTTTGTGCAAATCAGGGATGATAGAGACATTTCTTTGTTGTGTGCATGTCTCAGCCTAGGAGACAGGGAATGCCTGCTGCTGGGGGTGGCCATCCTCGGTCATGCCCCATGAGCTGACCTTGCTCTCTTTTCCTCCTTCACTCCCCAAACACTGATGGACCTCAGGAAATATCCATGAGCCTGGAGGATACACAGACCTCCTGGGGTGAGGTCCCATCACTGCAGGGAAAGAGGGAAGGGTTTGTGAGACGCATGGGCGTGTAGGGCAATAGCAGTGCGTGTGTGGCAGTGAGTGTGTTAAAGGCAGGAACAAGGTCTGAAATAGCAGGTGGGTGTGGGGGGGGCTGTCATGCTGAAGTGAAGAAGTTTGAGTGTTGACTTCAAAGGATGCAGAAGAAAGAGGATGTGCATTTCAGTGCTGGGATATGAAGAGAAATAGTGGATTCAAGCAAGTCTAGGGGTAGGTCATCTTGGGTGCTAGAGGAGCAATAGGGCTTTGGAAGCAGCCGGATGGGTTGTGGGGAACTCACAGACATTGGCAAATCCTCAGAAAACCACAGCTTTGTAATCAGTAAAGCTTGGGACATCATGGGGTCAGAAAGAGTCAGGGAATCAGGAGGGTGGTTAAAATCTGCAGGGAAACCAGCACAGACATAGGACAGTGTAAAAGAGTCTGTGGTGGGGATGGCCGAGGACTTTGGTAGGGCTGGGACCCCCAGCAGAACTGAGGCCCATGTCCTCTTGGCTATGGCTGCTGTCTCTTCCGCTGAGGCCCATGTGAGGACACCAGTTCCGTACAGCCTCTGTGCTTTGTTGCCTCCTCACCCTTGATAGAGCCTGGGAGAGGTGTTCTACCACTGACCTGCACTTGGCATCGCAAACCCTTGCATCTCACTGCCCCCAGCAAAAGCCCTGAGACACCCCTGAGGGAAGAATCCCCATTCCTAGGGTACCAGGGTCAGGGCTTGGCCATCCTCCTTAATGAAACACATCAAGGACTTTCACACCCACCTACACATCCATTTTTCTACCTTTACCCAGTGCCTCCGAGTTCCTGCTTCACCAGCCCCCAGAGACATTCACCTTGGTTGGTCATTCCCTCCATGGTCTCTTCAGTGATGGCCCTCAATGGGGCCAGCTAACACCCTCAGAAACTTGGAGGTTTGGTGYTGGCTTTTACTTCTCTAGAGCCTTGTTCAATCTTCTTTCAGTATCTACAATTCAGGAACTTGGCACAAGAGGGCTCGTGACCATGCAAAATGCCCTAACAAGCCAAGTCTGTGGGCATAATTTTCCTTAATTCCTCAGTTTTTATGTGGTTAATCAGAGAGATTTCAGAAGGGTTGTCAAAGTAAAAAGATTTTTATAAAAAATAACAATAAGAAAGGATTTCTTCTTTTTCAACTTTTCTTCCTTTTTCTGCTTACACATTAAGTGATATCAGCAATCCCCAATTGATATTGGTCCTGAGCATCTCCTAATTGAGAATGGACATATATGGAAGTCAAGACCCTTTATGTCAGACAATCTATGGGAAGTGTTTGTCCCTACCCCCAACCCCCACCATTTCTCTCATCAGCCACCTGATATTTAGAGCAGCCTTGTTCAAATCAGAGCTTTCTCCACTAAAGTCTGTAGCTGCATGTTTCAGCCCATTGGCACCAATTCCTACCTGCTTTATTTGGAGAACAAGCTGCACACAGACACAGAAAGGTGTTTCGTAATTGCCAACAAGCAAAACCAAAGTCAAGCATAGTTCATTAAAAAACAAAAAGACATTCCTCAGCTGTATATTAAGTCCATATTACTTCCACTGAAGTCCACTTCCCACAGTGGATGACCATACACCAATGGAAAACACATTATTGTGTCCAGCACACATCCCAAGACACCTCAAAGAACTCCCTGCCCCGGGCTCTGTCCATATTTGCTCTTTGCACACAGTGAGTCACACACTGAAGTCACAAACTCCCTCAAGTCACAGAGAGAAGCAAAGAGACAAAGTGAATGAAAAGCTTTGTTTTGAACATTGAAATCGGCGTAAGTCTGAACCTGTAATGATTCCTGGAGCATCTTCAAGTAGACTCTGCAGCATTTAGACCCACTCATTTTTTGTTCCCTGCAGGGTAAATTACATATGACTTCATTGTAGGTGAAGAGAGGGATGAGAATGATCTGTAATGTTGGACACCTTGAGTGCAATTGTTGAGATGTCCCTTTCTAGTCAAGAGAGATAAATCAGTTGTCCCAAACAAGGTGCCTTGGCCTTCTCTGCCTGGCCACTAGCTCCTGCTTCAGAAAGGCTCCGGTAGGTTCTGGGTCACATTTCCCTGTCCCACATAAAGGCTTCAGCTACCCCCATGTATCTTGGAGGCAGTGGCCATGTCTGTGTTGGCAACTGCATCAATCCCTGAAAGAAGATTTTAGGCAAAAGTTGAAACATGTACAGAAAACATGTCTGTGTAATGACTGTGTGAGAAGCCTTCATTTTCAGAACTTTGAGGCTGGTCTATAAATTCTCATGATTTTTGTCATAGGCCATGGACATGGACATGGACATGGACATGGACATGGACAAGCAAGACAATGACCCTTTCTCTCCCTCTACGTAAATATAGATTTATACAGCCATTTCCAAAAATACATTTCCTCCCAACACTTTGAATGAAGAAATTCTTCTGCAGAGCTGCAACACATCCAGGAAGTCCCGAAGCTGTGTCACTTGAAGGGGCTTGCCCACCCCAGAAATGCAATCCAGAACAACAACCTCTGGGACATGTTATTCATCCAAAGCGAAGCTAACCAGCCTTTACCTGACCAGTTCATCCTCTGGGACTTTTTGAAACAGGCATGCAACATTTGCTTTTGCCAGTTGTCAGGGAGACCCCCCCGTCTCCATGACCTGTCAAAGATGATGGAGGCTGGCCTCACTGTGACATCATCTTGCTCTCTCAGCACCCTTGGATGCAGCCCCTCCATTCTCATGGACTGGTAACATTTGAGTTTGCTCAAGTAACCCATGACTTGATTCCTACCCAACCCTGACTGTTCTCCTCCAGAGTCCTGCCTTGAGGCACAGAGGCCTGGGAGACCTTGCTGGTGAAGACTGAGGCAAAGAGAACATAGACTATCTCAGCTCTGTCTACACCTACTTTACTAAATGAAGCAGTGGCCACACATATTCTTCTTTCACTATCCCTGAAGTAGTAACAGCTCATCGTGGTGCCCTTGAAATCCCACTCAAATTTCAACCGAGTCTTGATATAGACCGTTGCCGAGCTTGGACAATGCTGTCCTTGAAGACCAGCTGTAATGAGCTCTGCTGCCCTTCAGTGCTGCTGACCATTGGATCCCCACTAAAACKCCCCAGAATAGGCCAAAGTCTGCTCCTCTGGTGTCCAGTGTCTGCAGTCTTCAACCCTCCTTCCTCACGCCCCTCAGGAGCTGGGACCCCACTATTTCAGGGTCACAACAACCAAGGCTTACATTGACCTTCACATCCCTAACCAGCTCTGCACTGCTTGCGAGTCTCAAATCTGGGTTTGGATTACCCTTGTTGGCCCATCTGGCAGCTGTGCTAAGAAGTGGTTCCCAAGCCTGGACTGTTTGCATGCTGCTGTGTTCCCCTTCCAGAAAATGCCAAGGCCATTAAGGTCCCCCGTGAGACCCTGGCTTCTACAGCCAGAGACTTCCTTGAGGTGCTTAGAAAAGACTATGCCAACTTCCCCGCCCTGACACTGTGGGTTCCTCATCTCCCACCACGATGTCACCTTTACTGGTCCCTCCTCTGACCCACACTCACAAGGGCTCACCCAACTTGTCACTTGCCCCATTAAGGAGCTCCACACATGTAGTTAATTTCTTCACTTTGAGGGAACCCCACTCCTGGTCCTTCCAGCCTGTCTCTCCTGAAAAGCCTGTACCCATCCATTGCAGCACCCCAACCTGTGTCACTTGTCCCACCATGTCTTGGCAGTTACTCCATGGATGTCAAAAAGCACAGGCTCCACCTCATCCTGGCTGTGCCCCTGGCTGAGGGTATTGGTGCACATTTGGGCTGTAGCACCTCAGGTGTAGCCCCAGGCCAAGMTCTGACTTGTCTTCGGGAAACCTGGTACCAAGTGTCCAAGACTCCATGTGTGCAAAGGCTCTGCTTCACAGCAGAGACATGCCAGAGTGGACAGCAGATAGAAACATAAAGCTGAAATTGGATGCCAAGAGAGTGAGCAAACCCTGCTGTCCCCAAGGCCAGAGAGAAACAGGGCTGGGAAGGGCAGCCGTGGCAAGAAATGGGTTTGCCGTCAGTGGTGTCTCTGCTGTCCTTGAGGGTCTTTGGTGGAGGTGAAGCTGATCGTTAGGAATAACAAGGTGCTACTGACAGGCTACTGACTGTCAGAGAAAAAACAGAAATTTGAAAGTGTAGGCACACATGTAGAGACCCTGGTGTGATGTTTCTCCTATTCATGGACTGCCCTACCTCTACTGGATAGAGAAGGGACAGACCTTGCCACGCTGCAGTGGTGGCAACCAGTTTCTTGCACAAAGGCACTGAATCTGTCTGCAATGCTGTCTGGGGTGTCCGTCACACACTCGCTCTGAATGGGGATGGCTTTCCTGTATAGGACCATCGCTGTCCCTGCCAACTGCATGTAGCTGTGTGTGAGAGCCTTGGCACCTCACRTAACATTGTAGGCCTGTAACTGGCATTGAATGGAATAACTGCCCTGAATTTGAATTAGGCAATGTGAGAATGTTCATGACACCACCATCATTATATTTAATGGAGATCTAGTCAACCCAGCAGACGGAAAAGACAGAAACTCAGCTCTCTGTATGGTACATGACTCCATTTCATCAGATGAATCCCTGCGTAGGCTGCCCAGAACATAACAGAGACAGGCTCCATCGTCCTAAAAGTGGGCATCTGATGTCATTTCCATTGGCCAAAGAAATTCCCCACCAGCCTCCAAGAAAATGCCCCCTGATGCTGCCCTGTCTCTCGGCATTGCTCCACTAGAGCTTACAGCTAGCTCCATGTATCTTGGATCACCTCTGGCACTTCAAGTGTCACCAGGTCTTTGCATCTGAACACGTCAGTCCTGGCCACTATCTCCATTAATTAGCATGGGAGCTGAGACAAGGAGCTCACATGCAGGTGCCTATTGTGTGCCCACCTGAGCTGAGGCCAGAGGAATCCCACTTCCTGTGGGTTTGTGCTGTGCGTGGGGGGCAGCTGAGTCCACTTCTAGCCCCAGGGCTACAAACATGGAATGGGGGCTGAATCCCTTCCCTCAGCAGTGGTAAATGAGATCATTCCCTGTCCCTCTCTGGGTGTCCTGTCTAAAGATGGGAAAATGAAAAGGTGATTCTTGGACCTAACTCTTTTTCAGATGGGAGAAATGACACTGCTGGAAAGAAGTCTCTCTCCCCAGYTGMRGGARGGAACATCAGTGATTGTTTCAGCCTGTTTCACAGCAGGTTCCCTGGAGCCYCAGGGACACCTGGAGGGAGCCCAGGGAGRGCAGAGAAAGTGCCGCCTTGGGCTGGTCCTCTGCTGCTGAGCTGGGCTGGGCTCCTGGGATGGAGGGAGCTCATGGCAAGTGGGCAGCACTGCAGAGAGACAGTTCTGCCCAGGAACAGCGTTGGGGGCACAGCCTGCAGGCACCAAGAGGAGACCTGCAAGGCTGAGAGAGCTTAAAGGCAGTTGGGAGTGGGAGGATGCTGAGAGCTCACTGGGGGAGAAATCTTCACAGCCCTCTATGTGGTAAGTCTCTGAGTGCAGGGCAACACAGCTTCAGTTCCTGGAGGGATCTGCTGAAACTGGTACAACTGACAGTTTATGGGCTCTGTCAGGAGGACTCTCTCAGTTTCTGTAATGTAGAGGAGGAGGACATGCTCCAGAGCAGGGATTCCTTGCCACACCATCAGAGGGACAGGGCATGATGACTGCCTTCTCCCAGGGATGGTTGTGGAGGTGTGCATCTAGGTGTGCAGCCAGGGGTGCCCAGGGCTGTCCTTCAGAGCAGGGTCCCTGCACCCCAGGAGGCTGTGTGCTGGGACTCTGCCACCTGCCAGGGTCAGCACTCAGCCTGCCCAGGGAGCTTCCCACAGCGCTGTGGGGAGAAGCTGTGGGTGGAAGGAGTGACCCCTGGCAGGGCAGGGTCCTTCTGCTGTTGAGAGGGTGCTGCATGGGTCAGGGCTGCTTGCCTCTTCAGATCACTACAGGACATTCCCAGGGGACTTTTCAAGAAGCACAGCAAGGCAGGTGCTACCTGAAAGGGAAGGATCCTGTTCTTTCAGTCTTCTACTCTGGGTTGTCTGGGTGGGCAATGGGACATAGAAATTAATCTCTCATTTCAGGAGGAGACACTGAAATTCCAAATCTGTTATTCTTAGAGGTGAATAAAGCAGGGAGTATCAGAAATCAACACACYGTGTCTTACAGACAGCATGAGTATCACTTTTCCAGCCTCATCAGGGTTGGTCTGATGTTCCCATCAGAGCCTGCAAACTCAGAGATGCCAGAGCAGTGCTCTGTTCCCAGGAGGTATCTGCAGGGCAGACCTGAGCACACAGAGGGTGGGATGGGGTCTGTGAGCACTGACAGGGAATAGACTTGGGGACAGAGAACCAGCTCCCGGCAGGAACAGCTCCAGGCAGCAGAGACATGGGCAGGGGGTGGGAGGAAACTGCAAACAAGCACTGGGGGAGGATGCATTCAGGCAGCTCTCTTTTGGTCGTTCACTGTAGATGTCTTCTGGGCATTGTCTGCTGGGCAATGAGCTGACTCTCCCTTTAGGACATCCCATTGTCGGGACACCTGACTTTCTGCTTTGCCTGCCCTGCTGGGCTTGCGACCTGCCCTCCAGAAAGGCACAGCTCTCCTGTAGGATCCTAGGGAGTGCTGAACTTTCCCTTGGAGGTCAGTACTCTCCTCTCGGAGTCCTTTGCTTCTCTCCGTGAGGGGTTGTGTCCTGCTCTCTCCATCACAACTCCACCTCTGGGGTGGGAAGAAGAGTTTGCAGATCTGCCCTTTGAAACAGTGCTCCCCTGCTTTCATCAGAGTCCCGCTGTTTGTTTTGTTTTGTTTTGTTTTGTTTTGTTTTGTTTTGTTTTTAAATGAGTAATTTATGTGTGAAGTCATCTTCGAGGCAGCACAAGTGAAAGAACAGGGCAGTTGGGTAACAGACTAATGGATGCTGCAGCTCACCTGACTGCACTAAGCCACAGAGAGCTGAGCCTTTTTGCCTGTCCTGTCTCAAGACTCCACATTTTCAGCCATAAAAATGAGGATTTCTATCCCTAAAAAGGAACACTCACCAGATGTGATGGTGGAAAATAAAAAACATAGACAAAATTCTTATAAGGACATGCTAAGCCTCTCTTCTGCAGCCCACGCTCTTGAGAGTCATGAGTGCAGATATTGATCTTTTCCATTAAGGGTGGATTACATCTGACATCCCTTGGGAACGTCGGAGCTGTCACAAACTGGTTCCCATGTACCCACTGCAGCAGAGAAAAGCTGGCTCCTTGGCAGCACATGGACAGAGGTCCTGTTCCTCACAGCACACTCAGCCAGCACAAACCAGAGAAAGGAAATGCATTTCAATTTTTTTTTGGGCGGTGGATTTCTCTGAAAAATGGAGTGGCTTTGCTCAGAGAAGTCTGTCATAATTTTTCCTTGTCTTTTCTGATTTCGAACAGTATCCCCATGCCAAAAAACAGCAAATGTCAAATGGCAGCTCCGTCACCCAGTTCCTCCTCCTGGCATTTGCAAACACACGGGAGCTGCAGCTCTTGCACTTCTGGCTCTTCCTGGGCATCTACCTGGCTGCCCTCCTGGCCAATGGCCATCACCGCCATAGCCTGCGACCACCACCTCCACACCCCCATGTACTTCTTCCTCCTCAACCTCTCCCTTCTTGACCTGGGCTCTGTCTCCACCATTCTCCCCAAAGCCATGGCCAATACCCTCTGGGACAGCAGGGACATCTCCTACTTGGGATGTGCTGCACAGGTCTTTTTCTTTCTCTTCTTGATTGCAGGGGAGTATTATCTTCTCACTGTCATGGCCTACAACCGCTACATTGCCATCTGCAAACCCCTGCACTATGGGACTCTCCTGGGCAGCAGAGCTTGTGTCCACATGGCAGCAGCTGCCTGGGGCAGTGGGTTTCTCAATGCTCTCCTGCATGCTGTCAATACATTTTCACTACCACTCTGCCAAGCTAATGCTGTAGACCAGTTCTTCTGTGAACTTCCCCAGATCCTCAAGCTCTCCTGCTCAGACACCTCAGGAAGGCTGGGCTTCTTGTGTTTGCTTTTTCTTTATCTTCAGGGTGTTTTGTTTTCATTGTGGTGTCCTATGTGCAGATCTTCAGGGCTGTGCTGAGGATCCCTTCTGCGCAGGGACGGCTCAGAGCCTTTTCCACATGCTTCCCTCACCTGGCCATGGTCTCCCTCTTTCTCAGCACTGCCATGTTTGCCTACCTGAAGTCCCCCTCCTCCATGGAGCAGTCCCAGTCTCTGGACCTGGTGGTGGCATTTCTCTACTCGGTGGTGTCTCCGGCAGTGAACCCCCTCATCTACAGCATGAGGAACCAGGAGCTCAAAGATACYCTGAAGAAGCTGATTCAATCACTTGTCTTTCAACAGCGATAAGAAGCCCATGCCTCTTCACAAGTGATTTCCAATTCATCTCAGGAACCTCCTGTGCTTTGGGCATTTTATCTGCGATAATCCTGTTTCTCCAGAAATGTCTGCATCCACTCCACTTCTCCAGAGGCACAAACCCATCCTGTCTGACCCAGAGGCCTTTGTACATGTGTCTGACATGATTGTACAGCTGGCCTCCCGTGTCCTACCTCTGTAATAAATGGGGATTTCCTCAGTGCTCGTGTCTRGAGGTTGGGCTCTTCTTCCAAAGCTGAGGTCAGGAACAGGCTGAAGAGATTCCACCCATGAGGCCATTCTACTGTGCTTGGGTTCTCCCTGGGCTCAGGGCAGGAGGGCATGGGGCGATGTGTTAGGGAATGGGCCTGGGCTGAACCTTCAAGTGTGGGCGCCCAGTTCCAATGGAAATGATGGATGATCAACAGGGATCTGCCTGGGACTTTCTGCCCATGGCTTTCAGGCGCCACAGCCCCCTCGCCCTGAAGAGCAGCACCGCCAGCCCAGGGCCTTGCAAGGAGCATGGGGAGGGAGCAGGAGCAGCCAGCCAGGCCAGCATGGACACAGTCCCCTGGGGAGAGGCAGGGGTGTCCTTGGACAAGAGCAAAGGAGCGACTCTGTGCTTCCAGGGGGGATAAATGACAAAGAGAGACCCATTTCTGCATGCACCAGCTCAGGGCAGGACGCACTGTCGCTGGAGCAGCCTGAGGAGCCCCTGGGCCGGGAGTCTTGTGCTGGGGAGAGGGGCTGGCACAGAGGGGCTTCTGTCAGTTGGCAATAGGGATCTCCTAGAGACAAGAGCAGGGGACAATGGGAGGCAGTGTCCTCTGTCTCCTCATGCTGTGGCTGGCCCGCAGCCCTGGGGCTGATTGGGAAGGCTGAGACCCCTCTCTGTCCCCCATGACCTGCTGTGCCCTTCAGAGGGGCTGTGGCTGTGGGGTGAGTGCCCAGAGCTCTGCAGCATCCTGCAGTGGGCACTGCCGTAGGGCYAGCCCAGACTGGGCTGCTGGGCTTGGCGGGGCTGGGCAGAATGCAGGAGAGGTGGGGAGAGCTGGGGAGGGGCTGGGCTGGGCCATGAGCCCAGGAAAGTGTCTGGGAGAGCAAAACATCCATGTAGAGCTCAGCTGTGTGAGTGTGCAAGGTGAGGGCAGGGTGCTCACAGTGCAGAGCCAGGCATCATGGTGAAGGAAGCAAGGCAYCAAAGGTGCAGAAGAGAGGGGTTCAGTCTGTGCCATCTTCCCTGGACACCCCAGGGAAGATGTCCCAGGGCAATTTTCCCTGACCATCCCACACACCGGTCATTTCCATCTCTGGCCATACACCCCAGCCCTGAGGAGGAACCTCTGCTGCATGGACACCCCCATTCTCCTTCGGGGCTCTGTGATACCAAACTCCACTGCCATTACTAATAAAAAGAAAACCAGTTTCCTACGGACACTCATTACACATCAAGACCCAGAGCTCTTGCCACAGCTGGTCTCTCAGACAAGCCCGTTCTCAGACAGCTCCAGCTAGATCAGATGCTCATGGCTATTCCGTGACAAATATTGAAAAATCTCCATTGATTGAGATCCCACCAACTAGCCTGGGTCCTTGCTCCAGTGTTTGACTCTGAGGGATTTCTCAAGAACCCAGCTCTCTCAGTCTCCCCTTGTCCATAATGTGCTCCAGGCCCCAACCATCTTTCTGGCCTCTGCAAGTTTCTCTCCAGTCTGTCAGGGTCTTTCTCGTGCTGGGGAGCCCCAAACTGGACGCAGTAGTCACGATGTGGTGGTCCTGTGATGGGTTAGCCTTGGCCAGCAGCCAGAGACCCACTCAGTTGCTCATTCACTCCCCTGACTCAACAGGACAATGGGAGAAAATAAATCAGAAAAGCTCATGGGTCAAGATAAAGACAGGGAGATCAGTTACCAATTACTGTCACTGACAAAGAAGAGTTGACTTGGGGAAGATGAAATTAATTTATTGCCAATTAAAAAAGATTTGGATTGTAAGAAAAAATGACAAAAATGTTAAAGACCATTCCCCTCACACTTTCTCCCAGGCTCAAATTACTCCCAATTGTTCCCAATTCATCTACCCACCCACACCCCAAGAGGAGCAGGGGGGATGGTGAAGAGGGGGTTGACAGTCAGTAAAGACCATCTCTGCCGCTCCTTCCTCCTCACACTTCTCCCCTGCTCCAGCTTGGGTCCTCTCCATGGGATCCCACCATATTTGCAGTCAAGGCTATGTGTTGTTCAGTTCTTTCTATCTTACTTTTCCACTTTTTGCTCACAGAATCACAGAAGTGTTGATATTGGAAGGGACCTCTGGAGATCATCTAGATCAACCCCCCAGCTGAGGCAGGGTCAGCTAGTGTATCTTGCTCAGGACACCTACTCAGGTGGGTTTAGAATATCTCCATGGATGGGGACTCCACAACCTCTCTGGTCAACCTGTTCCAGTGATTGACMACCCTCACAGTCAAAAAGTGTTTTCTTGATGGGTTCAGATGGAATTTTATATACATTAATAAGATCCCTCCAAGCCTTTTCTTCTCCAGACTGAACAGGCCCACATCTCTCAGCCTTTCCTCCTATGAAAGATGCTGCAGTCCCTGAAACCAGCTTTGTGGCCCTTTGCTGGACTTGCTTTAGTAGGTCAACAACTTTCTTGCACTGGGCAGCCCAGCACTGGGCACAGCACTCCAGATGTGGCCTCACCAGTGCTGAGTAGAGGGGAAGGGTCACCTGCTTCCATCTGCCAGCAATGCTTCTCCTAATACAGCCCAGGAGGCTGTTGGCTTTTGTCRCGAGGGTGCATTGCTGGCTCATGCTCARCTTGTTGTCCTCTGGGATTCCAAGGTCCTTCTCTGCAGAGCTGCTATCTCACCAGTTGGCCCCCAGCATGATATCCACAGTGTGGCTGCATTACAGGCTTTCCTCTCCCAGGGACATTCTCAGCAGCAGCTTGTCCTTCATGGAGGTTGGCTTCACCTCTGGCACAGGCCCCATGGTGCTGCAGAGTTACCTGGGACAGCAAACCCCTCTCCTGCCAGGGCTGCACAGCCTGGGCCTGTTTCTCTCTGGCCTTGGGGACTGCAGCTTTTGCTCTCGTTGTGGGAACCTCATTCATCATTATGTCGCCACCTGCCAYCYGCTCCAGCATGCCTCTGCTGGGAAGCAAAGCCTTTCCACTGTCCTGGTTCCGGCTGGGACAGAGTTAACTTTCTTCCCAGTAGCTGGGGAGGGTGTGTGCTGTGTTTTGGGTTTGGTATAATAGGAGCGTTGATGGCCCATTGATGTTTTGGGTGGTGCTGGGTGGTGCTTGCACCGGGCACTTTTCGGCCTCCCATGCCCTGCCAGGTGCATGGGAAGCTGGYGGGGGGAGCATAGCYGGGGCGGTTGACCCAGCTGGCCAATGGGGTATTCCATACCATGCGACGTCATGCTCAGTATAAAAACTAAGGGTGTGGGGGGGGGCTCTGGGTTCCGGGACGGGCTCTYGTTTCGGGCACGTGTCGGTTTGGGCAGGTGGTGAGCAATTGCATTGTGCATCGCCTGCTTTGTATATTGTTGTTGTTGTTGTTGTCATCACTGTTGTTGTTGCTGTTCTACTTTGTTTTATTTCAATTATKAAACTGTTTTTATCTCAACCCGCGAGTTTTCCTACTYGTGCCCTCCCGATTCTCTCCCCCATCCCACCGGAGTGTGTGGGTGAGCGAGCAGCTGCGTGGTGTTTAGGTGCTGCCAGGGTTAAACCACGACAAATCCCTTAGACATAAACCGTTGACCAAGTCTGGGACTAGGAGTGGATCCAGCTGCACCTAGACTCCTCTCTGAGAAGGAGTTTAGAAAGCAAGGGGGTCTACTCTGAACCTTGTGACTCAATGGGAGGGTCTCCTTACCCCTTTTTGTATTAGACATAAACCGTTGTCCAAGTCTGAGACTAAGATTGGATCCAGCCGCACCTAAGCTCCATCAGGAGCTCCGTCACTGAACCTTGTGACGAAGTGGGAGGGTCTCCCTTACCCTTTTCGTCCTTGTCCTCTGYATAAATCATTCCAACTCAATTCTCACATGATGTCCTGGTTTCAGCTGGGATAGAGTTAATTTTCTTCCTGGTAGCTGGTATAGTGCTGTGGTTTGGATTTAGTATGAGAATAATGTTGATAACACACTGATGCTTTTAGTTGTTGCTAAGTAGTCTACTAGTCAAGGACTTTTCAGCTTCCCATGCTCTTTTCCTTTGTATGCTTCATCTGTGTAGTAAGTGATAGAGTGAACCTTGCCATCAAACTCTGTTAAGTTGCGCTTTTATAAATTTCTATTAAAATCACTTTCTGTTAATACCTTCGATGGTGATTCTTTTAGCAGCCTCTAAACCACTCATTCACAACAAAAGACCACAAGAAGGTCTCCCTGGAGCCTTCTCTTCTCCAGGCTGAACAACCCCAGCTCTCTCAGCCTGTCCTCACAGGAGAGGTGTTCCATCCCTCTCATCACTTTTGTGGCCCTCCTCTGGACCCGCTCCAACAGGTCCATGTCTTTCCTGTGCTGAGCACTCCGGAGCTGGATGCAGTACTCCAGATGGGGGCTCACCAGAGCAGAGTAGACGGGCAGAATCACCTCCCTCGACCTGCTGGCCACGCTTCTTTTGATGCAGCCCAGGATACGGTTGGCCTTCTGGGCTGCSAGCRCACATTGCTGGCTYGTGTGCAGCTTTTCATCCAMCAGTACCCCCAAGTCCTTCTCAGCAGGGCTGCTCTCAATCCCTTCATYSCCCASCCTGTATKGATACCGGGGGTTGCCCCGACCCAGCTGCAGGACCCTGCACTTGGCCTTGTTGAACCTCATGAGGTTCACWCAGGCCCACTTCTCGAGCTTGTCCAGGTCCCTCTGGATGGCATCCCRTCCCTCAGGYRTGTCGACCGCACCACTCAGCTTGGTGTCATCTGCAAACTTGCTGAGGGTGCACTCAATCCCACTGTCTATATCATTGATGAAGATATTAAACAGTACTGGTCCCAGCAGGGACCCCTGAGGGACACCACTTGTCACCGACCTCCATCTGGACATTGAGCCGTTGACCACTACCCTCTGGATGCGACCAGCCAACTAATTCCTCATCCACCGGACGGTCCACCCATCAAATCCATACCTCTCCAGTTTAGAGAGAAGGATGTTGTGGGGGACCGTGTCAAAGGCCTTACAGAGGTCCAGATAGACGACATCTGTAGCTCTTCCCTTGTCCACTGATGTAGTCACTCCATCATAGAAGGCCACTAGGTTGGTCAGGCAGGACTTGCCCTTGGTGAAGCCATGCTGGCTGTCTTGAATCACCTCCCTGTCCTCCATGTGCCTTAGCATAGCTTCCAGGAGGATCTGTTCCATGACCTTCCCAGGCACAGAGGTGAGGCTGACAGGTCACTAGTTCCCACGGTCCTCTTTTCTACCCTTTTTAAAAATGGGTGCAATGTTTCCCTTTTTCCAGTCACCAGGGACTTTACCTGACTGCCATGACTTTTCAAATATCATGGAGAGTGGCTTGGCAACTACATCAGCCAATTCCCTCAGGACTCTGGGATGCATCTCGTCAGGTCCCATAGACTTATATATGTTCAGGTTCCTCAGGTGGTCACAAACCTGATCTTCTCTTACAGTGGGAGGAACTTTGCACCCCTAGTCCCCATCTTGCGGTCCATCCACTCRAGAGGTGTGGGAAGAGAGGATGCCAGTGAAGACTGAGGAAAAAAAGCTGTTGAGTACCTCAGCCTTCTCCTTGTCTGTTGTTACCAGTTTGCCAGTCCTATTCATCGGGGGGGTACACTTTCTTTGACTCTCCTTTTCTGGCTGACATACCTATAGAAGCCGTTCTTATTATTCTTTGCATCCCTTGCCAAGTTCAGCTCCAGCCACGCCTTGGCCTTCCTGACCCCATCCCTACACAACCAGGCAGCGTCCCTATACTCTTCCCAGGACACCTGTCCCTGCTTCCACTCCTGTGCATTTCCTTCTTGCCCTCTAGTTTGACCAGCAGGTCTTGATTCATCCATGCTGGTCTTTTGCTGTCCTTTACTCATTTCTTACACCTGGGGATCGAGAGCTCTTGCGCTCTGTGGAAAGCATCCTTAAATATCTGCCCACTCTGTTCTGCTCCCTCATCCCTGAGGGCAGTTTCCCAGGGGGTCCTATTGACTAACTCACTTTCAGAGGGGATCCAATGGTCAGAAGCACTGAAGGGCGGCAGAGCTCAATACAGCTGGTCTTCAAGGACAGCATCCTCCAAGCTCAGCAATGGTCGAGATCAAAATTCAGTTGAAACTTGAAATGGAATTCAAGGGCGTCATGATGAGCTATTACTACTTCATGAATGCTTAAAGAAGATACTGTGCGGCCACTGCTGAATTTCGTAAGGGCAGGTGTAGAGAGATCTGAGATACTTTATGTCCTCTTTGACTCAGTTATCACCAGTAAGGTCTCCCAGGCCTTTGTGCCTCGAGGCAGGACTCTGGAGGAGAACAGCCAACAGAGGATAGGAATCAAATCAGGGGGTACTTGAGCAAACTCAAATGTTACCAGTCCACAGGTCCGGAAGGGCTGCACCCAAGGGTGCTGAGAGAGCAAGACAATGTCCCAATAAGCCCGCTCTCCATCATGTTTGAAAGGTCATGGAAACTGGGAGCGTTCCCCTGGAAAATGGCAAATGTTGCATGCATTGTTCAAAAAGGCCCATAGGATGAGCTGGGGAGCTAAAGGCTGCTTAGCTTCAATTTGGATGAAGAACATGTCCCAGAGCACGTCCTCTTGCATTGCATTTCTGGGTGTGTGAAAGAAAGGGTGACTGGATGAACCCAGGGCTGATCATGCCTGATCATCCTCATTGCTTCCCGCGATGAAAGGGCTGCATCTGTGGGTGAGGGGAGAGCAGTGTCATTTACCAGGGCTGTGGCAAGACTTTGAACACCATCCCACCCAGTATTCTGTTTTCCAAGAACAAACAGGCTGGAGGGATGGGCCAACAGGAAACTCACGATATCCAAGAAGGACCAATCCAAAGTCCTGCCCCTAGTGTCACGAACTCCTTGCAGTGACAGTGGTTAGGGACTGCCTGTCTGGGTTGGAGATCTGCAGAAAAGTCTCTGGTGGTCCCACATATGGGGGCTTTGATAAACAGCCACATAAATGGAAATCATTCCGTTTGGGCAACTTAGTCCAACCCTTAAAATTAGGCAGGATGAAAACCATCCATAGCAAAGATTACACATAAACTGAAAGGAGTCCCCTGCAGCTGCCCAGCTTTGGCCTTGGCATGATGAGCATCATAGCTGGGCTCAGCTGTAGAAGAACTGCAATAATACAGCTGTGGCCTGGAGCCTCTGTGTATCAGTTGGGGTCCGGCACTTGGAAGGCCATGGTGTTATGCCATTGTATACCCCATAAAGATCTGGCCATCTCAAAAAAAGGGATGATATGAGGGAAGTGCTAAACGCTAGCTTTAATCCTAGCTGTCACCCAAGCTCTAAATAAAACTCTAACCCACAAAGCTAGTCCACACCCTAAACATGAACCAGACACTCTCAGCAGAACACCAAAGCCTCTCCCTAAGCCTCTGCCTAATCCCTAACCCTGAAAGGCGAGCTCTAATCCCTAAACCCTAACCTTAACACGTAAATCCCGAAGCCCTCGTACCCACACTCTAACCTCCTCACTTTTACCTCCCCACTAACTTGGGGGCAAGGCAAAGATTGCGAGGTCCCAGAGCAGTCACAAGGTGTTGGAAGAGGAATGGGAGGTGACCTGTACCTGACCAGCTCGTGGGCCACAAGAAGGAGATGGGTGGGAATGCTATGATGAGGCATCCTGTGCCTCAGGATCTCATGGGCCAGCAGGAGCCCCATGGCTGGGAAGGTGACTGTGTGGTCACATCTGCCAGAATCCCTGATAGGCTAGCAGCAGACTTGGATGTTGTTTTGCACCAGGAGGTGCCTTTCGTAGTGCTGCAGCAAGCTGTGCAGATCCCACCCATTGAAGTGTTATTCCACTTTACTCCTGTGAGCTCTTTCAACGTTTTCTTACAAGGAGAACAATTCTAGTCATCTTTTCTACTGACCCAAAGAGAGGATGTTCACGTGGGAATTTTTTGCTGCAGTTTTTGATAAAGGTAAGGACATGCAGATGGCCTAATCGCCAGTAGCAGGTTGGAGCTTCCTGCACTCTTCCCTTTTCCAGTCAAGTTTAACTTACAACCAAAGGATACACTCAGCACAACACAGCCTGAAGGCCAAGCTGTACATGGAGCACATACCAGCACAGCACAAGCCTGGGTCTACTCAGGTTTACTGTTATGTGGATCACTCACTCCATGATGTACAATGGATCACCGAACCACCCGATGAAGGTTAGAAGGAGGATGAGGTATCCTTTAGACAGCTGGAGGAAGGGACACAATTTTAGGCCTGTGTTTAGGTGCTGCCAGGGTTAAACCACGACAGTCCTTTTTGGTGCCCAATGTGGGGCACGAAGGGTTTGAGATAACAACAGATTAACTAGAGCGTATTAAGGAATTTATATCTGTTAACAGTTGTTGGTCA